>WBNH01007605.1:73362-147396 GCA_013401255.1 Urocolius indicus
GGGTGGGATAGCGGCCCTGCGGCCCTGCCCGCTCCTCGCCGCCGCTCTGCGCGGCCCCGCGCCGCCCTGGGGGGGGAATCGCGGTGGCGCTGCCGCGGCCGGCGGCCCTCGCAAGCGCCGGAGTGCGGCGCTGGCCTGGGACGCCTGGTCGGTGCGCTGAGCGCCTGGACTGTGTAGGGGACCGTCAGGTTTCTCTCGAGATTTACGCACGATAAAGCTTTGTGCGGGTGGTGACGGGTGTCCGATGCCGCCACGCATCGAGGTGTGACTTTCCTTGGTTCTTAGAGGTCTTCTTTTTCTGTCTCTAAGGCGTGTCATTTCAAATAAAACCAAGTCGGAATTCGTAAAGGTGTACTGTGAAAACAGCTTTGCGTTTCATTTCACCGTATTCTTCGGGATGTCCTTGTGAAGTCTGTTCCCTGAATGCTTTGTTTCCAGATGCTGGCGGCTGGAGACGCTTCTGTAGATGTTTTGGTCGTGTGCATCTCTATAATGCTGTGCATATACGTTTGTTGAGACCTTTCATCCTTTTTAGGCCATGTATATGCATTTTTATGAAATTGGACATACAGAATCCGGTGATGTTACCACCCGTTCTTCTTGAACCGGCAGAAGATAGTCAAACTCGTTCCCTGGAAAGCTGTACTTTCTTCCTTACCCGCTTGCATTGCAACTAGTTCTTCAGGCTCATCAAAATAAACATACAGACTTAATATCTATGCTTGATTCAAGATCCTGTGCCTATTTACCAAGAGATTCAGTGGATGCTCTATGGACTTGTAAACAAGTTATAATCTAAACTAACACACCACTGTTAAGTGTGTTTTCATGTAGGCTCTTGAGATCTTTGGTCATCTTCAGTGTTGTCTGGCGATAAACCACCTCATCCTTGTGTGGAAAGTGACCAGCAGCCCCTCTGCATTGGCTGTACATTTTAAACATTTTTAAAAAATCATTTTAATTGTGGACAGTGTTGGCAAATCCATAAAAAGTGGATCTTGCCTCCTAAGCTCACCCTGGCTGTATTGACTGAGAAATTCTTTGCAGACTTGCCTTTGATGGATTATCCCCTGGCCTCCTAAGGTTTTCTTCCTCTGCCCTACTGAAGGTGGTCTGACAAGGCAGCTATACATCTTTCTTTCTGACTTTGTGATTGTTGAATTAGAGATAGTTTGAGACATCCAGTCAATTTCCCAAACATTTTTCTGTTATTGGGGAAACGTTTTGAGAATTTGGGGGTTTCTCTTCAACTTGTTTGCACAGTGCGTGTATCCTTCCAGCAGCTGTACATATAGTAGTCTGATTGTTGATACCGCTGCACAGTAGGAGAGATCGCTTCTGAAGATTTAGCCCTTGAGTACAAGTAGGATTTGTAAATGTGCGCTCCTTTTTTTTGCGAAGATCAAATAAGCCAGCAGCATTTGATGGGCGTTCAGAATATAGAAATAGTTCGCTCTTTGTTTCTGTTGAGTTTTTTTTCACCGTGGAATTTGAATTTTTGTGTAGTGTAACCATTATTTTAGGACGTGAATGCAGTCTGTTTCGTGAATACGTGCATATTTTGAAAGCTGCTTTCTGTGAAGCTTTTCTTAGCTTCTGTGCTTTGCTTGGAATTGCAGCTGTGATAGCATTAAGGCAGCACCAACAAGTAGTTAAAGAGTTTCTAAAAGGTTGATTTGTTTTTATGGAGAAGGGCTGGAAGAAAGTTGGAGCTTTTTTCCATATGTTACCAGAACCACAGCTGAGCAATCAGCCATTACTGGCATGCAGAAACTTATCGTCAGTGCTGGCAGTATTTGAAGGGCTGTATGGCATCTTGTCAGACCATGCCGATTTAGCGCATGGGTTCTTGACACGGTGGTCAACAAAAGGTGTCAGGAGAAAGAGGGGGAGGTAGAGTGTCCAGGCCACTCCTCATTTGGCAGGCACAGTGGAATTAAGGTTTATTTGTTTTTCTGTGGCGATACTGGAGTTTTACACCGGTGGTTCCAACAGCTGTGGTCTGCCCACTGAGGAGCAAGACAGGCCAAGGAAGCCAATGGATTGTTCTCGGTAGGTAAGACTAGTTAAAAGCAAGGTCTTGGAGGACCTAGCTGATGCTGAGGGTTCAGAATAAAGAAATCTGCTGAAATGATCAACAGGGTATATGATTTGCAATAATGACAGCATTTAGGATGACCCTGTAGGAGTTCTTCAGATGATAATGATAACGACAGAATGAAGACAGAAGTGGAGATTATGTGGTTGAAAGTAAAGAAACAGATAAAAAGAAACTTCTGTGTCTTTGTTTTGTTTTTTTTGGGGGGGAGATTTTTTTTTTCTTCCATGTAATGATAGAATGCAGAAATTTGATTTGATATAATTTTAAAATCATTTTAAAATAATTTTACCTGTCCATGAATATGATGTAAAATTTGGCCTGCTTGCTCTGTGGGAAAACAGATCATGTTGTCCTTGAAGCTGACTAGAAATATTGTATGCATGATTTTTCACTGTAGTGGGAGAGGTCTGAATTTATATATGCAAAGGAGGATGTAAATACAGCTGTCACTTTTTTTGTGATCTAACTTCTGCTGACTTGTACTCTCTCATTATTGGCTCTTGAAGTCATTTGTCTTAAATTGCAGAATAACAATTGACTTTCAAATTGATTGGACTATAGGCTTGAGATGGCTTCACTATGTAATTTAAGCGGTGGTTGGACAAGGAGAAGCATTGATTCTCTGACATTGTCCTACAATCTAGGTTTGCTGTGCAACGCATCAGTCAGCAAACTGATGAGGGTTAAGTGTGCCCTTCTCTCCGTCTACAAACATGTCGAACTTCGAAGAACTGTATTTTAGGCTTCACTGTAATGTTGTGTTTGCATGGCTGAATGAAGAGAGTGCTTTCCTGTGGGTGAATGGGAATGAGGAGGGAAGGCTGGGGATGGATTTCTTCAGGCTGCACTGTGGCTGGATTTTGTGACTGTGAAAATGTGATTGAAGGCTCATGCTCACACCTTTGGAGTGGCTGCCAGTTCTCTTGTGTTACTTGTCCTCCATGACTTACTAGCATCCATCAACAGAGCATAGTTCAGAAGACTAGATCTTTTAGGTCTTTTGACAGTCAGTCTAAAAAGCAGTTTACGTAGCCTGGGGGTAAGTGAAAGTAATTCTCGGTGGCATTATGTTGAAACAGAAGAGCAGTACTTGTGTTACCTGTTCTCCTAGATGTACTCTCTGAGCAGCAACACTTTGCAGGAAAAAAGAAGTATCAGTCACATTGGGGGAATGGCTGAAAAATAAGCCAACGTGACTTTCCTTTGTAAGCATGCCTTAATTGTGTAGAGTTGTTTGGGTATTGTTTTCCTGTTTAACAAAACCAAAATGGGAAAGATTTGTAAATTGGATTTTAAGTTGGATTTTCATAGCTACTCTGCAAACTCACGTTATCTTGCATCACTGCATTAATCTTCCAGGACAAGGCCAAAACAATGTTATTTTCTGCTTTAAAAGTATTTGATAGTAGATGAGCTTTCTCCATAATGAATTTTTTTTCATGCGTATGTTCCGGTTCTGTGTGATCCTCACTCAAGAGTTTCATCTGCCTGTTGTTCACTGAGAGGTGAATAAGTCTTTTCCTCCTCTTCTTAGTTTTTTCAAAGATGCCAGATGTTTTTAACCCACTGTCCTTCATACCCATTTTGCTTCCTGCTTGTCAGCTTCCTTCCCCAGGCAGCCTGGTAGTTTGGCCTGTATGAAATCCTTCTTTCTGCAGAGGGATCTGGCGTTTGGAGAGGAGGTGAACCCAGACCTGTCCCGTCCTTTGGGCACTGTGTCCCGTCCTTTGGGCACTATGACCGTATTACTTCCATGAGTGTAAGGATTCTGAACATGTCATAAAGTTTATAAATAAATAACAAAAGGCTCATGGTTTTGTATTATTAAATATATCTTGCATTCTGATGCAACATATAGGAATTAAAGAATATTTCTAACTGCTTTCTCCTCTACTGTGGTTAGTGCTTGACAAACTCTTTTATATTTGGAAACAATAGTGCAAGAAATTAACACGACTAATGCTTGACGGCAGAGTAATGTGTGATCTCAAGCTTACAGCCAGGGAGACTGAGGGTGTGGTATGATTAGCTGGTGACTCCTGTGTTCCTTTTGCCTGTGTACATTCGTGTGTGGAGATTAAATTTTACATAATTTTGTTTAAAATGGTGGTATAAGATCTCTTTTGATGCCAAGGCAAATAAATTGTTCTTAGTTTGCAAGAACTGTTTTTAGGAGTTAATTATTTTGCAGATATGTTTGTGCTTACAACCCGGTCAGTTCGTGTGTCAGAGACTCAGTACAAGTTTGCAAGTCCACAAGATGTTGCCAAAGATTATTCAAATGCTTAAGCAGAAGAGAGCAGATGTGTACTTGCTTCCTTTGATTTCTGGGGATAAAAGAAACTGACGAAATGCTGTCTTTCCCACTAGATGTTTCCACAGAAGGGGTTATCATGTAAGCTCCACAGTGGAAAGGCAGAAAGGAGAAGTTCTGAGCTTGGCTGGCTGCTTCAAGCTGTCAAATCTAATATAATTTTTAATACTGTGACAGCATTGTAACTCGGAACACAGTTCTGCAGTCTAGTTGGGCAACACAATTAGTAGCTCAGATTTGGAGGTAAGTTCCTGTCTTGCTGTTGACCTTTCAATGTAGAGGGTTGAGGAAGAAGTTGTTTGAAAACCTCTTTATACTTAAGATTTAGAAAAGTTTTTGGCCACCTTATCATCTGCCTGATGAAAGGATGGTACATATTTTAACTAACTTGACACTTTCTGTCATCATTGACTGAAGCTGAGCTTATTAGGATCTGCTGTGGATGTGTTTGGTTCTTCACACTACTAGATTTCCACTTCAAGAGGATATGCAGAGATCTAGGATGTCTACTGTTTGTTTTTCCAGATTGCCTCACCAGTCTTTCTGTTGAATTTCCAAATGCTTTCACAGGTGCGTAATTGGAAGGTGTCTCATTTCCTGCCTAATGCTTGTCTTGATCTCTGGTTGTCACACACCTGGAGCGGGCTGTTTGCACAGACACAGTGCCTGAGATATACTTGATGTAGCTCTGTTTTTTCTACTGTAGTGGTTCTTCATCAAAGAGTTTCCTTGCTGTTACCTACTCTTTGACACTCTAAGTGTAAATTCTGTAGCTCTTTGATTGCTAATCGTACTTCTGACATCTAATCAATGTTGATATTCAGTAATCTACATTTGGATTTTGCCTCTAAATCTGGTGCTAGGTGGCCTTAGATTCCAGAAGACTTCTTCAAAATCTTTCAATTTGTTTTATTTCCAAAAGAAAGATTGGAAGTGTTTTCTAGGCCTGATTTCTGATTGTTCATTTTTTTGTCTCTTCCTGAAGTTTCTAGGTAAGGGTGTGTAAATTCCTACTACAGCGGCAGTCAGATTCAACTAGGAAGTTCTTAATGTGGTTTTGTTACTTCTTCACAGTCCTGTCTTGTGCTTTCCCTCTGCATTTTCGAGTATTTTATTAGCCAAAGTTCTTGGGATTTTCTGTTCAGCATCTTCCTTTTCTGTGGTAAAGTGCTTCCTCTGATAACTTGTTGAAAACTGATCTATCTGCAGGTATTCAGTCAGAACAGTTTGCATTTTTCTGAACCTACTGCTTCTCTCCAGATTTAGCTTGTATTTAGTTCAAGATTAATTTACTGTGCACGCTTCAATTCTCAATTTATATCATTGATTTTGTTGGCTAGATTCAGTTCCCAAATGTTTTTCCTAGTTTAGTTGTGAGTGGTGCTTGTTTTTTGGCGTTCATCAGTTTGTTGGGGTTTTTTTCTTCAATTGCTTACACTTATTTGATTTGTTCCTTTATATAGTTTATCTGAATCTTATGTTGGTGCAGATATAGTTAATTTCAATTTTGCTCTTGGATGAAGTCTATTTAATTTGCTTATGCTGCCGTGAGAGACTGGAATACTTAAAAAGAATTTGTTTTGAGTGAAATTCAGTGACTTTCCTGCTGTGTTGTTCAGTGGCACTTGACCATGCACGTGGGGCATTTTTAAAAAGTTAGGAGTAAATGTGGATATCATATCTCAGAAGCATTTGTTAACTCCGTCTAAATTCTTCTGTTTATCCATCAAGTCATATAGTCAATATAGTGATTGACATGTAGTAGAAAAATTACTTGCTTCAGGTATGTGAGATCATTTGTTTGGATTTTTGTCCAAATACCAATTTCTTCTGCGTTGTGAGCCTTGAAATACCTGTAATTGGCATGTCGTGACAGTGCTCAACTCTCTACTTAGCCTTTTCCTACTTCTGTGAGGTTTTTGCTTCAGGTCAAGCATAGTAGGTTTGGTTCAGGGAACTTGTTGTTTGTAGGTATTACTGTGTGAGCTTCTGTGCCTGGGTATTTCAGCATCTGCAGGCTGGGCCTCGGTGGAAATAAAGACAATTCTGTTGCTGTGTATTTATCTATATGTAGTGATAGATACAGGCTGTAGTGCACATTCTGGTTTCCTCTCTGTTGAAAATAGCAAAGTCTTAGAACCATGAAATATTTTGAATGTTGCTCAGTAGATGTGGCACCTAGGGACATGGTTTAGTGGAGGACATGGCAGTGCTGGATTAATGGTTGGACTTGATGTTAAAGGTCTTTTCCAACCTAATCAATTCTATGATTCTTTGTGGTTACTAAGGCCCTTCAGCTTATCAGATGAAGTTACAAAAAGTTCTAAAAGCTGAAAGTCTAGACCCAGTCAGATGTTGATTTAAGATACAAATTTTTACAGGAATTGTCATGAGTAGTTTGTACAGCTTCACAAGTACTGTGATAGGCATTCAATTGCTGATTGCTTTTAAATTAACATATTTGGAAGATAATCTAATTCAATCACATTTGTTAAACTTGAAGGGTGGATAAAAGTTTTATCCATTGTTACTACTTCATATTATGGTAGTCAAGACAGATTGGCCCTTTCTGAGGTTTCTTTGAAAGACTCCTGGTTAGGTTTTCAGTCTTTTCTTATTTCTGTTCATCTAATTGAATAAAAAAAAAAACAAGTACTGTTTTTGCTGCTTGTCTTGCTGAATGTTGGTAAAGTGACACAGTACTTCCTCAAAGATTCACTGAAGATGTTTAAAAACTATGTGCAAATGAAGGGGTGGCTGGGCAAATCAGTGCTCTGTGAAACTGCGTTGGTAGCGGAAAGTAACAAAGGCAGGCACTAGGGAAGACTTCACAAATTTTAGGCCTTAATTTTAGAGGAAGAATTTGTTTCTTTTGATATCACATTACATGTCCATATAAGCCAATGCTACATAACCCACATGGGAAGATAAATATAAATATTTATAGATTATTTTACTTTTGTTTATATGAATGAACATCTATAAACAAAAAGCGTATAACCCTTCATAAAATTCCAAGTTTGGTGTTTGCAGCGAAGAGGTTATTTTCATACTTTTGAGGATTCTGTTACCAGGAATGGAAGTTTTAGCAGTGTAATTGGTTTTGAGTGGTGTATAATATTTAATATTCCTTTAGACCCTCCAATGAAAAGAATCAAATAGGTGTGACCCTCTCTTTCAAAAGGATTTGTCCATAGTATTATCCATGGAGTTCACATTGTTGCTCTCGGTTGAGTTTTGACAGACAAGTGATTAGATGGCCTCATCCTGTAATAACAAATGAGAGAGCTAATCACATACACACATGAACTGCCTTGAGAAAGAGCGGAAGAGTAATGATTCATTATAGTTACTAGGAAAAACAATAGTTTGCACTGTACCTCTTACCACTGTGTTGTTATAAGTTATTGCTTTTGTAGTCCAGGAATTAAACTTTAGGACAAGATTACTCATTGTCCTTGAAATCAATAAGAAACTGAATACCCAGGGTGCAAATACAAACTAAGGCCACCTTATTGATTGAGGCTTTCTCAGGAGTCAACTGACATCTACAATCCAAATATGTCTCTTGGATGTTTCAGGTTTATGATTGGAACTCATCATGTGTCCATCTTACTTGAGTGGAAGGAGAAGTAGGTATCAACATACTTGGAATATTGGAAACTGTTTAAGCAGTGTGTGTTTCACTGAGTGCTGGAATGTCACAGTGTTTGTTTTGAAAAATTCTTATTACACACGTGGCACGTGTGACATTGCAAGTTTTCTTAGTTGCATTGTTGAGCTTATACAAAAATAGGCTGCTGGCATCCAGGAGGCTGAGTGAGAGCTCATGAGCATGACTCCAAGGTTCACAGTCTGACCTTTACTAAATCTTTGTTCTTTTGAAGGGTATACTTCTGTGTTTGCTCTACATGCTAAAAAGCATGTATCCTGTTTGTTTAGGAATTTTTAAGATAGAGGGTGTCTTGTGAGACTGTCAGCCTGTATATTATAATAGGGTAGATCTGGAAGAAGGATGTGTCAGGGCAGGGTTTGGCTCTCAGGAGCCAGCTGAGTAACACGTGGTTCTTCTGTGGCAAACAGGAAGGAATAATGTCCCTGGCAGAACAGTGGCACCCAACAGTGGAGTAACCTTCTTCCAGCTCTAGGCAAAGTTTGATGCAAGTTGCCTGTGACACTGAGGAATGGATATATCCCAGGTCACTGGTGTGTACTGAAAGCATCTCAAGTCTCAGGTCTTGGCTAAAGCTGAATGGAAGTGTCACTCTGATATTCTTCTGAGCTTTTTTTATAGTGTTTGCTGTGCAAAAAAAGCCATGGCTGCTGGGGTAGTTAAGGTCTGGTGTCATTATTTCTTGTCATTCATAAACCAGTAAATAAGTTGGCTTTGGTGTTTTAATCAGGTGTGCTTAGAGATAATACATAATCCAGGTCTTCACTCTTGAGAATGTAATTCAATTTAACTGGAGAACCCTGTGAATTTTAGCAGGTAAAAACATTGATATCTCACAAACATAATCATAAGATTGCTGTCAGGGAGGGCTCTAAAAAGGTGATTAAGACTACTTGATCTTTGAGCATATTTTATTTAAATCAAAATGTGGATTTTTGTCAAAGAGTTACTCTTTGTCAGTAAGAAAATGCTTTTGTAATACAAGATTGTTTGTGTGTAAGGCTCATAAATGTGCATTTCCTTTAAGAACAGCAGTAAGTGGTGTTTTGCAAAAAAACTTGCAAATTCTTATGAAAGATTTTTTTAAAAAAAATCACTAGTTATATTTGAAAAGAAAGAAGGAGAAATATTCCTGCAGCAAAGATCAGTGGCAGAGATATCTAAAGAGCTGAAAACATTGTGACTTATTACAGGCATTTGAATCCATGTAATCTGAAGTGTAATATGTTCTCAGTGGTGGTAACTAGTGTACCAAGTAGCTTCTACTGCAGGTCATCCCTTAATTTCATTACTGTTTGTGGGCAATCTGTAATCAGTCATGACTGTAAACCATTTGGAATGCTGGTCTCCAAAGAGCAGACAGTGCAGTGGTGTTTGCAACAGTCTTAACTGGCTAAATCAATTGTCTTAATTTTCAAATCAAGATGATCTGCCTTTCTGGAAAATATCTTTTCATCAGATAGAAATCTTCTGGCTTAAAGGAGTCTGTGTTATGCAGTGGGTTGGGCTTCATGTCATAATCCCTCGTAGCAAAAATAACCCCAGCTTAAAAATTGCTAAGGTAGGGATACGAGTACAATACATCATGATTTAATGTGTGAATACAGACATACTAGTCTGTATGCTTTGCGCCATGGCTATAAGCTTTCCCTTCAGTTTATGACTAAATACCAGGCCCAGTAGTCAGACAAGTAAAATGTACTATGATTTCTTCCTTCAGCATAAATTGCATCAGGTAACTGAGCCCCTTTCCAGTAATACCCTCTAGTGCATTTTATGTCCTTCCCGTAACATGATGCAAGAGCAATTGCCTATGCCCCTTGGCCAGTTGTGGTTTTATATTCCCTGGTTTCAGATACTGCATTTCACTGCTTTTCCTCTGCTAGTACATAAATACAGAAAATAAAGGAAATATGTAGCAGTTTTCTGGACCTTTGCTTTAGAATTAATATTCACAAAAGAGGAAGCTAACTTTATCTGCCCTGGTGAGGCCTCATCTGGAGTCCTGTGTCCAGTTCTGGGCTCCTCAGCTCAAGAGGGAACAGAGAACTCTCTCTCTGGAGAGAGTCCAGCGCAGGGCCACCAAGATGATCAGGGGACTGGAATATCTTTCATGTGAGGAAAGGCTGCAGGAACTGGGGCTGTTTAGTCTGGAGAAGAGGAGACTGAGGGGAGAATCTCATGAATATTTTCAAATATCTAAATGGTTGATGTAAGGAGCTTGGGGCATCTCTTTTTTTCTATTGTATCTAGCAACAGGACAAGGGGTAATGGGATGAAGCTGAAACACAAAAAGTTCCAGTAAATGGGAGAAAAAAATATTTCACTGTTCGGGTGAGGGAGCCCTGGCACAGGCTGCCCAGGGAGGATGTGAAGCCTCCTGCTTTGGAGGTCTTCAAGACCCACCTGGACACGTCCCTGTGCAACCTGATCTAGGTGGACCTGCTTCTGCAGGGGGCGTTGGACTGGATGACCTCTAAAGGTACCTTCCAACCCTACCATTCTATGATTATCCAAAAAATCAAATCACATAAACTGAAGCCGTGATTCCCGTCCCCTCTGTTTTCCTCTCCCTACTTCCCCAGTGTGGGTATGACTGCTCTAGAAGCTTGGCATGTGTGTTTGATTGGACTGTTCCTCGGTATAAGCTTACTTGTGCTTGAATGCTTTGAGGACTGGGGCTGTCACCGGTTAGCCAGGTGCTAATCCCACAAACTGTAGCATGTGCTTTAAACTTTTGCTTAGGAAAAACTGCTCACTTGTACAGGGGCTCGCAGATTTAGTATTCTTACATGGGGAATTCTTTTTCCTTATTTAACTATGTAGTCAGAAACCTGATGAAATAACGGGGAAAAATTTGCAAGTGGTGTAGTCCCATAATTTGAGGCCTGGGCAGTTGACTGGCTCTTGCCCAATGACCAGTCCAATCTAAGGAATGGGATTCTTTGCTACATAATCTGTTTCTATAGAAAGCTACTTGCTATGTGAACGATTCATGAATAGTTTTTTTGTGGTTGGATTGGGTTGGATTTTTTACTTTATAATTGTGTCGTGGTTTGGCCCAGCCAGCACAGCAGCACCACGACAGTCTCTCACTCAGTGCCCCCATTCACTCCCACCTCGTTAGGAAGGATGGCGGAAGCCCCAGCAAAATGGGAGTAAAAAGATAAGCAAGGTTGTTGTGGATTAAGACAAGGGCGGGGAGGGCTCGCTGCCAATTACGGTGCCGGGCAAAACAAACTCCAGTACTCGACTTAGAGAGGAAAGTAGGAAAGTTTATTCTACAAGAAACAGAATGGAATAAAAGCAAAAGGGAGTAGGATGATGAGAAAATTACAACCAGCACTTTAAGATCTCCCTCCCCCATCCCTCCTTTCTTCCCGGGCCCAGCTCACTGCTCCCGATATCTCTACCTCCTCCCCCCACAACGGCTCAGGGGGGCAGGGAATGGGGAATGTGGTCAGTCTCTCACAGATGGGCTCTGCCGCTTCTGTCTTCTCAGAAGAGGATGACTCCTGGCATTCTTCCCCTGCTCCAACACGGGGTTCCTCCCCCGGCACAAAGTCCTTAGCAAACTTCTCTGGCATGGGTTGCTCCCAGCAGCTGCGGCTTCTGCCGATATGGGTTCCCTCTCTCGGGACAGAGTCCTTGGTAAATATCTCTGGCATGCATTCTTCATCACAATTGCAGTTTCTTCTACCGATACGGGGTCCCTCTCTCGGGACACAGTCCTTGGTGAATATCTCAGCTTCTCCAATTCTCTCCACAGAATGCAGGGGAGTCTCTGCTCTGGTACACCTCCTCCTCTCTTTCATCACTGGCCTTGGAGTCCGCATGGCTGTTTCTCTCATTGTTCCTACTCCTTGCACCACCACCAGCCAGAAGAAGAAGAAGGGACAGAAGAAAGAAGAAGCAGGAAAAAGATGGAGGAAAAGCAACCTCCTCTTCCGGCTTCTTCTTAAAAAGTGATCGTGGAGGCGTCTAATTGGCTCAGCCCCAGAAGTGGGTCTGGCTCAGAGCTGGGGAGAGTTGCAAACAACTTCTTACAGGCGCCATCTTTACAGCCCCATCCCCCTTACCAGAAAAGGCTTCATGTCAAACCATGACAAATGGTAATTTCAAATAGAAAATCCTCAGAGAGATTATCAATTTGAACTGTTGTGATTTCATTCTGGTTGCATCACATGTCTGCATTACAAAAAAGAAAACAATCCAACTCCCAAATCTAAAACAAAAACATTGACCTACAATACAAAATGGAACAGTTCCTGAAGGTCAGTGGCCAGATAGTCTTACGATTGCAAGGGATTGGATTTAATGTGTACACAAACCCGTATATTATTTTTTAAATGTCCCACGTCGTCTATCAAAACAGCTATTTCATCATGTAAGTAAAATTTTACTCTCAAGCTCTCTGTTGCAATTATCTTGGTGAGCTAGGCTTTGGATTTCCATGGGATCTTTTGAAGTTAGGAGGAGTTTCTTCCTTTACTTCACTGCATGGATGATTCTACCACCTGTTTCCATTGCTGAAAAGGTACTGGGCAACTCCTACTTACTGCACCAGTGCAAAACATTGTTTCTTTTCTTTCCCTTACCTGCCTCCTATCTTTTTTTTAGTGATGACTAGTCTGTTTTGGTTTTTGAGGATTTTTTTATAGCACTTTACCCATTTGTTAAATACACTGCTCTATCTTAGATTGATTCTGTCTCGTGGGACAAGGGGATATTCCTCTACTATCTCCCAGTTCTCAGGGAGAAGGAGGTAGGATGGGAAGCTTCTCTTAGCTTGGGGTTGCTATGCAAGTCAGTAGGTTCATTCTGGCTCCCTGACTTTTACCTTTATATCTGAGTTTTTCAAGCTGTAGTACCCTCCTATAGCTGGAGGCAGAATTGGTTGGCAGAATCACTCACACACCACCGATTTGGAAATAGAGCAGCAGGAAAGAAATAGGAATATTTTTGAAGATTACAGAGACTTAACAGAAAATCTGTTATCTCAGAGAAGATTACATTTGGCTAGCATACAACTTTATTTAGATATTACAGCATGCCTATTGCATGTTTAGTATTATCAGTAGACATGTGAAGCTGCAAAGCATGAAGAGTCTTTGGCATAAGTCCTGCTACACATTTGCAGAAAACCCAAATGATTAACACGGTGTAGGATCTGGCTTGGTCTGCACTCTAGTTGACCAATATTCTTGAGCTCACTAGCAGCTTTAAGCATTTGAGGTTTTTTACCCACTGTAAAGCACATGTGTTTTCTGGACCAGGGCCATCTTGGTTTTGTAAAGCTAGAATGAGAATATATTTAACAGAAAAATAGATTTCTAAGGAGCATTATAACCTACTTCAGTCTTCTGAATTCAAATGGATTCAAGGTGTATCCGGGAGGGCTGGTGGAGGATTGGTTAGAGGCTATTTGTTAGTGTGCATGAGTAGTCAAAATGCATTGGAGGGTGAGGGCTTTAGACGGCAATAGGTACAACTAAATAGTTAGACTAATGAATAGTGGGATATTTTATATTAATATTTGTGTTAATATTCTGTAATCACCAGATGGCTCTCGATGCTACTTGCTAATGACCTAATGTTATGTTCAGACTTGTTTTTCATGTATTATAAGACTTGGATTAAAAAGTGGTAGATATTAATGCTTTGGGTGGGAAAAGATTACATTTAGTCCAGCCTGTGAAGATTTGTGTAAGACAAACCACAAATAAAAACCATAGAATGGGGAAATACAAAATCAGTGATATGTGGGGTATTTCCAAATAGCAGTTTCAGTTCAGATTTAGGGGAATCTGCTAAGATGGAAAATGGGGAGGGTTTTTATGTCTTTGTGATGCACAGAGCAAATCTGAAAGAAAAACAGTGGGGGAAGCAGTCTTCTATAGCAGTTATGACCTTGCAGAATGAGGAACTAACAAAACTGACAGTAAAATGAGAGGATTGTAACGGAAGTGTTTTAGATAATTTTTTTTTGTTGTGCATGCATTTTATTTTTAGCTGTTTAAAACCCTTAACTTTTACCCCAGTAAATATTTGCAGAAAAAAAAAAAGAAAGTCTTTAAAAGTTCATCTGCCTGTTTTCAATATGTGAATTTGCTGAAAACTTCAACATGAGAATTTCAGTGTGACATTTCTGCAAGGGAGATGAAATTTCTGTGTGGAGGTGGAAGGGGGGAAAACTTTCACATCATTAAAAAATAAACAAGTCTTTTTTTAGGAGAGGATTTGGGGAGTTAAGGATTTGTGTCTAATTTCTTATTAGAAATAGGATCTAGAATTTGTGGAAATATAGTTAGGAATTATTGGTAACATTTGGTATGCAACTGTTGATGGCCTCCTCAGTAGCAAAGAATTTTCAAAGCTACCTTGGGAAAAGAGTACAACTTTGTCTTTCATCATTAAGTATCCTTTCAGCTGAAAACCAGCTTGACTTTTAGGCATTTTAATCCTCTCTGCTGTAAAGAATCAGCCTGTTAAGCAGAATAATTATTTTTGCTGGAACTCTTTAGTTTTCCCTAGCTGATGTTTGATTTTGAACTCTTCTAGAGCGCATTGCTTGGGGTTTTGTTGGTGTTCTGGTGGGGGCTGTTCTGTTGTGTTTTTGGTTTCTTTTCACCATCCAGGGCTCCTTTTAAAAATGACCTTTTAAAAATGCAGAAAAGATCCTTTGAACTCATTACAGCTTTAGCACCCTCATTAACACTCATTAACACCTCATTAACACTTATAAGTAACTAAGGAGTGGGTGTTAGGAGGAAGAAGCAAAGCTTTTTTTCTGTAGTGTCCAGTGACAGGACTAAGGGGTAGCGGACATAAGCTGGAATACAAAAAGTTCCACTGAAACACAAATAAAAACGTCTTTGGTGTTGAGGAGAGGGAGCCCTGGCACAGGCTGCCCAGCGAGGGTGTAGAGTCTCCTTCCTTGGAGATCTTCAAATCCCGCCTGGACGTGTTCCTGTGTGACCTCATCTAGGTGAACCTGCTTCTGTAGGGGGATTGGGCTGTATGATCTCTAAAGGTCCCTTCCAACCCCTACCATTCTGTGATTGTATAAAATAACTACTTTTGGCTTTGCTTCAGTTTGTCTGCCTTTATGCTTGAATCTATGTATATTTAAGAGTTGAAATGTTGAAACTGAAAATTTCTCATTCTTGAGTCACTTTACAACATAAGGCAACAAGTGTGTGGTTTAATACATAGGTCTGGATGCATTTTGCTGTGGAGAGTGAAATGGAAGTGGGTAGGAGCTGTGGCGCCCCCACCTGTGGGATCTCAGATGTTCCATCACTGTGTTTTCATCAGAATTTCCTATTCCGTAGGTCTCCTTGTGGGTACCCTCGACGTTGTGTTGGACTCCAGTGCCAGAGTGGCACCGTATCGAATCCTCTACCAAGCACCAGACTCCTTGGTCTATTGGACTATTGCCTGTGGTAAGGACAAACATATTGACATGTGGATTTTTTATTCTTTCTGAATACTGTATCACATAACTAATAGAGCATCCTGCCTGCTGAGCACAGTCATTTCGGGACAAATAAATGGGTCAGGATTAAAACCTGCTCTAGTGGTTAAATGAAGAAGCTTCAGAGCTTCTAATATTCAGAACTTGAATGCCAGCCTGTATGTGTCTGTGTGTGTGATGGAACACAAGCAAGTATAACCGGAAATGGTCATGCAGCAGGAACAGAAGCCCCGTTATTTCCCACCATTCATCTCCCAAAGATCTTCTCAGACAAGCAGTCTAGTGTCCATCTCTTTTCCTTGCATGTTCCATGTTCTTCTCCATGCCCATGGCTCACTCTTACAGCACTTCTAAAGTCCAACATTCCTGGGTGATGGAGTATCTCTAAAGAGTATGGTAGGAGGAGTACATGGGTTATAGTCCCCAAATTACCTGGACAGGGCACTTGGCTTCCCAGGAAATGAAAACTGGGGAGCTAATGCAACCCCATCTGTCACTTGAGTACTGATTATTGATACGGCATGTCCTGGTTAGTGAGCTCACTGTTCCATGAGCTCAATACCATCTGGATCCCAGAGATGCCCACCTCCTGAATATTTATTTCAGACACTGTGTTGTCCCTCTAAATATGACATACTTAGAAATTCAGCAAGATGGTAGCTAGGTTAGAGTTAAATACAGAAGTGTATGTTCTTGCTTGGATGCAAAAGCTCTTAAGAGTTTTGGTCTTTAAGGCTCAAACTTTGATGGATACAGCTGTAAGTCTTTTTTTCTGTCATTATAGTAGTTGCCAAAATAAACAAAGGTGATATTTTGGTACATTAAATAAGATTTTTGCATGCATCAGGTCCTGTAAATACAGAATATTAATTTCTGTCATTGGATATCTGTTGAAGTTACCATTAAGGAATAATTAGTCTCTGATTCTGTTTGCTGGTACTGAAAATAGGGTCTGAAGCTGATTATGGAAGGTTGGGGTAATTTAGTTTTGACTGGCCAAGCTTGAAAGGGCAAGTCCTCAGTTTCAGAGCATTCTTTTCAGTCTCAGCAAATGGAAACTTTTGAATGCAACTTCTCTAGCTCTAAAGTTTCAAACATCGTTTTAGGCAGCAACCAGCACTCTATTCATTTGAAAGAGAGTTGGGAAAGAGGACAAATTAGAAGTCCATGCACGGCTGTCATCTCTTTAATAGACTGGTAACTTCCAACACCCCCAGTGCTGCCTGACATTCATTCATTACATGCATTAACTAGTACATTTAAAAGTACTAGTTAATGTTCTCATCTAACAGTGGCCTCTTATCTGAGCCCATTCTCCCAATGAAATTTGCTATTTTAAGAGTATTTGGATGAGTCTTCCTCCAAACAAATTCTATCTCTGAGGAAGGGGAGGACAAAGGGGTGAAGGTTCACCATAGATCAAATAATTTTAGCAGTTCAGAGCAGGCACTATTCTTAGGAGCATATGATCTGTGCATCTGACAAAGATGATATCAAAGCTGTGTCATTTTCTGAATCCAATGGGATGTTTTTAATAGCTTGTCTTTGCACAAGTATTTCTTGCTACATTTGATACTATCAGACTTGAAAGAAGGCATCAATTTAGACAGCCATTTTTTCCCTCTACAGCTGTTAGTACTAACTTACTGAAGATTTTTAGAGTACCGCGAACAGGGTGTAGTGTGGTAGTTTGCGCAGCAGTTGGCACAGGTTGTATGAGCAGGGAACATCCTGTTACACAGAGAGCCACAACCCCGGGGAGAGCTAAGGTCTCAAGCTGACAAGATGGTGAACTCTTGCCTGCAAGCTAAAGCCAGGGCTCAGAGAAAGAATGCCCTGCAGGAATTGATGCATCATCCCAGACAGAGCTGGGTAGCAAGGATGCTTCACTGCAGGTGTGCTGCACGGGGTGTTTAGATACATCTCCTGCAAAGTTAAGTATGTGTGATAGGTGTCATCAAGTACACAAGCTGCAGCATCAGGTAAAGGAGCTGCAACAAACTATTAGTAGGCTCCAAACTATTGGAGGAGCAGAATTAGAGATTGATAGATGGTTCCAAAAACAGGCACCAACCTCCACTAAAGCAGAAGGAATTGTAGATGTGGGTGTGGATGCAGGGCCATGACCTCACTGCAATTACAAAGACATGGTGGGACAGCTCACATGACCAGAGCACAGTCCAGAATGGCTGTGTGCTACTTAGGAAAGACAGGAGGAGACAGAGGGAGTGGAGTTGCTGTCTAAGTGAGAGAGCAATTAGAGTGCATTGAAGTCTGCCTGGGTGGGAATGAGGGGAATGTTGAGTGCTTGTGAAAGAGAATTTAGGGGCAAGGTAGTGTGGGTGATACAGCTGTGGGAGTTTGCTACAGGCCACCTGATCAGGAAGAGGAAGTGGGTGAGGCCTTCTACAAACAGCTGAGAGCTGCCTCACAGTCACAATTCCTGGTCCTCATGGGGACCTTGATATTCAACCACCCTCATAATTGCTGGCAAAGCCACTCAGCGAAGCACACACAGTCCAGGAGGTTCCTACAGAATGCTGATGACAACTTCCTGTCGTGAGTGGTTGAGGACCCAACAGGGAGAGGTGTGCTGCTGGTTCTTGTGGTGACAAATAAAGGAGGTCTGGTTGGGGATGTGAAGGCTGGAGGCAACCTTGGCTGCAGTGACCGTGAGAAGGTAGAGTTCAAGATCCTCTTGTGGAATAAGCAGGACACCAAGCAGGGTTGTGACACTGGACTTCAGTTGAGCTGACTTTGGCCTCTTTGAAGACCTGATAGGAAGAATAGGATTCTGGGTGGTAGGAGTGCCCAAGAGAGTTGATCAGTCTTCAAGTGCCACTTCCTCCAAGACCAAGATCAATGTGTCCCCAAAAGTAGAAATTCAGGAAAAGGAGGCAAGAGACCTCCATGGATGAAAAAAAAACCTATTGGATCTACTCAAGGAGAAGAAAGAAATCTGTATAAGGTAGAAAAAGGGCCTGGTTCCTTGGGAAGAGTATGAGGGTTCACCAGAGTATGGAGGGTTCAAACCAGGAAGGCCAAAGCTTTTTTGTAATTAAACCTGCCAAAGGAAGTGAAGGAAAACAAGAAGGGCTTTTTCAAATACATCAACAGCAAAAGGAAGATTAGGGAGAATGTGAACCCACTGATGAACAAGGAGGGTGCCCTGGTGACAGAGGATGCAGAGAAGGCAGAGCTACTGAATGCCATCTTTGCCTCAGTCTTCACTGCCAAGGCCATCCGTTGAGAAGCCCAGTCCCTGGAGGGGAGTAGGATAGTCTGGAGAACAGACAATTTTCTCTTGGTCGTCAAGGATGTGTTATAGACCCATTAGACAAACTGGACACTCGTAAATCCATAAATCTATGGGACCTGATGGGATGCAACCATGAGTGGTGAGGGAAGTGGCTGATGTTATTTCTAAGCTGCTTTCCATCATTTTTGAACGATTGTGGAGCACAAATGAGGTGCCTGAGGACTGGAGAAAGGCCAGTGTCACTCTAGACTTCAAAAAAGGCAGAAAGAAAGACCCAGGGAAGTACAGGCCAGTCAGCCTCACCTCCATCCCTAGAAAGATGATGGAACAGCTCATCCTGGATGCCATCCCTAAACACATGAAAGAAAAGATGATTATCACAGATTCTTAAAGGTTGGAAGGGACCTCAAAAGATCATCTTGTCTAACTCTCCTGGACTCAGCATGGATTCACCAAGGGGAAATCCTGTTTGACCAACCTGATAGACTTCTACAGTGGCATAACTGGCTGGCTAAATGAGGGGAGAGCAGCCAATGTCATCTACCTTGACTTCAGCAAGGCTTTTGACACTGTCTCCCATCACATCCTCATCAGAAAGCTCAGGCAGTGTGGCTTGGATGAGTGGACAGTGAGGTGGATAGAGAAGTGGCTGAATGACGGGGCGCAGAGGGTGATGATCAATAGCACAGAATCGAGTTGGAGGCCTGTGGCCAGTGGAGTTCCAGAGATCAGTTCTGGGGCCAGTCTTGTTCAATATCTTCATCAAGGACCTGGATGACGGGACAGAGTGTACCCTCAGCAAGTTCCCTGATGACACCAAACTGGGAGGACTGGCTGATTCATCAGCAGGCTGTGCTGCCATTCAGTGGGATCTCGACCGGCTTGACAGTTGGGCAGAGAGGAACCTCATGAGGTTCAACAAGGACAAGGGCAGAGTCCTGCACCTAGGAAAGAACCCCATGCACCAATACAGATTGGGGATTGACCTGCTGGAGAGCAGCTCTGCAGAGAGACCTAAGAGTCCTGGTTGATAATAAACTAACCATGAGCCAGCAATGTGCCCTCATGGCCAAGAAGGCCAATGGCATCCTGGGATGCATCAAGAAGAGTGTGGCCAGCAGGTCGAGGAAGGTTCTGTTCCCCCTCTACTCTGCCCTGGTGAGGCCTCATCTGGAGTCCTGTGTCCAGTTTCGGGCTCCTCAGCTCAATAAGGAGCAGAGAATTTCTGGAGAGACCCTAGCGCAGGGTCACCAAGATGATCAGGGGACTGGAACATCTTTCGTACAAGAAAAGGCTGCGGGAACTGGGGCTGTTCAGCCTGGATAAGAGGAGACTGAGGGGAGACCTCGTGAATATTGAAAGGTGTATGTCAAGAGGATGGGAAAACACCTTTTTCTGTCATGTCCAGTTGATAGGACTAGGCGTAATGGGACAAAAGGTGGGACACAAAAAGTTCCGCTTAAACTTGAGGAAAAACTTTACTGTGAGGATGAGGGAGCCCTGACACAGGCTGCCTCAGGAGCTTGTGGAGTCTTCTTCTCTGGAGGTTTTCAAAACCTGCCTTGACACTTTCCTGTGTGTCCTGATCTAGGGAGACCTGCTTCTGCAGGGGAGTTGGACTAGATGATCTCCAAAGATCCCTTCCAACCCCTATCAGTCTGCGATTCTGTGATTTTAAAATTCGTATAGCCTAATTTGCTTTTAGTGACAGCTAATACTAAAACCAGATAATAAGGAAATTGTCAATATTATGAAGATTATTTCCAAATCCTCATTTAACTGCTTGCTTTGTACCATTGGCTGCTCTGCTGTGACTATATCTAATGGGACCTTGCATGTCAGCTTTCGACAGAACTCGGTCATGAGAAGGATATTTGTACACTTCTCTGTCCCATAAGCTTGAAAAGGAGCAAGCAAGGGCACGAGCTTTTGTGCTGTTTGGAGACTCTCTTCCACAGAACATAACATATCACAAAGCTCTCAATAAAACAATGTTTCTTCTAAGACACATACTGTGCACATATTCAGAAATCAATTGTTAAGACTTTTAAAATAGGCCACATGACTTTTCCTTAAGTGTATTTGCCTCTTTTTTTTTTTTACCTATAGATGGTTACTGTAGTTTCATACCTACAGTGTGTGCCTTCAGGTAACTAGGGGAAAAAAAATGAAGGCACATGAGATAGGGCCCCTGAATATACAAATGTACCATATTCATAGAAATTTATGCTGCTGAACTGTGAGGATTTTTCCTGTATGTAGCAGATTCTGCAGATTTTATGTCGAAATATGGTACTCTGTTTACATTGATGTAATTGAAGAGCATGGTTATTAACATTAGAAATACTAGCCCTAAATGAAATTGCTGAAGTAGTTAATGTGTTTGTCTGTGCTTCCATTGTATGGAGTGTTTCTTTTATTTTTTTAGTCTCCTAATGTTTATCTGCTTGATTGACTTAGTTGTTTTCGTTAAATTGTAAGACAGCACTAGCAGTCTCATCACCTGAGGGAAATTGTGTGGCTCTTACAGGGAGATAAAATTTTACAGAGAGCGAATTATTTACGCAACCTTTAAACTGAACAGCCTGATACTAACAGCCCAAGGCTCTGTGCTGTGTTTATTTTATGAATTTGCAACTAAAGCAATTAATTCTGAACTCATCAAGGGTTTTTAGTATTGTACTAGTTACTAAGGGATTTGTCTGCGTTTAGGTATGCAACCCTGATTTGTCCTGCATTTTACAGCTGTCCCTCCTTGTTCTCCAGGGGTAGGCCACTGGTCATTTGGGACTTGTAATGTCCTATGTTTAGCAGAAATTCTTCATGTTCTTCTCTGCTTTCCATAAAGCAATGATCTCTATCTTCAGTAAGTAGCCATACAGTGTGACTGGAAGAAATGGATTGTTTCCTGGTTCATTCATGTTCTGTGGCATTTGGTGTTTGCCTGTAAAAGACTAATCCAAGGGTTAAAAATAATCCAAGGGGTTTTGTTTGCTCTAAATAACTAATTAAGTTATGTTTAGAACCCAAATTTATTTATAATTTATTTTGGATGTGAATTTTCTTAAGTATTAACTGTACTTATCTAGACTGTATGAAAATGTTAGCTGTCAGATCTCAGGCTTTATAGCTCTGCAAAGCAGGCTTGTTTAACAGCACTTTCTCCAGTGTAATGTTGTCCTGAAGATGTCATAGGTTAGAGTTCTGTCTATCGAACTATCCTAAACTATGTTGTTGGCAACTTTTCAAGAGGGTTTTAAGCATGTTAATTTTGCAACATTTTGGATTTCTAGATCATTCCATGTGACCAGCCTTGTGTATTGTAATAGCCTTTCTGTGTCAATGTTCTTTCCCAGTCTGCTAGTGCTCAATTTATGGGAAAAAATACCATATATATATATATGTAAGCTCTGTTTGGAAATGAACAATTTTTTCTGGATTTTTCTCCACCTATAAAACAGCCATTCTTAAGTGGTTTTGTGTGTCTTTCAGAACCATTGCTGCAGGGTTTTTTTTGTGGTAAGAGTAATTACTCACATTTCCATAGAAGTTTCTAATCCTGTATTTCATGTATGAACAAAATGAATTACAGGTTGTTTAAAGCACCAACCTTGAAATTTTATGACATGCTATGCAAAAGTTTTTCAGAAAAGCCCATGTACTTTGCTAAACAAAGTTACAACTTTTAGTTAGAATGCTATTGAGTTTACCAGCCATAGCTGTTTTCTCCTTCTCTGCACAAGTTGAGGTTTAGCCAGTCTACTGCTGAGCCTGCCATTGTTGGCAAGAACAATTTTAGACTCCTTGAAATGTTACGGGTTTTCTTGCAATGCATTCTGTTAACATCAGCAGTTCAATAATAAGTATCTAATAAGCATCCCAGATAAATATCTACTTGGAAGAGAAGACCAGACATTGACAGCTGTCATTAGCTGTCTCGAGTCATTCCTATTCTTCAGTCACCAACTGAAGCAATACTGAAATTATACTTCTGAGTGTGTTTGAAAGCATGTTTATATGATTTGTTAATTTTCTTCTCAGTTCTGATCTTGGTCACATTCCCTCTGTACCTTCACCTCTTACCTTAGAAACCAAATCCAGAGACCCAGAGATGTTCCCATGTTTCTCATGTTGTTACTCCACCCCATGTGCCAGGTAATTGCCCTTTCTCGTCCTCTTTCCAGCGCCATGCATCTTTCATCCAGCTGTTCTGATCTAGACTTCTTTTAGCTCTCCAGCTTCTATTTAACACGCTTGTTACTTTCCTCCCTGAAGATGGAGTAGCTCAATGCTGGCAAACTTTGCACCACGTCAGCCATGGAGCGCACTGTAAGCTGAGGGTTGCCATTCAGAGGAGAAGTGATTAGTCACCTGTATGCATTGTAGCTATTTTATCATTTATTTCCTGCCAGACTTGAGGATTCTGTATTTCAAATATATGTGTACATTTTGTTAAATGTTTTTTTCCCTTCTCTGAGAGTTACGCTGATTAATTTACCCAAAAGGCCAATGATGGCAAAATGGTGAATGCTTCTAGTATGTTAAGATTGCCAAAGACTTACCAGTAGCAGAGTTTAAATAGACTTGTATTTTTAGACATTGCAGCAAAAGTGATTTTTGATTCTGAGTGAACAAAGCAAGGAGACTGATCTAGACAGTGAAGGAAAATTGATGCAAAATGATTGCGTGATCTGCCATAGATGAGACTGGTAGAAAAAACACTCAGGTAATATAGATAAAAAGCAATGGTAACAATGAGATGGGTTGTTAAGAGATTGAGACTAATCAACCAAAGCTGTTTCATAAGAAGTGATAAAAAATAATTGATGAACCACAAACTAAGAAATCAACAGCTTTAAGAGTTTGTCATGATAGTGTGTCTGCACTGCTTGTCACAGCTCTTCAAGAGATGAATGATGACAGTGTAGCTTTATATACATAGCTCATGTGTTTATTCATTACTTTTTACAGCAGTGTAAAAGCCAAGAAGAAATAAATTAGCCTTCAGACCACCTACTGAGTTCCAGAAAGGTCTGGTTGCATCCAGTAGTTTTAAGGAGAAGGAGCAGTAGCAATCACTTGCGGTTCTGAAATACTGGTTACACATGCAGGCTCTTGTGCAACGTGTTTTATTTATCCATACTATGGCTAGAACTGAGAAATTCTGTTACTTTTATTGGAGTTGTGTACAGCTCTGATTGTATACCACAGAAATAATATTTTCCCCTATAATTTATTGCTGAATCACAAGGAAAATGATATTTTTGGTATTTATTCAGGATAGTCATATTGGGTTCTTCACAAATCATGGAAACACTTATGCACAGACGAGTGACAATTTGTGCCTATAGTGAAGCTGAAGTTACTGTAAACTGCTTGTGCTTTAACCTCTTTATAATGATTGCTTCACATGAGCCCCCTTCATGTTGTTGGGCTTTGTTGGGCAGGCACATTTACTTGCTAAATCTGAGTAAAATGAGCCAAATTTGTGATCTGAACAAAAACATGATGTAGTATTGATGCTGTTTCCTACCTGGACTGAGATACTTTTAATCTAGCTAGGTTCAGGCACAGATGTTCCCATGTCAATGTGTGACGTTTGTTTTCTGAAAAAGCTTAAAAGTCCCACTTTTGACATAATTCCCTCAATATCTCTTTTGGAGGGGTAATGATTTTTTTTTGTGTATTCTTGAATTTATTCTTCCTTAAGAGTGGACACAGATCTTGAAGAGCATCAACAATGTTATTCTATTAGATGTTACTGATAGGGTCAAAATGGAGGTTCTATTTGTTACAATCTATCTCAAATAAAATAAAGGAAAACTTTGCATATACATCTAGTTCATACAAAAAGCTTTTTAATCCCTCTTTTGGAGTACTTTACAGACCGATTCCTTGCTGATTCCTTGGTATCAGAAGTGCCTCACTTGACCCCTTTTGATCTCAGAAATATGAGGTCTTTCAGCGCTCCTCATTTGAGGCAAACTAGGGCCATCAAAGCTTAGTTTATTCCTTCATCATTAAAAGTAAACCACCTCTGACAACCATCCTCTGAAAAGATACAGCTTGCTTAGAGGTCTTTCAGCGCTCCTCATTTGAGGAAGAGACATTGCAATAGACTTGTCAGAAAATGATCCATTTCAACTTTTAGTCTGGAAATTTTATCTTTATTTGATAATTTATAGATGTATATAATGTGAAGAATTAGGATCCAATGGTAGATTGGATACAACTGCTGGGTTTTTTGTCATTTCCTAACAGATGCAGGTAATGTTTGTTACTTTGGGCAGCCTGGTGTTGTTACTGTGCTTAGAATTCTAAATGTAAGGAGTTTTTACTCATGATACTGACATAAACAGTTTGTGTTTCTCACAGAATAATCTTGAAGAATGCTACTTATTTATTATGAAATTAAAGAGTATGAGAGACAATTTTGGAATTTGTAGGGACACAGCATCTGCTGAAATACTGCATCTCCAGTTACTGGCGAGTTTTATTATTGTCTTTTGTTTATGATTGAGAGGACATTGCCTTTGGTAAATCATTTCTTTCATGACTTTTGTGGGTTTTGTGTTGTTTTATTGGTTTTTTTTTTCCTATACAGGTTGCTCAAGGAAAGAAATCACTGAACACTGGGAATGGCTTGAACAGAATTTGTTGCAAACTCTTTCAATCTTTGAAAATGAGAATGACATAAATACATTTGTCAGAGGAAAAATACAGGTAGCTAAATATATCATTATAAATGTTGTTAATGATGAATGTGATGGTGGAAGTAAAACTGACGTGAACTGTAAACAAATTTGACCTGATGGTCCCAAGGCTATTCCACCTTTTTGAAGGGAAGCCAGAGTCTAAGTAGCAACATATGCGTAAAAAATTAGAGAAACTGGAATGAGTGTACGTAACTAGAGCAGTGTGATTAAATATATACATGTATATATAGGCAGAGGTACAGACATATTTTCTAAAAGTAAATGCACTGTGCTTGTGTCTTAAACTTTCATAGTTTTTAATGTAACTGCTTCTTCTTTTCATGCACTCATCCTATAATGCCTCCTTACCTATTTCAGTTAAATCCTGTAGTGATGGCATTTATACTTCATATAGGTGTTAGAGGTTGCTGGTTGGTTGACTTGTTTGTTTATTTGAGGGGTTTGGAATTTTAGAATTTGTAGTTTTAGAATTTTTTTCTATTCTTACAGGAAAGGTAGTAGTTATACTGGTAAAAAGTACTTTATCCATGCTAAGAACTGTTGAAAAATAAATATTTTGGTAAAAGATTGATTGTAAGCAAAATTTAATGTACTTGCTTAGTGTGTGCTCTCAGCATTGGCTTTGTCTGCTTTCTCTTTTAACATTTTACGTAGCAAGTAGACTGTCTTAAGAAATCCCCTAGTTTGTGTTTTACTAGTGAATCAGGTATGAGTGGGATAGATGATCATGGAAACACTTTATGCAAAATGACATCTGTCTTCTGAAATATAATCCTTTAAGGAAACTTAATTTTTAGAGATGGATCTTTAGAGGTTCTTTCTAACCCCTACCATTCTGTGATTCTGTTATAAAATGTGAATGATGATTCACTGTCTCACACTGTCCAGTGTCTTCTGCACCTGGGAGTGTGAGTGATTTTTCCATCTTGCCAGCTGATCTAACAGAAGATAATTCTCTTTTTTTCCTCTTACTCTTCTCTTTTGCTCAAGGCCTGCTAAAAGGGTCATAAAAGTTGTTTAACATTTTCCCCAATGAATAACAGATCCTTTTTTCCTCTTAGATTTTTCCTTCCTTTCAGGAGAAAATTTTCTGATGAAATCCTATCCCCATCTCCTCAGGGAGCATATTTACTTGGAAGGGGAAAATAATACAAATCATAGCTGTTAATTATGTTGTTGTATTTTTAGTATTGTTGTTAGTAGTATTTGAGATAGTTTAATTTAAAACAAGGTATGGGAAAGCAGTTGGTGTTTGGTTGCCTTTGACATATGTAGGCATGGTAGGTAGCAAAGTCATCAAAAAGACTTGAATAAATAACTACATAAGCAAAAGTATGAGAGAGAAACAAAAGACATTCTTGACATTTTAGCAGCTGTCGTGGCCTCTGGCCCAGACAGCAATTGTAATATGGATGTCTCATACCCCATGGCAACTAACGTGCTGTGTACTTCTTTCACTCCCTGCTAGGGCATCATCGCTGAGTACAACAAAATCAATGGCATCAAGGAGGATGATGACACAGAAAAATTTAAGGAAGCCATAGTAAAGTTTCACAAGCTATTTGGGATGCCAGAAGAAGAAAAATTAGTGAACTACTATTCCTGCAGTTACTGGAAGGGGAAGGTTCCCCGTCAGGGCTGGGTGTATCTCAGCATTAATCACCTTTGCTTTTACTCTTTCCTCATGGGAAGGGAAGGTACGTTTTACAGTGGAACAGTGGTCTGTGCATCTAAAAATTTTTAGGAAGTCTTCTGTACCTTGTTACTGTTCAGCTGCTGAGCTGCTGGGAGTGCAAGGACACTGCTGAAGAAGAGAGGAGCAAGGAGCAATGTTTTTTCTGTTGCACTTGTTTTCCTGTTTTGTTTTGTATATCTCAAAGTCGTTCTGTATAAAACAATATCTGATCGTTGTTTGGAGGTGTGGTTCACTCAGGAACTGTGCTCAAAAGGGAGTAGGGTTGAGATCACACCAGTTTTAGCTCCTTTTGCTCTTACACAATCCTCTGGTACTAGTCTGTCAGACTTTGCAACCTCAAATGCCGCATTTACTGTTGTGCAACACCAGAGCATCACAAACGGCTCAAAGGAGACCCAGAATCAAAAACTACATAGTGTGGATACAACCATTCTGCTCTAAGAGAGTTAATTCTAAGCATTCTGGATGTAACCAAGTCTGCTGTACTTGGTTATGGGCAATGGGTCACTCTCAGGTCTTTCAATTTAGCTGCATAAACATACTGTAGTGAATGACTGGAGATTTCTGTGGGGTTTTTTTGGACAAAAACAATTGTGAATTTAATCCCTCTTTTAAAGACAATATGCCGACCTGTAGTGACATTGGAGGAAAAGCCATGGATCTGTCCTTACAGTAGTATTTGAAACTTTTTAATGTATAAAAATAATACAAGCCTGTCTGATGTGTTTAGACCACATTTCTTTTTTTGCTATAGGAAAAGAGGACATTGGAGACTGAGCAAGTGCTGTGGCAATGATAAGTTAGCCCACCTAGCTTCGTAATGCCTTTGTATGGTATTCTGTACAGAAGTAAATGATGTTTAAATTCTTCTATTTGCTGTTTGTCAGGTGATCGCAGTTTGTTTGTACAATCTGTGTCTATTTATGCTGTCCTCCCAGCTTTTCAAGATGCAAGAAAATTTCAATTGAAGGCATTTTATAGGAAGAAGAAGATAAATGCTCTTGAATATGCTAATTTTTGTACTGAGTCTTCTTTTATTTGCTTCTGTTCAGCAAAGTTGGTTATCCGCTGGGTTGATATCACTCAACTTGAGAAGAATGCTACACTGCTCTTCCCTGATATGATCAAAGTGAGCACAAGGTCAAGTCAACATTTCTTCTCAGTGTTCCTTAATATCAGTGAGACATTTAAACTAATGGAACAGCTTGCCAATATAGCTATGCGACAGCTTTTGGACAATGAAGGATTTGAACAAGACAGGTCATTACCCAAACTGAAAAAGAAATCCCCCAAAAAAGTATCTGCACTAAAACGGTAGGTAGCACTGACTCTTAGTCATTGGTTTCTCCTCCGTCCTTTTACTTGCAGCATTGGTTTTCTTGTGTTCCTGCTATTTACGGTTTCTCCAAAAGGAATTATTGATTCCAGCAGTGGCAAGATGGGAATAATTATTTAGATAGAATTACTTGGACTCCTCTTGAAAGAGGAAAGGGAAACCATTTGAGTAGGAACATGTTGCAAAAGAAAAAGAAACATATGTGAGCCAAATTCTTGTTTTTTCGGAAGCTCTATAACATTTCTCTCAACATCAGTTGTAAGGCCCTTTAATGTTACCAGGGGAAGGAAATAAAGTGATTTAAGTGTTACTGAGTAAAAAAATGTGCCTAACCTTAGTGCTGTGTCCCGTAACTGGGACTTATTTTAGGTAACAGGGATAGAGACAAAATTCTAAGGGATGAAAAAATATCTGGAAAATATTTCTGACTCTTTTGTAGATATCAGACTGCAATTTGAAAAAATAGCAAAAAAATGATATTGTTTTACATGTTGGTTATATTAATGAACCTTACGAATTGTTACCAGTGTTAATTTATATTTCTCATTACTCAGTGAAATCTGGCATGGGTTGTATCACCTTGGTGATACTGTTCGGTGTTTTGAACTGAATGCATTATCAAGACTAGATCTTGAAATTGTTTACTAGTTCTAGCCCTAAGGATTTAATCATGTTAATAAATACACCCAAAACGCTTCTTTGAGGTTTTGTGTTACAGGAGATCATGTGTTATTTGAAGATAAATGGATTCACTGTATGTATTCACAGAAGGTAGGGCCAAATGTGAAAGGATCACCCAGCCTGTCCACTCGGTGAAGTCAGGATCAATGTATCCAAGTCATTCATGGCAGAAGTGGTTTTTGCATATGACTTTAGAGCCTTCCATCAGCAGAGACAATACATCCCCTATATGCAAACTATTTTCACTGCTTTGCCGTAAGCTCACTACTTAACTGAGTTGTATGTTACAGGTAAATTGGCAACGATTTGTGTAAAACGTATCTTAAAATGGATTTTGTATTTTTAAAACAAGAAAAGCTTTCTGTGGGATTTATTTTTTAGGGATCTTGATGCCAGAGCAAAGAGTGAGAGATACCGTGCATTGTTCCGACTTCCCAAGGATGAGAAATTAGATGGACACACAGACTGTACTCTCTGGACTCCATTCAACAAAATGCATATTTTGGGTCAGATGTTTGTTTCTACAAACTACATTTGCTTCACTAGTAAAGAAGAAAACTTATGCAGCCTTATTATCCCTCTTCGAGAGGTAAATGTCCTATAAATTTCCAAGTACAAACAGAAAAGCAATAGTCTAGTGGAAATTGCATCCTAGTTTTGATGGTTTTTTCATCACTGGAGAAAAACCCCTTTGTCCTTTTGATGTCTAATGAGCATAGCATTCTGATGTGTTCTAAGTAGTATTTAATGACTGTATCTCTTAGTTCAAAGTTTGTACTACTAAAATTCACAGGGTGTTTTTTCCACCAGTTTTTGACAACCGTTACGAGTCTTCTGTCATAATTTATGTTCTGATTTACAGCCCCATGGTACGTTATTTTTTTTTTTTGTGCTTAATAAGGAAAGGATGAATGATAAAACTTCCTAGATTATTGAGTGGAACTGTCTATTAATCTGTCAAATAAAATTTGCTTTTGTCAGATGTAAACAGTTACACAATCCTAAAGGTTTTATCTTCACACAGATTTGCAATCACTGTTCCTGTATATGGAAAATATTTGTCAGCATTTTATAAATTGATGGTCTTCCCTTTTCAAAGATGGATACCTAAAGCACATACTCAGTAAAAAAATTTGTTTGATACAATCAAAAAAATAGGGAGTTTTTTTAATGATTGACAAATCTGTGGGTTAACGGGAAAACATGTAAAGTAAGTCTTGGAAATACTACCAAAGCTGATGTAGCCAAGGACAGTTAGGCATGACTGAAGAACTGTGGAATATTTCAGTGCACTATTTTCCCTCAAATCCTTAAAAGTAAAACCAAATCATGTTTGTTTGGAAACTTTGAAGTACAGCTTCTCCGCTGTGTGTTGCAATGAACTTGGTTATTTGAGAAGGGATGTTCAATTATGGTTGCGCTGTTTGTCTGTAACTCCAAAGGAACAACAGCCCTCTTGATAAAGTGGTCTTTACAAAGTCTGCATTTAACAGTACCTTTTTCCTGGATGTAGATTCAGCAGCTGTTTTTGATAACTGCAGCAGCAACATGGAATTCAAAGCAATTCTTAAGGCTTTAAGAGAAAGAAGTACCTGAAGGAATAAGTGCTTTTGTGTGAACAGGGTTAAGTCTCAGCACTAGTAAGGAGAACAGGAACACCTTGGGCAGTGCCAATCCTCAGAACAGCTGATCAGTACTCTTAATAATTCAAGGGAAGCTTTCTATTTAATTAAAGCTTTTGGTCAGACCCTAACCTAATACCAATGTTCTGTGATATCCTAGAGATGTTTTGACAGATAAGACGATAACAATATTGATTTAGAAATGGTCAGGGAAGATAATTTTCAATGTCTGACTGCACTGCTCACTGCGCGCAGTAAGTGCAGTCTCCAAGATCAGTACTCAAATGTGTGTGTCCCTACTTGAATAGGAAATAGGTGAATAGGGGTTCTCATTATAGTAGAACATGCCTGCTGTAATGTCTGTCCTGCACCACTAGAACTTGCCTGTGTTTTATGCCGATTATGCTCGAACATTTTTTAAGTGGAACAGGAAAATGACGCAGAAACACTTATCAGCTAATTTCAATGTGCTATTAGTGAAAGTCCTTTAATGTAATGAATAACTAGTAGATTTCAATTTAACAGAAAAATAAAAGAAAGCTGGAGATTTAGACAAGTGGTACAACACCTGAGCTGTGCATTGCAGTTTTTAAATACATCTTTCAAGGAAATGTTGTGTGAAAAAATGATTCTTATCCTTTTAGGGATATTAATATTATAGCATTCATGTTTCACCATCAATCTGTGTCTAAAAGGGTTAGAAAAAGCAAAAGTAAAGGTCCTAATAATATGAAATGTGCCCTCTTCTATTTTAAAGGCAGTAGGACCATTTTCTTTACCTAAGAAATTGGTTAAAGTCTCAAAAGCAGCAGTCACAAGTACTTAGAATTGTAGCTTGTATTTTGTGCAATGTATGAACTGCACAAACTTGATTTATTTGGTTTTATGGATAATAATTAATAATGTTGGAATTCTGTGGATTAGTGACCATTTCACTAACAACTGAAGGCCAAATAGAAACCTCCACCTCATAGGGTTAGTTGTTTTCCTTTGTAAGGAAGGACATGGGGCTGGTTTCTCTTTGTTACAGGCTTCTTTGTAACATGAAAATACAGTTGCAATAACAGTTGTTATCACAGTATGCAACTACAATATAGTAGAACAGGAGTGTTATCCCAAAACCAGCTTATTTGCATATATTGTCAATAAAAAGTAAGGAAAAGTCTTTGTTGCTTCAACTTGTACTGGTGTTGAAGAGCAGGAGAGGGATTCAGAGGCTCTACAGAAAAAAAGCCTATAGATCTGTGCCCCATAGAAGGAACTTTGTGTTATCAATTCTTTCGAAGTAAAGCCTGAGGAAAATAAACTAGGCATGCAAAGGAGTTGTGCTGGAGGTTGTACTGAAGCCAGTTGTTTAAGGGATTACAGTCTTCATCTTTCAGACTTGTAAGTCCTTGTATCCAAATCCTGCTTTCCCATGGAGGGATGTCCCCAGTGATTTGACATGAGGGGGAAAGGGGCAGGACTTCGATGTATTAAAATAGTTTCTTAGACCAAGCAACTTGATTAATTAAAGATCATAAGCATTAGCTGCTATTTCTCTTTAGGTGACAATAGTGGAAAAAGCAGACAGCTCCAGTGTGTTGCCCAGCCCATTATCAATCAGCACGAAAAACAGAATGACATTCCTCTTTGCCAACTTGAAAGACAGAGACTTTCTTGTACAGAGGATCTCAGATTTTCTGCAACAAACCACTTCAAAAATATATTTGGAAAAAAACATTTCTGGAAGCTGTATCAGCTCAGATGATGAGGTATGTGGAGGAACATGAATTCTTTACTAGAAGAAGGGGAATTTTAACGGTGTGGAAAGCGGAAAGGCAGGAAAAACTTTTAAGATTTTGTAACACAGGAACATTACCTCTTGGTTAATGCCTTTACTTTCCCTAAGCTGAACAGTTTAACTGTTACAATTATGAAATCTAATTCTTTCATATTAGACCTAAGAGGTCACTGTTGCTGTTGAAGAGCAGCTCTGTACCTCCTGCTGCCACCTTCTGAAATTGCGATGTGTCTTGTTGGAAAGTGTCATAGTTAACTAACTGTTTAATTGAATAGTATTGTTTAATATCTATTGACTTGTCCATGTAAAAATGTAATTGTGGGATTTTAATAATTGGAAGAAATTATCAGTTGTTATGAAACTCTTTTTATTCAAGACTTTAGCTGCTAAATCAGATCCTTTGATTCTTTGGAAAATGATACCTGAGCTGAGCAAGTTTCCATGTGCACTGCTAGTGAACTTGGGAACATTTGCACTAAGAAACAAAAAAAGCCATCCCTGTCTTGGACATCAGATGACCCTATTCTGAACAACCTATTTACCTGTGCAAAGTAAATGGTTCTTAAAACATATGAGCAGATAAACTTTTCTCAGGCACTTTGAATATCAAAGGCTCTGCCATGTTCCTAGATTTCGTGTGTGAAATTTAAGGTTTCATATAACAAGATCAGGTGTATTAAACCTAGCAAAGTTTAGCAGTTCATATCAAAGCAGAAAAGGCTTTTGTGGTGTATCATTTTAATTTTATGTAGGTAGTTCGTATGTTTCAGGTCTGTACTAAGCCATACTTCAGCATTACGCTGAACAGCCGTGTTCTTTTTTGGTTTATGTGTTTGCCAGTTGGTTGAGAATGCAACATAAAAGTCAGTTTTTTACATGCTGTGTTGGTGGTGAGGTATAACTAATGTGCTGTTGTCGTTGTACACCAGAGAGCATATACATATATGTGTACTGCTGAAACTCTGTCTTGTCTTTTGCCCTAAATGGATCTAACTATTTACCTTTTGAGTTATAAACGCAAAATATTAAGTGCATTTAGTAACATGGCTACATATGTAGACATACGTGACTAGTAATTTCAGTTTCAGGTGTTTGGTGTGGACTGCTATATGAAAACTTATGGTGATAAATTTTCAAAGCTGTAATTTTTCTTCAAAATATTTTTCTTCCACAATCTGACTGTTGAATTTTCTGTAAACCACTATTTTGAGGGGATCAAAAGAATTCAACAGTCCTGTGATGTTGTCAGGGGACCAAGGGAAACAGTTTAATTGCCCAGGGCTTCTTAACACTATCTTAGCACTTCTAATGATTTGATTTGATTACTTTTCAAGGTGGGAGAATGGGGGGTGAGCTATTGAGAAATTTAAAACAATTTCATTATTCTATACTGGTGTAATTTTTGCTGTCATATGCTCAGCCTGTGCAGGTACCTGGTTTGATTTTTCTCAGGTTTTGTTAGCTGTTAGTGTGTGTAAAGTTTTAAGTAAAACAAATTGAAAAAAAAAAAAAGAGGTCCAGACTCTGGCTCAGCCCCATGTCTGTATTGCTTGTGACTGCTTTTTACAGGTATTTACAAGATCGAGTAGTTTAATTTCTGCCAGCCCTCATAAAAGCCTCAGCTCTGAGTCTGAGGGAGAGCGACAGTTCAATCTCAACGACAATGGCATTCCAACAGCAACTCAAGCTCTAATGACAATGTATCGGCGGAGATCCCCTGAGGAGTTCAACCCCAAGCTGGTAAAATACATCGGAGTGCTGTACCTGACTGAAATAGTTGTTAAATTATGTTTTCTTTAAAATCCATATTTCTAACCCAGAAGAATTTCATTCTGCCACAGACAGTTAACAGGCAGTATTTTTCACAGAAATTAAGCATTGGATATGCTGTTGTTTTACCAATACAGACAACTTCACTGCATAAAATAAGCAAAGTTGGATAGGAGAGGTTGTATGCCTGCTCTTAAGTACAACTGCTTCAACAATATTCTTCAAACAGTGAGGTCTACTGGGATAGAGACTAGGAAATGGGAGGAGGCAGCCCATTAGGAGAACTGTACTGGAGCCAAATTGTTTCTTGCTCACTGGGAAAATTAGGACATTGCAGGCTTTTTAGCACTTAGTATTTCAGTGGGGCAACATTAGAAAGAGAAGCTGTGTCTTCATGCCTGCCTTTCTTTGCTTTTAGGCTAAAGAGTTTTTGAAAGAACAGGCCTGGAAGATTCATTTTGCTGAATACGGCCAAGGAGTCTGTATGTATCGTACAGAGAAAACTAGAGACCTTGTGCTGAAGGGCATTCCAGAAGGCATGAGAGGAGAACTTTGGCTACTGTTTTCAGGTCGGCATTTATTTGACAGTGACGGTGGAATGTAAGCAAAAGCGTGAAGGAAGATAAAGATGCAGATGATAAATATCTAAAAATATTTGGAGCAAATAAAGCTGTGATTATTAGCAGGTGCCAGACAAGACTTCTGTTTAGACTAGTAAATACCCTTTCTCAAACAAGTTCAAATAATTAGGGAAGAATGTGAAAAAACAAAGCAGGGTGCACAGTCTGTTATTGTAAGCCGGTAGTCTAAGGGCTTCTGGACGTTCAGCAACCACCAGCAGGCCTACTTCCCATTTATTTAATCATTTCTGAATCCAGTAAGCTTTTGGCTTTCACAGCAAGTTGTTGCAAGGAATTCCAGAGTTTAAGCACGTTACATGGAACCACTATCAATTTTTAAAAATTGGTTTTAAATAACTTATTATTTGATTAGGTGCTCCTAGTATGTGAAAAATGGTGAGAAAATAAATATGTCCATCATCTGTGCCATCAAGGATGCTCTAGATCTATGTCCTATTAGGCTTTTTGCAAAGTTGAAGAATTTTATCCGTTTCTTTTACTAGTTATATTGAAATCAGGCCATACCTTAGGCTTTCACGTATTGTACGTTTTCTCTAGCTCTGCCCATCCCCAAGGTAGTTATCACAACTGCCCATACCATATTTGCACACCAGGGACTTTATACCATGGCCTAATAATGCTTTCTGGTTTGTTTTTCTGTTTCATCCGTAATAGTGCTAATCTTGTACATCTTCTCTTTGCTGCTGGGCTTTAAACAAGCGTTTTCAGGAACTATACACAGGAATATGCAGATCCTTACTGTTCCTGATTAATAGCTAGGTTGGACCAATTTTCACAGTGTTTATATAATTAGTATTTTCCACGTGCATTACTTTGTGCAACTGACACTTGATTTCCTTTGCTGCTGAGATTTTCATTTCCAGAGATATGACTGAGTAATTTTCAGAAATGGGAATAGAGCTCAGGAGGTCCTGTCTCTCGCTTTTGACTGAGATCTCATATTTTTCTGCAACCAAACATTGACATACTCCCTCCTCAGGGCAAGTAGCTTTATCAGAGGTATGTTCGAGTTATTTAGGCTGCTCAAACCCACAGCCAGCTGCAGAGACAGCTCGTGATGCCATGTGACTGCACAGCTGGTTTGTTCTTCATGCCTCCAGTTTCTTTCTGGATGAAAGAGAGGCTTTATCTCCTTCCTTCTGTTTTTTGGTTTTTTAACCTCATTATGAAGTGCCTCCAGAGGAGATGATAAAAAGGGATGATAACTCAATCACCTAAGCACATCCATTTTTTATTTTATTTTTTTTTAAATGCCCTTTACAAAAGTAACATTTCATATTTGATTTCAAAGTGCCAGTTGGTGACATTCAAGATGAAAAGGTACCAGAATATCATAATGTTGGGATACCGTATCTGCTAACCCTTGCTTTTTCCTCATGGTTTTAATACTGTTCTCTCACTTGCAGGAGCCATTAATGAAATGGCCACTCATCCTGGCTATTATGAGGACCTAGTGGAGAAATCAATGGGAAAGTATAATCTTGCTACAGAAGAGATAGAGAGGGATCTGCACCGCTCGCTTCCAGAACACCCTGCATTCCAGAATGAAATGGGTATTGCTGCTCTAAGGAGAGTCCTGACAGCTTATGCTTTTAGAAATCCGAACATAGGGTATTGTCAGGTAATTGAAATGCTTTGTCACTCCTTCAATTTCTGGAATTCCAGTTCTTTCCTTACAGTCCTGTTTCTTCAGTCATGCACACAAATGTTTGGCCATTAAAGTACACCAACACATGTGTAATGCTGTGAGGTAAAGCCTCAGTGCTGCAGAATTACAGTAATACTGAAGTCAGAGGGATTTGACACAAGGACCTATTCTAACATAAGTATTAGCAGCTCATGCGAAGAGATGTACATAGTTTTTGATAAGCATGTTCTCTGCCCATAAATCTAGAGACTGGACAGAGGATAACAGAACTTTCCTGAACGGCATCTGCAGAAATTGACCCTAAACAAAAATTATTTTAAGAGGGGGAAAAAAAATAGTCTACCAACTTTAATTGTTCAGTTTAGTTGTTCAGTAGTTTTTCAGTATATTCATTGTAATAACCCTCCAGAACCTCCTTTCGTGATGTCATTCGATCATTATAAAAACCCCAACCACAAAAAAGCACCCTAGAAGATATCTGATATTACACCACACAATCAGAGGTAAGGCTGACCAGTGCATGGTTTTGGAGTTCTTATGCCTGTGATTCAGGTCACTTTTAATTTCTGGTCCCAAACCATTCTTTCTTGCTGTGGAACTTTGCCATACCATCTGAGCTCTTTTTTTTGCCTTCCTATTTCACCTTCCTATCTATTTTTTGAAAAAAAGGAAACGTGAATTTGTGAGTATTAAGAAGCCTGATTAATGTCTAACTGTTAAGGCTCTAGATACAACACGAGTAAATGAAAGTGCAAGCAGTTCTAATAGATACCACCATAAATTATTTAATAACAAATATAATACTAGGTAATAGCTACAGTAACTTTTTGTAAAGGTTGTTAAAAAGAGGAACAATAAAAAAACACTGATTCCTGTTCCTAAAGTTGTTACAGTAATTGTTAATAGTCTGGAGATGTGCTCCATGGCATTCAGAATGCTGATTCGTAGTTACAGTGAGAATTCAGGCACTGAAGTATTTAATACGTGATACACAAGATAAAAAGGAATCATATAGACTTTGACAGAGTTGTAAAGTTGTTCTCAGTTGCATTTGAAATCTCAGTTGCTGTTTCAAACAGGTAACGGTCAAATTGGAGTTTCAGGATCTGAAATGAGTAGCTAATTCCTTAGGAAGCAAACTGAGAATAAAATGGTACTGAAATAATTCATTACTTCAGACTAACAGAGATCTAGTCAAAAACTGTAAGCTAACAATTCAGAGGACATTGTATAATGCTGTGGTATTTGAAATGGAATGAACAGGCCATGAACTGTTGTATGTCAAACATGGAGAGTGAGCAACAGCAAGGGACTTTCGTTTTACTATACTCTAGTTTTTCACAGCTGACACTATTACCATCATTTGCCTCAGCTCACAGATGCTGTCTTGAACTTTTCATAGGAGCAGAAAGCACAGGGAGCACAGACTGCCTCAGCAAGGAGTGGTACAGCAGTGGCCATCATTAGTGCTGTCTGCATCAGCCCCAAATTCCCTGAGGGCAGCAATTGGCAGAATATCAATAGCAGTGTAGCTGGATGCTTGCAGACCTAAGTGAGCTCTTGATTATGAAAAGAAATTTTGATTGTTTGTTTGGTTTTTTTCTTAAACCCGCACCAGAAGCCTAACAGCTTTTTGAGTTTTATTTAGGGCTTTCTTACACCTTCCTTTGAGCACTGGGAAAACACTGACTGTCATTTTTACAGGAAAAAACTTGAATATTTTGAGGTCAGCAGGGGGATATGTAGCTAATTTCTTAACCATAGTAACCAGTTATCTGCCCAGTTACTGTGCTAGATGTTGAGTAAATGTGTCTAGCAATTTATAGTTCTCTTTCTCTTAGGCTATGAATATTGTCACTTCAGTACTCCTCCTTTATGCAAAAGAAGAGGAAGCTTTCTGGCTGCTGGTGGCTCTGTGTGAACGTATGCTACCTGACTACTACAACACAAGAGTTGTTGGTATGTATTGGGCAAGTTTTCTAAAATGATGGTGCAAAAATTAACTAATTTGTATTATTTGTACTGAAACAGATGTGCAGATGTATGTGTGTCCTAGATACAACTGTGAATGCTAGTGGCAAGGCAGCTTGCTCAGGAGTGTCAAAGGAATTCCCTGAACAGATCTGTCATGGTTAATAGTTTTTCAGTTACTTAGGTTGAGATGGCATCCTGAAGTGGGCTTAAACAAATGAAAGAGAGATTGGAGGCTAAAACTTGAATTTTAGATCATCCAGTTATCTAATTAAGGTAAGGTGGAAAAAGGAGAGCAGTAGAAGTCATTGTGCCTGTTCACCTCTGATTTGAGAGGGCACAAGTAGCTGAAAGCTGTCCTTGTTAGATGACAGCTTCCTTCTGTGTGTGAAAGTGAATGGCTCTTCAGTTTATCATGGAAACTGTCTTTATTGGAGCTCACAAATGTTTGAGGTAGTCATTCAGCCTTAGAAATTATTCTTGCCGGCCTGCTTAAGCCACTGGTGTTACAGCATAGATGTGTATAACACAGAGTTCTCCTGAAATACATCCAAACCCTCACAGACAGTCACTCTGGCCTCCTCCAGCAGGTGATGCTGGGAAGTCATATTCTAATTACTAATGATGAGTACTAAGCCATCATATAACTTCCATGGGTGCTAGCCCAAACCAACCCTTTGTTAGTTCTTATGAAATGTATAATTAAACTAAAAAAAACCTTACTACAATTCAACTTTTATGTACAGCTCAGTAGTGGAAAAAATGTGTGTAAGCATCATGTAGAATATTCTTAAGTTTTGTTTTGAGATAGATGTGTGTATATTTTTTTTTCTCCCCTAAATGGTGATGTGGTCAGTTGCTTCCAAATTAATGGACAAACCAACCTTATTTATTTTCAACAGGAGCATTGGTGGATCAGGGTGTCTTTGAAGAGTTGGCTCGTGACTATGTTCCACAGCTTTATGACTGCATGCAGGACTTGGGTGTAATATCTACCATTTCCCTGTCCTGGTTCCTCACTCTTTTCCTCAGTGTAATGCCATTTGAAAGTGCAGTCGTGGTTGTGGATTGTTTCTTCTGTGAAGGAATAAAGGTGATATTTCAATTAGCGCTCGCTGTCCTTGATGCTAACGTAGACAAGCTGCTTAACTGTAAAGATGATGGAGAAGCCATGACAGTCTTGGGAAGGTATTTATTACAGAAAATGAAATCTCTTCATTTCATTTTATTTCTCTCATTGCTTACTTTGCTGATTTGTGTTTTCTCTGTGGAAATGCTCAATTTAAACTATACAATACATGTAAATCTCTGACATGCTTATTGTCATCTTTCACCCATGTAAGGTACCTACCTACATATAAGACGAAGTTATATCTTATTGGTCTCTTAACATTATTTTATGTGAATACAAAAAGACACAAATTCATCTTTCAAGACATTCAAATAAACTTTCCAGTCTTGGTTGCAGAAAGTTACTTTAGTTGGTTATTTTAGTGGATCGCATGTTTCTTGTTACTTCACCTTTTGCCTACCAAATGCTGCTAAGAAAAAGCCTTCTTCTTCAGGGAAATTCTTTTGGGAATGGACTCCTCAGAACTCAGCAGAATTAGGTAGGACCTTGAATTGATAGATTTCTGTGAAATAGGAGGCTGGTAAACAGACTGGATTGAGTAATACAACACAAACTAATACTGCTGAGCATAAGTTCTGGTTTCCTCGTAGTTAGTAGTAGTGTTTCCAACATGCTGCTGAAACTTTGGAAATGTCTTTCCTAGTAAGTTTTATTCATTTAGCCTTACTATGTGAGTCTGGTTTTAATTTCTTTGGGACTAAAGAAGACTCTGGTGGTGTTTTCTCTAAAGTAAGTCCCAGTACCAGTTGAGGATTTCAGTGTTCTGTGTCTGTAGGATAAAAGACAGATGATCTACGGGAGCTGCACCGATGGGAGGAACGAAGCCTTAAAGTCCCTTGCAGCCAGATTGAGCAGTAGTAAGACAGGGGGATATATAGGCTGAAGCACACTACCCTTGATCCCATGGTGGCATAATTCCCTTAGCGTATTTAAAAAACCAGAAGCAACAAATCCATCAATAAGCCACTCACGTGTGACTAGCTGTATTTGAGCTATTCCTTGATAAGGATAGCGAATTATTCTGTTAACCCTCAGAAGGGAGGTGGGTACAAATGAATTTGGAGTTTCTCATGTCTCTTTTTTTTTTTTCTTTCCCCTCTCACCAGATATTTGGACAGTGTAACTAATAAGGACAGCACTCTTCCACCCATTCCTCATCTTCACTCACTGCTCAGTGATGATGTGGAGCCTTATCCTGAGGTGGATATCTTCAGACTAATCAGGTCTTCCTATGAGGTAGGATATAGTTTGTTAAAGGCAATTTGCCAACCCACACCGGTTCTGCTTTACAGAGATACTCTCTAATTTGGCTTTGCTTGGAACAAAAAAGAGATACAGATTTATCTTAGAAGTCTGGATGGAGCAGGGGAAAGGGGTTAGTCTTTCTGGTAGCCAAAACTTTTAATTGGAGCTGTTTTGTGTAGAAGCCTGCAGCATCCCAGGAGAGCAGCCCACAACAAAAAAACTATATTTATAAACAAAAAGCTGAATTTGTGAATCAAAAAAAAAGCTAATTTTCATTTAAGGTTTTTCATGCTTCTCCAAACTGAAATATTAGTGAAGCCTGTATGATTTCAGAAGACCTTTTTATTATTGATTTCTTTTACCATATTTTTTCAGCAAGAGCTCATTATAACCATGAGCCACTAGCTTCTGTGTTACCATCAAAGCCAAAAAAGTTCCAAGCAAAAGGAGCTGGTAATAACTAATATCCATAAAGCACAGCACAGAGCCTGCAAAAACTCTAAAATTTGCAAACCAGACTCATTGCCCTTAAATTCTAAAAATAAGCCATCGGTTAAAGTACCGCTCGTGATTGCACCTAAGTATCAGGTTTTGTAAAAATTAAATAGCTTTAAACAGTTTTTCACCTTCATTTGGTTTTTTCCTTTTGTTGACGTGCAGGGTAAATCAGTATTTTTAGTTTGAGATACAGGTTCACTTTTTGCTATATCACAGCTGTTTCAGAGGCGCTTCCTATGTCCCCAAAACCTCCTTGCTTTAGTAACGTGATAGCTATTTAACAAGGAAGTAAGTAGTCCTTAGTGTATTCCACATTGAAGGGCAAACTGAATCAAGTTAAATGTACAGTTCTTCTTCACACAATATTACAATGGGGAGAAGGACATTTATGTGAAATTCTGTTGCCCTTGTGGTTTCTTTCTGATTTTTCTCTTCATGAAGACAGCTTGCAGTGGCTTAACTGCTTTTAAAGGAATAACTTGCTTCCACGCAGTACTAGTCTGTCTTTCCAGGGCTTGTGCAGGACAAGCTTGTAGCTGCTTCTAGATAAATAACCATCTGTACAAATTGAGGCAAAACAAACAGCGTGGAGAGTGAGGAACTGAGAGAAAAGCAGGAATTGGTTGCAAAAAGATAATTAGTTTCAAGAGAGTCATTGTTGGTTGATTATGAATTAAAAAAAAAATCAATAGTAAACTATCAAGATAAAAAAACAAATAGAAATAGTAAACTGTCAAGACAAAAAAAAAAAAAAAACACTTCAAGGCATCTGTTACTCAATGGCTGTTATGTTCCCCAATTAGTTGTGTGCAATCGGGGCTGGGAATTCACTGCTAGCTTTGTTGCAGCTACAAAGAGCAAAATACCAAGTAAATGAGCAAGTTCCATCAGGGAACTGGGAAAGGTAATGGAGCAGCTCATCCTGAGCACCATCATGAGGCACATACAGGACAGCCAAGGGTTCAGGCCCAGCCAGCGTGGCTTTATGAAGGGCAGGTCCTGCTTGACTAACTGGATCCCCCTCTACTAGAGGTGACCCACATAGTGAATTAAGGAAAGGCTGTGGATATGGTCGACCTGGACTTTACTAAAGCCTTTGGCACAGTCTCCCACAGCATCCTCCTGGAGAAACTGACTGCCCGTGCCTTGGAGGGACCTGCTCTGAGATGAGTGAGAAGCTGGCTGGGACCAGAGAGACTTAGTGAATGGAGTTAGATCCAGTTAGTGGCTGGTCACCAGTGGTGTTCCCCAGGACTTGGTGCTGAGGCTTGTTTTGTTTAATGTCTTTATCAGTGATCTAGATGAGGGGATTGAGTGCAGCCTCAGTAAATTCGCTGAGGACACGAAGCTGGGTGGATGCAGAGAGCTGCTTGAGGGCAGGACGGCTCTTCAGAGAGACCTGGACAGGCTGGAGTGATGGGCTGAGGCCAATTGTATGAGCTTCAACAACAGCTCCATGCAGCGCTACAGGCTTGGGGCAAAGCGGCTGGAAAGCTGTCCCATGAAAAAGGACAGAGGGATGTTGATAAGTGACTGAACATGAGCCAGCAGTGCGCCCAGGTGGCCAGGAAGGCCAATGGCATCCTGGGCTGTATCAGAAATAGTGTGACCAGCAGGACCAGGTGATTGTCCCCCTGTACTCGGCACTGGTGAGGCCGCTGTTCAAATGCTGTGTCCAGTTCAGAACTGGCCCCTCACTGCAAGAAGGACGTGGAGGTGCTGGAGCATATCCAGGGACAGACAACAAAGATGGTGAAGGATCTGGAGAACAAGTCTTACGAGGAGCAGCTGAGGGAGCTGGGAATGCTTAGCCTGGAGAAGAGGAGGCTCCTGATTGCTCTCTACAACTACCTGAAAGGAGGTTTTAGTGAGGTGGGGATTGGTCTCCCAAGTAACAAGTGACAAAACAAGAGGAAATAGCTTGAAGATGTGGCAGAGGAGGTTTAGATTGAATATTAGGAAGAACTTCTTCTCTGAGAGGGTTGTTAGACACTATAACAGGATGCTCAGGGAGGTGGTGGAGTCCCCATCCCTGGAGACATTGAAAAGATGAGGTGCTGAGGGATATGGTTTAGTGGAGGGCTTGTCAGTGTGAGGTTGGTGGTTGGACTCAGTGATCTCAAAGGTCTTTTGCAACCAAACAGTTCTATGATTCATACTTCTGATATTTTTAGAATTTAAGCTGTTAAAGGTACTTGTTGGATAGCCATCCATCCTTAAGCCTCTAGACATTTATTGTTTACAAAGAAAATAGGAAGACCTACAGCTGGGAAAGAATTCTTTTTCTTGGAGTCTTTTGCTCTTCCTCAAACACACACACCTGCCCCACCTGCAAGGGGGAGAAACCTTGTTCCTTGCAGTCTGTCCTGTGATACTTACCATGGGAGCATGTTGAGTCTGAGAACTTGGTGAAGACACAGCGTTGGCAAAAGTGCAGTATTTATTTTACAAAGAGCTACTTTCCATCACATTCTGATGCTGACCATCTCTTACACGGTGATGTCAAACACATGAGAAGTCTCCAGTGAAATCAGAAATGATGCAGAGGAATTGGTTTTGCAATAAAGCAATGAACACCTCTTTCTCTGATGATATTGAATTGAGTTTCTACTTTTAAGAGAGAAACATTCTTGAAATAAGAGAATATGCATAACTATTATACTCCCCTAGTAATTTTTTCATTTGCTGAAGATACTTTTCAGTAAGAAACCTCTTTTCATTCAATTTTGCAAGTAATTTGGAAGCCATGGATCCTGGCATTACAGTAATTACAATAAAGTATCTGAAGTAATACATAATCACTACAGCTCTAAAAGCCTGTGCCTGTGCGTGGCTCACTAGCTGTCAATGGAACAACAAATCAGATACTCGGTTCAGTTATGTGCTGAACTCCTTTGATTTGTGTGTTAGCTAATATGCAAAAAAAAACAGGCTTTCATCAAGCTATGTGTGTAGTAGTATCTGGATCTCGGCCATTTTAACTAAGCAACTGACAGTCAAAAGCTTGTGCAGTTGAGAGATAGGTCACTGACACTCGAAGGTCTGTGCTGTTGAAAGGTTTGGTACAGTTTTGACCTGGAACAAGTGACACACATCCAGCAGTTCCTTGTAGGATTTGAAAATTAGCATGGACAAAGGTCTATGCCTAGAAGGCAAAATTGCATGCAACCTTCCTTTTCTGTAGGCTATGTGATTTTTACTTGTACAGACGTGAACAGGCCATCTTGTTTGGCCTCTGGACCCTGATTACTGGAATAGATGCAGCCCCAAAGCCACAGAAGACCTCTCTTTTCAAAGTTTTGTAGCTTCTGTGATACTTGGTGTTCATGAATGTTTATCTAGATTCCTTTTTTCCATAAAGCGTCTTGATTTGTAAAATACTACAGATATATGAAACCCTTTTTACTCTGGAGGTACGTGATAAAAGTGCACAGCTTTACAGATAGACAAAGCTTTAGACTTAATTTGATCACATGAGACTATGCTATCAAAATGACTTGTTTATGTAGGTACACTTGCACTGGAAATGTAAAATGTTTGAAAGCTCATCTTGCCACCCTCTTTTAATTTTAGATGTGACATACTTGATATGTGGCATTATCATTCCTGCTCGTCATCTGTGCATCTCTAAGTATGATACAAGTGTTTTCTCCATGGCAAAAGTCTTCTGCTTGTAGTTCATAAAAATACATCTTAGAGATCAGACATTCCTCTACATACAAAAACATGGAATATTATTCCTAATAGATTTTCCACTAGGATGCTTCTGTAGGATACGCAGGAGCTCCCCAAGACTTGTGTGCGTTGTGAAAGAAAGAAAAAAAACAAACAACAAATTCTGGAAATAAGACTTGGAGACTTCAGAAAATGGTCTTTGTAATGGAAGTTGCGTTCTTAATGTTGAGGTTCAGATTCTTATGAGCTTAGCCATTAGAGGTGCCTGGTCTAGATATTTTTTCCCCCTGTAGCAATTAACAGATACTCATGGACAAGCTGAAATGAAACCCTACACGAGGAGTTATGAAGCAGTCCTGAATAGAGATTTGCCAAGCAAGGGATTTTTGACTGCTGAGATTAGGGTTTGAACCTTTCAAGTTGAAAATTAGTTATTAGAAAAAATAAAATGTAGTGGTGTATTCATAAAGTCTTTGTCACTTTGTCAGGTGGTAGAAAAATGCCTTGACAACAGTTTTTAAAATACACTATGGGGTCTGTGACATAATTAAATTACTTTCTCAAATACATGAAAGGGAAGCTAAGTATTCCAAATGTTAATACTATCCTGTACTACTTTTTCTCTTTTAAGAAATTTGGAAGTATTCGAGCAGATTTAATTGAACAAATGAGATTCAAACAAAGGCTGAAAGTTATCCAAACCCTTGAAGACACTACAAAGCGTAATGTGGTAAGTGCTGAAGTCATATTCTTTGCTAAGATTAAGTTCAGTCAGTTTCTGAAATGTAAATTGGCGCTTCAATGAGGCGAGGGTTTCAAATCCATCACTGTTAATGTTACATTTCAACAGGTACGAACTATTGTGACAGAGACTTCTTTTACTATCGATGAACTGGAGGAACTGTATGCGCTTTTCAAGGTAAAGCTGAGTGAAGATAAGATCATGTGGCTGCAGGAAATGCAAATGTTTATTTTTTATATGGGGCTGTTTCTGAAGACCAGGTTGAGTCTGTGAGTTACTTCCTATCAAGTATCTTAAAACAAACTTAAATTAGCTGCTGTGTTATTGAATATACAAAAAAACCCAACCAGTTTTTAAAAGCTCACAAAATAACTCATTCAATAAACGATTTGTCCATGAAAGAAAATAATATCCTTGTAGAAACGATTACAATTTAAAAATTGATAGAACCTTTGATCAGTCTTTAGAAACTTATGTGTCTCTCTACCTGATCAAGTTTTTTGAGTTTAGCTCAGAAATACGTTTATTCTGTTATGTCGGACAGTCAATACTGCCTTACCACACTAGCTGATTTTTCGCCATTGTTGATGCTCTTATGTATAATACATTACATGGAAATCTGGCCTCACAAAGTGATGGGTGTTTGCAAGCTGGTTATGCAGCGACCGTTAGATCCACAAATGTAAAGGTGAACAGTTAAAATGCTTTATCTTCACCTTCACACACAATACCTTAACACATAATACTGTCTTCTTCTGTTTTGTTATAACTGACAATTTTTTTAGGTATACTATAAAGAATTTCTTTCTCATCTGTAATGTCTAAATCCTGCAGTGCCTTCAGTCTTCCATGGAATCAGTGAGACCAAATCAGATAGTTCACCCCAATTGATTGCCTTGCAACACTAGGATCTTTTTCTCTAGGCTTATAAATCGTTTTGAATTAGATTCCACCAAAAGCAGCTCCTGAACTTTCTCTGACATCAGTGAAAGAATAGGACTTTATACAGTATTTTTGAGACTATATAGTTCAACAAAAAATATGTAAAACAGCTATTTTCATATGCTTGGAAATAAAGATTTCACGAGAGTTTCTTTTCTGACTTGACTGTTTGGTGAGGCTGAAGGAGGTGACTAAGCACAACAAGCCTGTATATATATGCAAGTCACAGCTGCTTACTGCTCTGTTCAGGTATTTTATGTTTCATCTGCCTGGGAGGCAGAAAAAGTTTTGCTTTATCTTTTGGTTTTTGGTAGAGTGGTATCTTTTTATGCTAATTAGAGGAGAAACCTCTTACAGAAATGCAAGGGCCAGGCAGATGGAAAAAAACATCTGATAGTCTTATATCAAGAATGTGTGTATATGAGTTGTTTGGAGTTTTTATAATCACTGATGGCAATGAGTTGTTCAGAGATGTGATGACAATCTCACAGCGTTTGTTTCCTGTTCAGGCAGAACATCTGACTAGCTGTTACTGGGGAGGAAACAGCAATGCTATTGACCGGCATGATCCCAGCCTGCCTTACCTGGAGCAGTACCGTATTGACTTTGAGCAGTTCAAGGGGATGTTTGCTCTCCTCTTTCCTTGGGCGTGTGGGACTCACTCAGATGTTTTAGCTGCGCGCTTATTCAGGCTGCTTGATGAGAACGGAGACTTGCTCATCAACTTCCGTGAATTCGTCTCTGGGCTAAGTAAGGACAATTCCTAGCACTCTCAAAATAATCTGACCAGAACAGGGGATACAGTCCTTCAGAAACACAGAAGTTAGGTTAGCTTAGCAGAGAATGAGTCTGACTTTGATGTATGCCAATTTGCATAAGTCACCTTTGTTTTCAGAGCTGTCCATGCCAGTTCACTTTATCATGCCTGTGCCAGTGGTTCCCACTGGGGTTTAGGCTGCTCTCAGGAGTTTCATTTACATTAGCCAGTGGTGTATCACACCAGGAGAAGGACCACACACGAACTGCACCTCCATTAGGGTCTGGGGACTTCCCTGACCACTAACTGTCTACACTAAAATTACCTGCAACTTGGGTGCTTAAGGGTGTAATTACTTCTAATCAAAGTATCTCCTTTGTGAAAGTCTTTAGTGTGTTCTGCAGTGTTCCTCTGTCAGTGACTAGGCATTTTATTGTCTGCTTCTTAAACTTTTCTTGAAAGTTTGGAATTTTTATCTTTTGTCAGTGCTGCCAGCTCTGGAAAGAGGAGTGAGGCACTGTTTGCTCTCTTGATTGTTCAGGAAGAAGACTTTTAAGAAACTTAGGTGCACATACAAAGGGGCAGGGGAAGGATAGAGTGAGGATGCTAGTTTTGTTTGTCCCTGAATAAAAATGCTTCCCTTCAGAAGTGTGCTGACACCCCACTTACACATGTCCCTGGATGAGAGGAAGGTATTGCACCTCACAGTGTACACAGTGGGAGGTACTACCTGTATTACTTCTGAAATCAATAACCATGACTACAGGAAAAGAGCAGACTGGAAGTCACCAGAGAAGGAAAAAGTGGAGGTGCAGGTCAGACAGAGAGGCAGAATGTTGTTAATGGAGATTATAACCTGTGCCAAGTCTTGAAGACTGAAGATTTCAAGACATGAAGGTCAGTATTGCAACAAAGGAAACAAAGGTTAACATGGAGAAGCAAAGATTAGGCAGGAGCTGGACACCCCTTTTTTGAATACACCAGGACTTATTCACCATTAACCATGTGCTGTTTCATGGCAACCTGACGTTTCCTCCAGCTCTGCATTTTCATCTTTTTTCAGAGAGAAAATACTTCCGATCTGGCTTTCAGCAATTCTTTGTAACACTATACCTAAGCATTAGGGCTCCAAATGCAGCCTGGCATTAACATCTGGGTAGGTCACTGGTAACACTTGTTCTTTCACAGGCACAAAGTAGCTATGACAGTAAAACTGACTTCTTACCACCCTAAAAACCAGTGCATCCTACTGTGCAGTTCTGAATTGTATTTGAGAGACTGTTTGCCAGGTCGTACTCAATGGCCTGTTGAGACATAACCCATGGATTAACTGCTCTTGCTGCTTACAGGATGCTGTAAATAACAATCAACCAATTTTTGGTTGAGACATTTTTTAGAACTAGTGATGAGTAATAAGAACAAGGAACAGCATTGAGCACTGTGAATGGAAATGAATGTAAAATTTGCGTATGTGGCTCTAAGCCAGCATGACTGAACTAAACCTTCAGGGGGCTAAACAAGCAATTCTGCAAAACCCCATTTTTTTCAGAAACTAAGCCCAAGGGGCCATAGCTTGAAAACTTTAAAAAAACAAAACAAAAAACCCCCAAACAAACTTCCAACCCTTTTTTTGTTCAGAAAGCACGTAAATGGTAACAAGAACAACATAATCAACAGAAACAACGCGAGATTTGTTTGAGCATATTTTACCATGCTCCAGGACTTAGACAAATTCTGCAAGTGCCAGCTGCTTCATTTTGCTTCACCAAGCCAATGTGTACTGCCTAGGAAAATCTCTTACCTGAGGAATAGCTTCTCTTGGAGCAAGACACGTCATCTGCTCAACAGGGGAGACTGTGTCTCCTTTTACTTGCAGCTGTGCTGGAAACCGTGGTCAGAAGATGTGCGTTCTGGAGGTGACCTGTGGGTACACCACCCTTTCTTTTCTTAAAGTGTCCAAACAGCAGTATGGACTGGTGACTCAAATCTAGCTTTCCTAAAGGAAGCATCTTATTCAAGTAACTCCTAGGCATGGTCCATCTCAGGAGGTGCTTGTTGATTGCAGAAGCAGCCATGGCACCTGAAGCATTTGTATTTCATGACTCTATCAGTAGCCTCATTCCGTGCAGCCAGTAAGGATTTGCTTTCTCAAAGCCTGTCTTTGATGCCACTGACTAACATGAAGAGAAGGTAAAAAGGAGTGTTGCCGTGTGTCCCAGCGTGGTCTCATGACCCTCTCGTCTGGGTCAGCTTGAAATCCTTGGGTTGCTATATCCTTGAGTGCTGTAATTACAACTGGAAATCTGCGTTTCCTTTTCATAGTCCCTGCAGCAAATAGCTCAAGAACCTCCTTCTTCAAGTGTCACCAGAGCCCCAGCTGGGCAAAGATGGAACAACCTGGCATAGTTTTCTATACATGTACTTTGTGTTGTGTTACTGCACATCCAGATAGAGGAGGGATCTGGATGAGTTTTCTCAAGGAGTTGTGCTGCTTATAAAGGGTTGTCAGCCTTGGTTATGAGCTGTTTGGCACTCAGGAAGAAGCTTACCTTCATCCCCATACCATGTTGGATTATAGAATGTTAGTTACTGACTCACGATCCTTTGGAGCTAGGGAAATGTGGGCATTGCCAATTTCTATGTGGAAATCTGTACATGGACTCCAAGTGGCCACCTGTCTCCCAGCATGTTTTTGCCATACTCTTTTTGGAGCGTGCAGCTCTTCCAGCTTTCCAGTGAGTGTCAGTGACTGCAGCATGTGCCATGGCCTCCTGCAAAAGTCAGCACCATGGAAACTCTCTCTCAAGGAGTACCTGAGTGTTTTGGTTTGGTGGTTTCTTTGTTTGTGTGTTTTTCTGAAAACAACTTTTGTCCAAGTACAGATTTCGGGAGGATGTTCAGAAAGCAAAGTGTTAACCACACCATTCCACTGATCCATTCAGGGAGCTAAATACTGTACAAACACTCCACACCCTTCTAGCTGTGCTCAAAAGAGGGGCAGCTATAGCCAGCACTTTTGTGTTGCTACTAAGTCTTATATTAACAGAATAAAGTTCTAACCTGTTGAATTACTTTCTAAATGGCCTCAAAGAAGATAGGGGAGGAAACTATGCCTATGACATTATGCCCAGAAAAGACACCTTCGTAGCATTGTCAGAAGAACAGTCAGAAAGGAGGCTCAGTGAAGGTAGTTCTTAGTTGTGCCACGAAAAGAGGTGTGCTGGCCAAGCCTTGAGAGAGGTAAGAGCAGGTATGTGTGAGGACGTGGGTTGCAGTGAGTAGGAGATAGTTTTTTCACTGCTTTTGTTTCAGGTAGAAAGATTGAAATGGTGTAGTCATGCTTTCTTCTAAGCACAGTTTCTTCTGTCACCTCAAAATAAATTTAAAATTTCTGGGTAAGAACTGGCAAAGCATCATCTGAGACTTATACTGCAAAAAGAAAAGATGTGTTGGAAGTTGTTGAAGGTTTTTAAGGCCTGTGACTCCAGAGTGCTAGGAAGGAAGTATTTCCGGTGGAGACTGAGAATGGTCTTGCCACCTTCCCAGTGCTGTTCACAGGCCCTCAGTGGGGTTATCTACTTTGCTGTTCAGGAATGCAGGGGCCATGCAATTCTCTGGATTCTAGTATGAAGTAATCCTGTCCTGCAGCATGCAGGTCTAAATGGTGGTCTGAGCTGAGGTGTCTGTGGTTATGAAGGTCTCTCCCAGTTCTCCATAACAGGGGCACATCTTCCAGGGGGGGTTGGACTAGATGATCTCTAAAGGTCCCTTCCAACCCTGCCATTCTATAATTCTATGATTCCTGTTGTCTTTCTAAATGTAGCCTACCGGGTTTTTATTGCTTAACACCATGTCAATCCTCAGATCTTGGGTAGCCCACTGCAGGTAACTGTGGGGCAATTCTTGCAACTTGCCAGTGGGATCATCTTCCCTATGTAAAACCTTCTGATCTCTCCTAGGGGGAATCTCAGAGGGCTGTCTCTGAGAGTCAAGGTAACAGCTTTGGTAGGCTTGTCCTGTATTTCATTGTCTTCATTCACATACAGTTTGAGGGGAAAACGATCCTGGCATTAGGAAGCACACACAGGATTTATCTCAGGCAAAAAGATTTAATAGTTGGAACAGTGGAGATTTGGGGACAAGGAGAAGATCAAGCCTATATGTGTCAGTAGATACCCTGTGCCCTGAATCACCCCTGTTAGGTAAATGCATCCCTAGCCATTCTGGAGGATGCAGAACTGCAGCCCATTCTACACTTTTGTTATTTTATGTCACCTTTAGCAGAGGGGCACTTCACTTTGAGTTGTACCTCGGTGCATAACCTAAGACATAGTTTCACCAGAAGAGAAGGCATTATCTGCACTGTATGGTACTCCTGGTATGAACGTAAGGAGATTTGTGCTTAGAAAGGAATAAGTTGAAAGCAAAATGGCTACTGTTGAAGTTGTACTCAGGTCTTTGACCTAACATCTGCATTTATTATGGTCTGAAGCTTTACAGTAGACTGATTGTTAGTATTTGCCAAGCCACACACACACACTGAACCACAAGTCTTAGTTTGCATAGCAGAGGTAAGTTGGCATCGTAACCTGTAAGGTTAAATAAATCTCTGCATAACCCAATTAATGAAGGTTCATTCATTTATTAATTATAAGATTTATTAAAAAGTCTGATTATTGGTTATTTCAGTACTTGAAAATTAACTAGTACCCATTTAATTAATTTGGAGGGGGTACAATAGACTGTTTAGATTTCATACAACTAATTTTAGTGTAAACCAAAAAGGAATAAGGGTTGAGGTGGATAAAGCACCAGAAAATATTGCCTGAGCAGCAGTGTAGCCCCTGGCTAAGCTGTGATAAATGCTGTTTACTTGAATGTCTTTTTTTTTTTTTTTTATAAATACCATTCTAAATCATGCAATGCTATTATTGGATCCTCAGAAAGTCTGAAGTCCATCCACAGTTCTTAACTTTCAGCTGGAGGCTTTTCTGAGTGGTAATGTGATGTTCATAGATTATTTTTGAATGTTATAAAATGAGATCTAATGAAGGACTCGAGGTTAAGCACATAATTCAGAGTACAGTGGTCAGTGTTTACTGGCTATTTCTACTGCAGACCGTATGATCTTAGAAGTCAAGTGACTGCCTTATGATCTCGGGCTGTAAAGGGAGTACAGTGCTTCTCAGAGTGAATGTAGCAACTTCTAAAATGCAGTATTACAGCAATAAATAGTAGATTTAAATAGTAAATATTGTATCAATAAATAGCAAATTCTGTAGTAAGTAGAATGGCATTGAATGCAGAGCACTAACATACTGTCTGTAATGCTGTTTAGGTGCAGCATGCCATGGAGATCTTACAGAGAAGTTGAAGCTACTGTATAAAATGCATGTTTTGCCTGGTAAGCAAATGATATTAAAAAAGCTTTCATCTTGTTGAGAACAGAGATTTGGAGCAGGGTTGTTTGTGACTAGCTTTCCCAATCGAAAATTAATTTGTGGGACTTTCTACAACTGTTTATGCAGCATTAAGATAAGAGAGCTTCTACCATAATCAGACATGGATTTGGAAAGTCTGAAAGCACCCAGGCAGCCTTCTATTGCTCCAGCCACAAACAGGACGTCTGTATGTGTCTCTTGCCTGTTCAGCTGGGGTTAGCCACTTCCCCCGTCCATAACGAATACAGGGTTCTTCAGCAGGTGTTCTTTAACAGCATCTTTATTTAACAGTGAAGCTAGCTTAAAATGTTGCTGCATGCCTTGGCTACTTGTTTCTGTCTCCAGGCTTTCTCCATGGGCTTCTAGAACTGTTGACAGAAGGAAGCACCAGATCATTTTGTAGATGTGTTTCCCAGAGACCTGTACAAACTGTTGGACTCACCTAAGTGAGAAAGGCAGTTCAGGGTGGAGAGGGGATGCAAACAGCTCAGGACAGTTTTGCCCCTGAAGAAAATGATGTCCTGCAACTATATCCTCTCTGGCTTGTCACATGTATGCCATAAAGAACCTATTGCTCTCTTCACTGAACCTGCAATTTCAAAATGTCACGACTGTTTGGGTCATTTAATATTTGTGCACATTTACGCCCTTTAGTAAAGGTATCTAAAAACTTTGTGAGGACATTCACCTTCATGTGCTTTAAGCATGTGTCCCTGACTGCTCCCAGCTGGAGGGAGGCTTGAGCGATTCACTGATGTAACTGGAAAAATGTAGAATTGTATTGAATAGAAGAGATCCATTTTTAAGAATGCAATGCTCCTGATATTTGGGGATTGGTAAGCTTATGCTTTTCTGGCTAGGAAAGGGTTCACACCCTGTTCAGGAGCTACACAGAAGAAAGTAATGGAAGCAGGCATGGGAAGGTGGGCAAGGTCAGCCTCTGCAGCAAACAGCTGCTTCTTAGTCGGACAGTACTGGACATTAAGGAGGAAATAATCCAGTTGCTTTTCTCTTGTGAGCTGAAGAGACGATTCCTAACCCATCACATCCTCAGTAGGATGTGCTTTCCTTCTAGAAACTGACAAATACGTTCTAGTTCTTAATTAAAGGGTAGAATTTTTAATGAAATAATTTCATTTCATTATACTACTTAGATCCATCCCCTGAGCAAGAAGAGCCAGACTCTGCTTTTGAAGCTACTCAGTACTTCTTTGAAGACATCACACCGGAATGTACACACGGTAGGCCTCTTGTCTCGGGTGTGAAAGGATGAGGTAATGTATTTCAAACAACACGTCTTAGGCAGCAACTTCTGTATCGGATTCAACTTTTTAAGTGAAGTATTCTCTGTGAAAAGAAGTGTGAGGTCTTTGTTTGTATTTTAGTATCTTTGGAGGTGCAGGTGGTGTGTACACTACTCGTGCATGCACCCTGGATTAAGCATTGCAGACGTACTCTCAGTGTCACTGGTGTGTTGCAATAGAAGTCATTTTGTGACAAGTGCAGCGTATATGCCCTCATGTCTCCATCAAGTATATTGGCTTTCAAGGTCTATTTGGATCAGAACTTAAAATATTCTAAAAAAAAATGAAGCCAAAAGATGGATCTAAATGTAGTTCAGCAGTTTGAAATCTTACTGTGCTCTAAGGAGGACCTGGCTCTCATCACTGTTGTCTTAAATAACATTCTCTTTCTTGAGACATTTGATGTTAAGTTTCTCTCTGATTCAAGATGAATGTTCCCCATCCTTCAGATTACAGGGGGAAAGAAGATTAAAAATACGGATAAGAATTAATAGACAAAAGGTGGCAGCCTTAAGTCCTGGTAGACACAAGATGATGCAGCAATATAATCACCAAACATTTGTCATGCTAGAAACGATTTGTGTTGTGGGAGCACAGGCTGATCATCATACTACACAAATAAACCCTGAGATGGTCCTTTAGTCTTTATATCATTAATTATATTAAATTTGTCAGCAGATTTAAAAATAAGCAAAAATCAGCATTTAGTCCTACTGTTTTTACTCCATTTCCTGCAGGGTTAATATTTTATTTAGCACTGTACACGTGAGAAGTATGTCTGTATCTAAAACCACTCTGCTCTCTCTCTCTCTCTCTCTCCCCCGCCCCTCCACTTCCTAGTTGTTGGCCTAGACACCAGGAACAAACAAGGAGTAGATGATGGGTTTGTTACAGTGAGTCTGAAAACAGACAAAGGTATGCATAGTGTCTCTGTTTGAATTAAATCTTTAATTTCTTGTAAAGATGGTCCTTTTGAAAATGGAGGAAAAAAAATAATTTCAGGTTTCTTTATGGACTTTTCTTATGTCTCTGGGTGATTTGTTGACAACAGGTAAGAAGAGCTCACAAGAGAATCGCAATTATCTGCGAATGTGGAGCCAAGAGAATAAATCCAAAGCAAAAAACACAAAGGACTTGCCCAAACTGAACCAGGTACTTTGGCTGATGCCTAGTTATATTTTGTTGACCTTAAACTTTCTTCACATTCAGTACATTAACACCAAATTAAAGGGTTTATTTCGAGGCAGATACCTTCTTTACCAGAGCAGCAGTCAGCTGATTACAGAAGTTAGTTGTTCTCAACATCCTGAAAGTGGCATTCAGCCCCCAAAACATCCTAAAATTGAAATGCACACATACGGGAATGATAACCTATTATTTTGACAAAGGTTGATACAACCTGTGATATCATACCTGTAATACCTGATATACATTAAAGTGAAAGCAGCATTTTCTGGGTCGTAATTTATAGCGTGAGTCTCATTTCCCTTAGATCCATAGCTTCTAAGGAGGATGAGACCCACTGGGACAGCTGTTTCCTCCAGAGCATACAGGGAAGGTTTATTCCCTGTAGAACAATGCTTCTTACCCAAGGCAGCCCTAAGCAGATCTCCTTCCTATTTAATTTGTGAGTTTCAAGTTCTTAAAAGCTTCCATCCCACTGAGTTACCACTGTCAGTTGTAAGAGTGCTGCAGGTCTCTTACTTAATTTTTCATTATTTCTCAGATCCCTGTAATAATTAGCATCATTGCTCCAAGAGAATCCACCAACACAACGAATGCCAAGTGTCTCCCTGCTCACCCTCTGTTGCCCTCCTGTGGCTGCAGAGAAATAAATTTGTCATGTTTTGGAAGAACCACCCAGTGGTTTATTGTAACCAGCATTGTGAGGGCAACACATCCAGCTGCCCAGTCGTAGAAAATGCTTTCTAAATTGTGCCTAGATTGTTTCTTATTTCAGTTTAATCGTGTAATCTGTTGTGTCATACCTCCATTCCAGACTTTTTTAACTGCTTTCTTAGACGGAGCCTGATTTGTTTCCTGCTCTCTTGTTAATGTTTCCTCTCCCTGTGCTTAGGGACAGTTCATTGAACTGTGCAAGACGATGTACAATATGTTCAGTGAAGACCCCAACGAACAGGATCTGTACCATGCTACCGCTGCTGTGACAAGCTTGCTTTTGGAGATAGGTGAGGTCGGTAAGCTCTTCAGTATGCAGCCCACCAAAGAGACGGACGGCAGCAGTAACAGCTGCAGCAGACCGCTTCCCAGCGAGCTCTTTCAGAAGAAGGAGCACCAGCGGTACCCCCTCGAGCAGCACAAGCCCTTCCAAAGCAGCCTCGTCGCCAATGACGAGGAGGCTGTCGGCACCGACGGCACCCTGGGCACGCAGATGGAAGACATTAAGCTGGAAGACTCTTCTCCCAGGGACAACGGAGCCTGTTCTGCCATGCTCATTTCCGACGATGATACAAAAGATGACAGTTCCATGTCCTCCTACTCGGTGCTGAGCGCGGGTTCCCATGAAGAAGAAAAGCTGCACTGTGAGGACATCGGTGAAGACACTGTGTTGGTACGGAGCAACCACGCCACTTCTCTTCGTAGAAGCACTAGCATTGACAGAGACTGGGCCATTACCTTTGAACAATTTTTAGCCTCCCTCTTAACTGAGCCGGCGCTGGTGAGGTACTTTGACAAGCCTGTGTCCATGATGGCTAGGATCACTAACGCTAAAAACGTAAGGATGATGGGTAAACCAATCACCTCGGCCAGCGACTACGAAATCTCTACTATGTCGGGATAAAAGGCAGTCGGGGGGTTATTTATTATTTTTTATTCTGTATTTATTGGTACCTGGCACAGGCCTTGGTATTTTCCAAACATGATTGTTTTCACTAATGTGAAAATGTTGGAGTGCAAGCTTAACTATCTTGAAGTATAATCACTCTTTCTGTGGGAAATGTTAGACAAATGCAAATTTTATTCAAAATACAGGAACAAAATAAGTGGTCAGTGAAGTGTGTGTGTTATTAACCTTGCTGTCAATATAAAATGGTAAAGATTAGTTCTTCATTTCTAAATAGACACCTAATGCTGATATTTATGTGCATTTTAAAAATAGACATATATAGAGATCTGAATCGCGGCGGGAAAAGATCAACTAAATGGCAAGTACCTAAAATTTAAAGGGATAGCGTCAACCTGAATAGGACCTCGAGTGGAATTAAATCCTGGGCAACATCCCAGGAGGATAATTTCATTTCATACAACTTTTTTTTTTTCTTTTAAATGAGAATAATGGGTTTTAACTAACATATGCTTCAAGTTTGGCTTTTTTTAATATATCAGAGGTCACTTTAGTGACATTTGTCTGGCACCTGACTTCCTCTGCTTGAGACTGATACGCTTCGACAAAAGTCCATCCCAAGCCTAGCTGGCACGTCAGGCAGGTGTGGTTCCCTGGGATGATCTCTGCTCCGACAGAAGATGGAGCCCGTTTGCCTTCCCCTGGCCTCAGCGGCCTCCGGCTGCACCACAGCCAGTGGGGTGAATGCCCATTCCCTGCTATGGCCAACACAGAGACATCTCCAGCAGGACCTTGCCTGGAGCTGGTGCCTAACCAGTGGACTGGTGGGCTCCAAAACCAGCATATGCAGGTCACAGAACAGATTGGTAGGAGTCACTTTTTAAAAACTGAAAGCTGTTTTTAAAAGTTTAAAATATATCTATATAATATACACGTCTAAGGCTGGCTTGACAGCATATATAGCTTAGCTCTTAAAACTAACCTTTACCACCAACCTATTATATCCTTGTTAGCTTAAGAAAATAAATCCTGTATTGCCTAAGTCTTCATTTACAGCAGTGTAAAGTAGCAGTAATGAAAAAACTCCGCAACATAATGTAACTGAATGTTTAAGTGTTACTGAGAACACTGTCACTTTATATGAAATGAATAGTATCCTGTATCAACTTACTGAACCATATGGTAAATGAAAACTGGAGCACCTGCACTTTGAATCCTCGCTTCTTTTATACGGATATTTGGGATTTTTTGTTCATTTGTTAGCTGGTTTTTAATTTATATCTGTTTAGTTTCAGGACCATGCCTACATGCCTAATCTTTATTTGCTGCTTTGAGAAGATTTTCTGTACAATACTGTTGATTATTTTTTTTATACTCCTGTATATTGCATCCATGTAACTTGCAGATTTTTTAGCAGAAGCTATGTTTACTTCTTTTGTTAAAAAAAAATGCTTTTAAGCTGTCAAATGAAGTGGTTTTTAACCATGAATAGGTAATGTGAACAAATAAAGTACACTCTGCACAGATTTGATTTTTAACTATTAAAGTTACGCTAGAGGGAAAAGTAGGTGATTGTGCCTTATTACACAAATGACATTGGAACTTACACAAAACATTTGTTGTTTCCATGCCTGACTTTAACATTTGAATACATTTAATTCCATATGCAAGAAGCAGCCCAGGCAAGCTTCTCTCACACTACCCAGTTTCGTTAAAGCATTTTCCCTGCTATGCTCACATTTGGTAACGAGTCATTACTGCTTTTTAAGACCCCCAAATATTTTAGGACCCATCTGTGCTTTGCTGTAGCTCACTGGGTATGCTTTTAAGGTTTTAAATATCAGAATGTTTTTTACAGGGTACCAGTAAGCTGAGATGTCAGCCTGAAATCTGTGGCAGTGACAGAACAGACATGGGTGTTCCCTCTTGAGTGAATTCTATTTTTGAAACTTACCATCTATATGTGTGTAAATAAAGTCAGTGTGCAAAGAGGCACTGTTACTTTGTGAGCACTGCTCACATTTCCCTTGTCTCAGCCAGTTTACTGTTGATTCTTTTTCTTTTGTAGGGAGTAAAGTTCTCTCCTTTATAATTTAGCCCTAGGTAGACAACATGTAACTGTGAAAAAACAATGTAGTTGGTCAGATCATTATATTGAGTATCAAATAATGATACTAATTTGAGGCCAATAATCACCATTTTGGAGAATGTTACTTCATTTTAACCTACGATGCCAGAGCAGGGTGCTTTATTGCACCTGGCAGCGGAGTGAGTTGTCACAGGAGCCTTGAGCATTAAGGATTTTAACATCCATTGACCACTTTATGTCTGCAGATCCTTATAATATTTCTCTTCTAGGTGCCCCTCACAGTAAACTGAATTTAAGCCTGTTGCTAGAGATGCACAGACCACAGTTAAAAAGCATTTTGTCTTAAAAGGGCTTCCCAGCTTTGCTGCACACCCCACCTCCAGGGCTGAGGGTAGAAGGTGTCACAGATATTATTTTGCTGTTAGAACCCCTGTAACAAGAGGAGGCATCCACAGGTGGCTCTCTGGTGTAACAGGAGCTATTTCACAAGGCAACTTCTTGTAGTTTTGCTCCAGTAGCCTTCGTTACCTTCTTGATCGTATCACCAAAGCTGCCACATCTGAGACAGGTCATCTTTAAGAATGGCTTTGCTGTAGGTAGCAGCCAGGTGAGCCAGCTTTCTCCCAAGTGTTTGGGAGGCGAGGCTGCTCACCTGATAAAGGCCACAGCACATGGTCACTTAGCAGTTGCTTATTTGATGACAAGGTCTGCTCTGACCTGCTCTTTAGTAGCTGGGTGTGAGTCAATGAAAGGAAAACTACAGAAGAGCTCAACTGACCAGCGTACATTGATGTGAAACCTTCAAGAAAATGTGAGTGAATGCTTTTAAACTCTTACCTGTATGTGTAGGTATGTTACACTAGCAAGTTAGTATGGTTTTAAGAGTGCCTTTGTCTTGTGCTTTGAGAAAGAATCTCTTCAGTCTGTGTTCTGTAGCTTAGTTAGGGCTAGGGGAAAAGATTTTTCTTCTTTAGAGCTGAAATCTGACTGGACACACACGTGTTACTTTTCTAGTTTACTAGGAACCTGATGGCAACAAGGTGCTGCCTGCTAAGGGACAGACTCTGATGATGGAGGAGTGGGAGGTAATTCATAGAGCTTTAGGTAAAAATAAAAAAGCCATGAAGATCTTTCTCAAGTTTTCTTCCAAACTGTCTTTTAGTTTCTTGCAGCAGAATTTTGAAACTGGTGCTTAGGTCTCTCAACAGTAGATTCGATACAGAAACCAACAAGAGACTTGGGAAAAGTTATAATTCCACTAGGATACTTAGAGCAACAAAATTAAACTGGTGCATAAGCACTGTAAGCTTGCAGCCTGGCTACATGGAGCAGTGATGGGTTGGGAAAGGTGCCTGTGGCCATCCCAGTGTGCTATGGGTAGGGAGCACAGTTGGCTGGTGTGTGCCCTGTGTGTGTGTGTGTGCCAGTACTCTCCCAACTTCTGGTTATCTCTGTGAGTGACTTAACCATAATCTCTGGTCTCTTCCAGTTCTTTGTGATTCAGCAATAATGAGGTGTGTTGTAGCTAGAAGATGCCTTTTATGGGTAATTAAATATTAATTGTAAAAAATATTTGATGCTATTGGATCCAATTTTGTAAGAAACTGACCAGTTGGGCTTAGAGTAAGAAATCTGGAAAAATAAAAGGAATCCTGGGGAATAGCGTATGGGTTGATAGGTTGGCTCAGGCGATGGCACAGTGTGCCCCACTGTCCCAGCCCTCTGCTGAGCCAGAGCAGGAGGTTGCAGCACACAGTCTACCTGTGGGCCCTGGGATGGCCCCCGGGGCTGTGCCTCCAGCTCCTCAGCTCACCAACCCAGGAGGGGGAGCCTTACAGCAGGAATAAAAGTGAAGCAGTCTCCTCTGTTACTGAGCCTTATCTAGTAGGAAGCAAACATCCCTTTTGTTCCTTCCTTCCCCTAGAAGATGGCCTTCATCCAATGTTGTGTACTTCAAGCAGCAATTGTGACTTTTAATGCTTCCTTTAAATGCTGATTTATTCAATAGTGAAAATATAGGTTAGCTTGACAGCAAATAACGAGGACACAACTGTGGAACACAGGTAATAATGGAAACGTGTGACACATGCTGGTGGCAGCAGTGCTCTTAAGTGTTTTGGCACTGGGAATACAAGGGGATGAAATACAGCAGTTATTGGCGGGGCAAGGTGCTCCCAGTAAATGGTGGCAGATAATGTCTCAAAGCCTGTCACCTCAGAAGATAATTTAATTCTGACTCTTTTCAGTATCTCAAATTTCCCAAATAGCTGCTTCCTCATCTCATTTTCTAAAATAACTGGCTTTTGCATAAGTGACTAATTTGACGTTTGGGGTTTGGAGGAGTGGGCCGTTCCTGTAACGATGGGCCTGTGCTAGGCTTTTGAAGAAATGAGAACTACGAGATCTCGCCTGTAACAATTCTTAGGGGGTGGCATTTTGGTACATAAATAGAAGCGTTTCGTCTTCAGAATTCAAGAGTAGAAACAAAGGCTACCTGACAAGTACAGTGGAACTGCAAAACTGAGTAAATTACTGAACACAGCTGGTATGAAGACATGCTACATGGATGGTATAGAGAGAAAATTATTGTCTGGGTTAAAACTGAATTTTATTCCTAGAGTTTTGCTCCTTGGAACAAAATGAGTTCACTTCAGGACTTAACTCTGAGGTCCTTTGAACAAAATGCCTTTTGAGGGTTTGGAAGGGTTTGGTGGTTTTTTGTGGTGTTTGGTGTAGTGGGTTGGGTTCATCTTAAAAGTTTAAAACGGAGCTTCCTGTAAAGTGATGATTTCAAGAGCAAGTGAAATAAAGCAGTAATAAAACTCTACCACTTCCAGCAGAGTAGGGCAGCCCACCTGTGTAATACTCTCTTGTGTTCCATCATCACAACTCTGACTTGGCAAAGCTACTTCCTGCCTCCTTCCAACCCTGTGTGCATCTAGCAGATGTTGTATATCAAGAAAGTGAGGTCTGCTGTCTGTGGTAGGGAACAAAAGAATGTGAGAAAAGGGATGCTGCCATCCTTCAGATCAGGTGTGGAACAAAGCCAGGCCTAGCTGCAGAAGGCCTTGAGCCAGCAGAGGAAGAAGCTATTCCTCTCACCTGGCATTAATGCCTTTGGGCTGTGCAATGCGTGGTGACTACAGGTTAGGAGTAACGGGCTGAAGGAGGTCAGGAGAGTGAGGAAGTGTTAAAGGCCATAACTCACAAATTCTTAACAGGTGGAACTTGGGCTGTCCCACTGCACAATTCCCTGTTAGAGCAGGTGTAAGATTTGAAGTGGACTTACACATAAGCTTATTTTTCTATCATATCAGACTAATCTTAAAGAGTTGAAAACAGGTTTTGTATAGATCTCACAGACTTAAATCTTATTCCTTTCTTCTGGCATTTGATCTGAGGTACGTATCTTGGATGATGACTAAAAAGCTGGCAAATATATGTGAGCCAGGTGGCCTTTGGTCCAGCTGCTGTTGTGTTTTCCAGTTAAGCTTCCATGCACAGATTTCTCCTGCCTACCCTTTCAACAGCTCGTGCTGCAGCCTTACTTCCTAGTGATACCATCTGAAAAAGCTGTCAGAGCTGGAGGTAAAAAGTAAAATGAAAGTAGGGTAAAGGTCATCCTGTTGTGTACATTCATGAACCAAGCACGTGGCTAATGGGAAATTATGAGGTTTTCTGGCAGGCCATAACACTTGTTGGCAGTATTTTGGAATAACTCGTTCTTTATTTGCTACCATTGTAAACATCTTTCTATTACACAGACATCACAGTTTACATTATTGCTTTTATACTGTGGTAAACAGAAGTTTCTATGAGTCCGCAGCTACCTAAGCACAGTGCGATAAGAAGAAACCGCCCACAAGCTGGCTTGGGCTGGTTTTTTCCCTCTTCCCTAGAGAAAGACAATATATAGACTGGCACAAGAAACACCTGTCCGAAGACCAACACCACAGTACTACAGTGACACAAAACAAGTATGGTGGAAAGAAATAACAGCTTACATCTTCACGTGTTCACTAGCTGTATTTTCAAGAATACAGGCTGCTGAACTCACACCTACAACATACAGGCTTTTTCACCACAGTAACTCTTAAAACAAGACTAACCATTGGGGTTTTTTTTGTAAAATGAAAATCCAAAATCACTTATCGAGGTGCTTACCTTGGCCCCTTTTCATGTTGTCATTTAGGATAAAATGCCCTGTTCTTTACCCTGCTCTGACTGATGACAGAAGAACAACCAGCTTAAAATAATGCTCACTTCCTTTGTTCCTAAGTAGCACCATCTTCAAACCACCTTCCACTCAGGTTGGTTACTTATGAAACAGTGCGTTTACTTACTGAAAGACCAGGGTTTACTTTTGCTTGCTGTAAACTTCTACTTGCCTTCAGATTAATTTGTTCATGGAGAGGCACCGTGTTTCAGGCATACACTAAACAGCAAAAGTGGAGGTAGATTGTTAACAGTTGCTACAGGAACAACACCACATTTAGAGAAACACCTTGTGGTCTTCAGTTTTAGATTACTTTTTTTCTAAAATTGCTATTGCATATAAGCTTTCACGTGGTGAATGCTTTAAAGAGGCAGCAAGTTAGAAAACAAACAGTTCTTGCAAATTCTGATAAGGTAACACATACTTTTAACACATGACAATAAATAACAAGAGAATTTACCAAGATTTTAAGACTCTTAAAACTATGAGCACCAAATTCTGATGTTAAACTGGTCAAACCAACTTGCAGAAAGGTGGCCTACCTCCATTTTGAATCTTGCATAACATAACTAAGGACTGTTACCCTACAGCAGTATTAGTATAAAATACAGCAGACTGGCAAAACATTTTTCTTCCCTTTAAACACAATTTTACCTTTTCCCATATATTTCCTAGCTACCACCATAATACAATTAGCTCACCACTGGTGCCCAAGGGGGCCACCCAGGACTAGTCTATAAGTAGGGAGGGACTCCCAGCCAGGACTGGGCTACTTGAGTGTACAGAACAACATGCAAATTCTACCTGTTTACTGGGAAGGTAGAAGGGAGCCCAACATCGAAACTCCCCTTAATTACTACCTGCAAATTAACACATTGCCAGAGGTCCCACTCATTTGATGATGACTGCTCAACCTTTGAAGACACGCTTCACATTGGGCTCAGTCTACATTCTACTCTAAAATGTCTAGGACGTCTGAAGCTTGATGGTTGAACTTTAAGAGCCCCGGCAGCAGTTAAACCTCAGTCTCCTAGTGAACAATGAGACAAGTTCCAAGGCTGGAAAGATGAGGGTACTGATGACTGTTGCAACTGTTGCAAAACAGGAGGGGAAAAAAAAAACCAAAACAAAGGTTTCTAGACTGTAGCGCAGGTGAGTGTTTCAGAGGAGGCTCAAGCAATTTTGTTACTTGCTAGCAAACAGTATGCGAAAATGAAGGAATGGATCCCTTTTCCTGCTGCTAAATATGCTGGAAGCACGTAAGAAATGCAAGACGTCCCTCTTGCGTTACTTGCAAAGGAGATCAATAAGCTATAGCAAAAAAAAAAAATAATGAAGACAAACGTGACTGAAGCCGGGGCTAGCACGTAACCAACAACCTCTTGGGCACTGGGAAAGTCTGCTTTCCACTTCCTCAAGGGCCAAGGAAACGGAGTGCCACCGTGGGTCCTAAATCCCAGTATACTCCCACAGCATCTCAGCTTTGCAGTGCGGAGAATTACAGCTCCCAAGTACCTGGGAGCGGCAAACCAGCTGGGCTTTCTGTGCTCAGTTTTGTACCAAATCTAGTCAGTTTAGCCATTACAAGCCATGGCGTAACCAGAAATACCCTACAAGCATCTTCAGATCACCTTTTTTTTTTTTTCCATAGAAGAGCATCAACCCAACAGAGAGGAGATGAACCCTTCTCCACCCTGCACGTGTGAAACTTGACAATTGTTTCACTCTCATCTATACCTAAGGTATCGTAACAAGAAAACTGAACGTCACCTCCTACGTGTATCCTGTCTACCCTGATCAGGAGCTTTCCCACAAAAGAGAAATCACCAACGTTTAAGAGATCGAGAGCAACTGGCTGGATGCAGTGTCCAAAGTCATTGGATTACTATATGATCCAGACTCACAGAGTTACTGAGGTGGAGATCACCTAGTCTGAGCCCCTGCCCAAAGCAGGGTCACCTAAAGCGGTTGGTGTCCAGTGGTTTTTGGCTATCTCCAAGGAGATGCAGTATTATATGTTATAATAATACATTTAATACTTATGTAACATGACTCATAACAGAAAGGGGGTTGTCTTTTTTTTCTTCTTGTAGTCAGTATTTGTACTCTTCAGGAATAGCTTCATGATTAGCCATTGACAAGAATTTAACTAATTTACCTGAGGTGATTTTAAAAACAAAAGACATGAAAGCTTCTATTAGCATACAAATTTTGTGCCGCTGTGTGCTACTTACGTATGTACCGAGAGAGTCTTTCCCAAATAACTTGAGGTTCTAAGGCTACAATCCAGTTACAGAATCAAAATAAACCACTGATTGAATAAAGCAGAAGGCACTTATTTAATAGTAGGTCTTAGAAAATTAAGCACTGGTCATACCAAATCTGTTTAAAGTTGCTTTGAGCAATCATTAGTCACAATACAGACTTGAAGTCCTACAGATTGTCTGAGGATGCCAAGATTACGGAACATGTAGCAATGGCATCCCTTCCATGGAAAATACAGCTGTGTTAGAGACTTGTACTCACGTGTGAAGTTATTTTCACAAAATAGGGACTGCAGCTGCAAATAAGATTTTTAATAACTGAACTTTATAAAAGGACTGAAGTTACTCTTGTACTTCCCACTGAGAGCACCCCATTAGCTGCTAAAAGGGCTGAAAACCGACACAAAGTCCAGCAGCTTGAGCAGCTGGATTCAGATTAGAAAGAGTTGAAAATTTTTACAGTAGGAATATTTTTAGGGATATAATCCCCACACTGACGATTTGGGGTTCTTTGTTTGCAAACTAAGCTTTTTTCCAAGCATAGGAATTTGCTGGTAAAAACTGACAAAATAAAATCCACCTTCCTTAGCCAGAAGGAATTTCTGTACTTAAGTCAGGATGTTGATGGATTAAGCCTCTTCTTCAAAATCATAAGTGACTCGTCCATCTCCTCTGTGGACCACTTCATTACAGAGAAGCTTAACACTGAGTGTACCGTCAACTACATGTATAGAACAAGAACACAAAAAAAATCTAAAACCAGAGTAGTTTCTACTAAAACTTTTAAAAGACAACTTTCAAACATACTCACGATGCAGCATAAATACCTGCTTCGTGTTCCTGCACCAAGAAATATAAAAGAAATTGTGAAAGGAAGTGATCCAGAGGCTTGAGATTTGTGGGATGATTTTTGTGGTGGTTTGTTGGTTGCTTTTTGTGTTGGTTGTTTTTTTAAAAAAAGCTGTCCTTTGGGGAATAGCTTATAAAGACCTGCCAACAGAGGTTGATTGTCCAAGCTTTCTTAACGGAATTTTGACTATTTTTTTAAAGTGTAAAAAAAAAAAAAAAAAAAAAAAGTTCTATTGTTAAACAGTTTTTGGTGAAACGTGCAAAACTCCCGTCCAAATGCATCATCCCGCTCTTGATGCAGAACCCCAGAGACTGCAGAGGATTTAAGGTTGCTTTGTATTTTGTAAGGTTAGTATCGCATCACAATCCAGTAGAAGTCCCTTAATTTTTTCATGGAATTTCTCTCTGTACTGGTTGAAGTGCATAATGCTTTCTGGTTCCTCTTCAAACCAGAACTTGTCAAATTCATAAACCAAATAACCTGTGAAGAAAATAAAATACAGATCCACAAAGAATACCTCCACAATTGCCTGCCTTGATCTAGCCAGACCCAGAATGTTCCTTTAGACTCTGTTCAATCCCTTAAAATAGGGACTGTCCCATCGTGGTCAATAGTCAGCTTCTGGTCAATGTAATAATGAATTTAAAAATAGAAACATCTGGAAATATCCACTTTTCAGACTGCAGACTCCAATATGTAGAAAGCCACCCAAATTTACCCCTTAAATGTACTTTCCTGTAGCACAGTGTTTAAGCATAAGTGATTTCCAACACTTGATTCAGAAAATAAATAGCTTGCTCTGGCTAAGGAGAAAACAGTGGAAACGCACTCAAAAAAACCCTATACTCCAGGCCTCCCTCCATAGTCTGTACTCAAGGAGCTACAGCTACTTACAGTAAAACTGATGGAAGTGCTCCATCTGCGGCAATCCAGCGACCATGTTGTACAGATGAGACTTTAAAGCACCATTCTTAAGTAAGCTGTATGCCATTTCGGTCAGATTGATTCCAACTATTGCATAAGAGTATCTGTAATGCCAATCGTAGGTCACATTTTACCTCATGGATCAAAGGACTGAAAAGTTTCCCTGAAACAATCTGCACAAGTGTAACTGTAAAGGTCAATTTTTCCTGTGATACTTGTTGACTCTGGCCTACAGACCACTCTGCCCAGGACTTGGTGCATCTGACCATGTAGAAGTTACTTTAAAAGGTTAGTTTCCTATACGATAGTATGGCAAATGCATCCATTAGGCAAAAATGAGACAAGGGTAATCAACATTGACTTCAACTTGTTCATTTGAAGTCATTAAATCTACTGGAATATTAAAAATTGGAGATAAAACAGATACAGTATAAGTGAGATGGGCAGCTCAACCTCTTCTTCATGCTGGGGAAAAAAAAAAGGGTTTCTCTGTCACGGTATAGAGCATGACAGTAGAAGCTGTTAAAGCAAGTGTTTGTGGGGGAAGGAAAAAGAAAAAAGGATGCATTTGTGTTGATGATATGGGGATTTAATTGAACTAAATGCCTCAGACATCCTACTCATGACCTACTTGCACAAGGTAGTATTATTTACAACTGAAGTCATGCAAGCCTCCCTTTCTTGCTAGGTGATTAACTGGGGAGTAGCCCTATCAGGCGATACATGCAGGTTTGCTAGCTCTGTATCTGACTGGTTTTAAAGTATATTTCCCTGTAAAATGAGTTAAATGTTTTAATATGCAAAGTTTTCAAAATGAAGTTAAAGTTGAACAACAACTTCTCCATTTTTACTGCAGAACAGAAACCTAGACAAAAAAAGGACCTTAAGAGAGAACCTATGTCATCCCAACACAGCATCAGTAAAGAAGGTGGAAAATAAGTTTTCATTTCTAATCTAATGTAAGCTTACTACAAATTAAGCTAACTGTGATTTTAAGGGTGTTCACTCTGTTAACCAAAGCCAGTATTTTGCAACATTTTTATTCCAACAAATCTATCATGTAAAAAAAAAAAAGGAAAAAAAAAAAAGCTGTACACAGTTGCCAGTCTGAATTTGATTTCTGTGTTTGGTTTCTCGTGCCCTTCTACTTTGGCCCTTTTTCATCTTTTAATGAAAAAACCCACAACTATTTTGCTCTTTATTTTCAGGACACATAGTTGGCAGTCTTCACATGAGCTCTTACAAAGAACAAGCCAGAAAAAGTCATGTAGTGACTTACCCCAGCTTTGGGTGATTTGAACGAGACAGGATCTGACGAGCTTCATTGGTGTAATGCTTACTAAAATACCTGTCAGTGTGAAATGAGATCTTCCATTATTTCAAAATTCACATGAAAAAAAAAAAAGTGTTCAACATCAGAATGTGTGGCTTTAAACTAAAGCTGAAAAAGGGCACAAAATGAAAACTAAGGAAAAGGTAGCAAATTAAATTTCATTCAGCGTGACCCAACACAGTAAGAAAAACTAGTGCGATCTCAACATCAAATGTGAAGTTTGCCTAAGCCCACAAACCAACTTAGCAAGTTATGCAAACCTGTTTATTTTTCATCACAGTAATGAATTCAGGAATTTTTGAAACTTTTGACAGGTTAATTTCTACATTACAACCTATCAAATCTATCGTGACAATGTAAAAACTAAGGTGTCTCAGGCAACTTTCTGTTCCTCCCTTTGTCGGCTGCTACCCAACCACATGCTTACAGATGTGCAGCCACTAGAAATGTGAACTCAGTTAGAAAATTCTGGGTTTGAAATAGCGCTGAGAAAATACAGATACTGAAAATCATTTACAACAGAAATTAAATACTTCTTTTCACTTACACCAGATTCACTAACCCCAGCAGGCCCATTCCTCTGAAGTCTGTCTTGGGATCATCACCTTGGAAGCCAATGTCACACCACTGCTTGGTGATTCTGGCCTTCAGACTCTCATGAGGCATCAGCAAATTCCAAAGCTGCACAAATATGCTTCCATGTTATGCATAGCTGCTAAAGTATTCCAAGCCACACAGAACACTTGCTACTGAAGGCTAGAAACCATTCACCTCAGACTAGGATACAATCTACCCATCTACACGCTGCTCTTTTTTGTTAGTGGCAATCTGGAGTCATGCCACAATGGCTCATTTCAGCAATTATGAAAATGATGACATTTAATATGCTAATTTCCCTTCATAGACAAAGCCGCTGTGTCAATGCTAAAGAAACAAAGACTTGTTTCGCTTCAGAAAGTAATTTATGCATCATTTTCTGATTAAACAGCTGTAAACTGAAAGACACATTCTCAATGAACGCTTGCTCAATGTGTCAATGTTGGAACCTGCACAGCAAGTTGAAGCAATTATGAAATGCTAAGAAGATGGCATGCTAATATATTTGCTCTGTTTCAACGAGCCTCAAGTAGTGTTATACTATTTGCTTGCTACTATTTACTGTTACCTAGAATACATTACTGATAGTTTTTATCTTCCAGCATCAAGTGATCCTCTCTGACAATGTCTGGGATGCACTAATAAGAAAACATTTGTGTCTTGTTTAGTAATTATTGGTTTACAAAGACATGTGTGTGAAGTCACATATCTTTTTAGTTATGAACCTTCAGTGACTCATTACAAAATTACTTTGCTCCTTAAGCATTGCTGTTACCTCCGATTTCACACAAAGTAATCCCAGTGCAGCTAACTCCAGTTTACTCATTTGATGCTGTATTTTAACGTGTCACTTCCACAATGGCTTAGCAGTTCACAAGCAGAAATGCACTTTGAATAGGCCAGCTGGTAAGACCACTACCAATAAACAGGTTCATTCAAGCTACTGGACTTGGAAGGAAAACCCAAACAAATAGCTTTTGTACTTAAAAGATTATTTTCACCTCAATTAACTGTTCCTCATGTTCTTCATTATCCGAATCATATGGGACCTTCCTCAGATTTTCCACATTCAAATAAAGTTTTTTATAACCCGATATCTGCAGTAAGGACACACGCAGATTTGTCTTAAACCTGAAATAGTAACAAAGCACCACACAGAAGCTATTAAAGACCCACAGTTAGCCATAAATTCCTGTTTGAACTACAAGATAAGACCTTTCTTATGTTAAGGAACAGAAATACTAGAATCAGCAAGTGCTTGATGTTTATCTCTCAAACTACAGCATATTGGTTAAGTATACTCCTATATGGATCTTGCTTCTACTTAAAAATACCCAGTGCTGTGCAGTCCAGTCCTATTCATTTAAATTATGGAAGAAAAAAATCCCCAAACTTGGCTTAAATCTGTGATGACACAAGTAAAGTCCATGTATCACCCTTTACCTTGTGTCTTCACCTATCCCCAAACTTTTTCTAAGTCTTAGAGTGAAATTCTGACAGAAATACTTAACAGCTTCAAAACAGCATTTCATTAAACTTTACAATTTGGCTATTGACAATTTTTCCCTTTCAATCACTCATCATTACTTATTCAGATGAATACATGTTAAGCATCATTACAGTCTCTCAAATGCAATTACGTAGTTCACGTAATCAACTTATGCAATAATCATTATTTAGAAATAAAGAGTAACAGAAGGGACTAGCAAGACAGAGATACAGTTATCCCAAATGCATGTCAATTAAAACTTTGCAAGTTACTTTCTAGAACTGAAAAGGACATAACCATGCTTTATTTTGTAACTTCATTCTAAAGCCTTGTGCTGAATGGCCTAAATATTGTATCAGACTAAGCAACTGAACACACTAAGAAGTTAGCATTATCTGCCATGAAGAACTTATGTTTGGGCTCCAAACATACCCTGTATCCTTCTGTTCAATTTTCTTTTCTTTCATGACATCTCTGATACACTTTTCCACTTCAGTTTCCTCAACATGAACAGCATTTCTTAGAACCTAGGAAGTCAACACAGTAAAAGACTTTATGAGGAATGCAGAAATCTCTTATCTCCTCTATTCATACTTCTCAGCTTCTGTATGCCTGCTATGTATGTATTCTTTACCATAAAGGGAGAACCCACCATTTATTGCAAACATTTACAATACATGGGTTCAAATCACATACAAAAAATCTACAGTAATTACCTGAAAGCTTAATTTGTAAATTTTGCAGACTCTAAACAACAACATTTACACAATCTCATCAAGAATAAAGAAGAAGCTTGAGAGTTTGCATAGTCTGGGTTCTCCTTTGCTTTCAAATACTGAATTGAAACATGTTCTTCCTAACACCGTTGAAACAAATGAAGAGGAAAAAAAAAGTGACAAAACTTCGGTAAAGAACTAATGCTTCAGGATAAGGAGACAGTGACCTAACGAAGTTGAGCTTTCAATGTTGGGGTAAAAGACAAGACCTTAGGATATTGCTAACCTGCACTCTTCTAGAGCAACAGGCAAATATTAGTAATGATGGCTACAGACTGCCCACCTAAAATTACTTCATAGCAATTTAACTTCATCTCCCAAACTTTTTATGGTCACAATGCATTCTTCAATACAAATCACACTACCAGCAAAGCAGCTTCATTTCAGTAATGCTAAAGGTTAACTTTTTAAAAACGGAACAATAACATATTTGATATAATCACTTAAGAGGTGCTTTAAAGACCCACCCACACTGTGCTGTACCGCAACAAAGGTGCTTGTGGCAGTTACTAATTCTCTCTCAGCATCACATTGCAGTTATCAACTAGAAAAAGGGAGGATGCAGTCACCTCACTGTCAGAAAAGTTTTGTTCCAAGAGATACAAATGCGAGGGTTTAAAGTGTTAGCTTATGTGTAATTGCTACAGAACAATTGGAACAAGCTTAAATGTCTGCCTGCAAACTTGCATTACTTTTTTTCAACAAGTCAAGATGCTATTGTATAACACTGCATTTAGTTGCTTTATCTGTATCTTTTATCTATATCACATTTCTGGTTTCCAAAAAAAACCCAGTAAAAGAGATTGTTGTGACTGGGAGAACTGACCCTCAAGAACAGCTCTGTGTACAACTCGTCCGACTTGCTGCTAAAGAGCGGGTAATCTTTCAGAGAGATGGAAACAAACACTTGAAGGGGATGCGGTTGTTTTTGAGAAACCATGACTACTCCTAGCCTATGGAACCCAAAATGTTGTTCTCTCTGCTTTTTTATTGCTCTACTTTCCTCCACCCTCAAAAAGTGAATGCGCGTATTCTCTTCTGGGATCTGGCTCTGAAAAAAAACCAAAACAACCCAAACTTTTATTACAGTTTAATCTCTTGTATTTTTTACCTTATTCTTTGATGATTCCAATGAATGTTCTGAAATAGAAAACAAAAAAGCAAATGTCACAGTTAAACTGAAGTGGAATGTTTAAATAATTTGCCAGACACGTTCTTGTGGCATTTAAGTATCAGAACACTTTGCACCCCTTTCATACGTGCAATTAACCAAAAATTACACAGTCTTAAAATCAATAGGTATCAGGTAACTAAAGTCTTAATTTACATAGATTTTTTTTTTTTTACAACCCTCAAGTACAACGTTGAAAACTGACTTGGATTTTTTTAAAAAACATCAATTACGTGTACAAAAACAAATTTGAAGGAGCGTGAACAGAAACATGTCTCGATGTTATTTTTTTTTAATTCTTAGAAATGTTTTTACTATTTAAGAATAAGGAAACGAGGTCGCTTCCTCAGGCTATTGTTAAAATGGCAAAAAGATTGCAAGTAAATACTTAAACTGCTTTCAGGTTAAAATTCTGCATCATCAAGCAAAATTGTGCATTCCATCAGCCCTCCTCTCTCCCACCCCTCAAAAAGCATCTGTGTCCATTCTTCATGGCTTTTTTTTTGCATAGGATTTGGAGGAACAGGGATTCCTTCCGCTGTCCTCAAAGGAGTTACTCAACCCAAGAGGAAGGTGTAAAAACCAGACACCAAGGGATGGGAGCACTCTGAGGAATAATGTAAGATCTCTGATATACTTTTTGAAGCTAACTGGAATAACCTTTGCGTGCAGGCACGGAAACTAGAGCTGGCATTCCGGTTTACCATTCTCACGGAATACCCAGGAAGAGTGAAAACGTGATTAGGGGGCTGCTCGCCGCACTCAGACAGGTTCTGGCTTCCAACTCTTGCTTTTCGCGACATTTCTAAAGCGCTAAAGCTGTCCCTCGGCATTACCTACGCTCAGGGTCCGCCGTGCGCCTGCCTTCAGGCCCTCAAAGACCCGCTGCAACTCGCATTTCCGAGTCAGCAGCCTCAAGAGCCACTTCAGCCAGAACCGAAAGTACTTGCTGTACAGGAATCCCCAGAAGTACACCAACATCTCTGAGGGAAGAAAGCCGCGCGTTAGCAGCAGGGAGGGCGGCTCCCGCGCGCCCGGCCCCGGCGCCGGCGCCATCCCCGCCCGCCCCCCCGCTCAGCCCTCGGCCGCGCTCCT
>WBNH01007605.1:147494-193364 GCA_013401255.1 Urocolius indicus
CCGCGCCCGCCCCGCGCGCACCGTGACGGCGACCTAGCGGCGCCCGGCCGCCCGCCGCAGCCTCCCGCCGGAAGCCGCCGCCCGCCTTCCCCGACCTGGAAGTGATCGCGGGGCGGGGGGCGGCCGCTTAGTCCGTCAGCTCTGAGCTGCCTGGGTCTGTTGGCCAGGACGCCCTGCTCTTACTTCAGGGCTGACCCCAGCGCTAACTGGGGCTTTGGCACAGGCACACCTGCTTGTACCTGGGCCAACAGTCACTGTACAACACCTTCAGCTTGTTGATGATGACTCACAAAACTGTTAGAGGTCACTTGTGCGTGTTTTAAGTGTTTACAAAATGGTGCTCAAAGACCTGCTCCTCGCCTGTGCTGTAGCTGAAGCCAACGCTAATCAGAAAGATGTTACAAATCTAGATGCTCTTAAGCGGTGCTTTGTTGTGGATCTTGCTTTGCTGGATGGAGGTCCAGCTAGAATTTCATTTAGTTCTAGTCAGTACTTCCATTATATTGCAATGAATGATTATTTCAGTTAACTTGGGTTGAGTAACTCCTTTGAGGACAGCGGAAGGAATCCCTGTTCCTCCAAATCCTATGCAAAATTTGAAGGGTTGAAAGGGAACTGACACGACTTGCTTGACCACATTCTGATATAATTTTTGTGAGGAAACTGAAGAGTATTTTACACTGAATCAAAAGCCACACAGCAAGTCTGGTGGCCTGTGTCCCACAGAGGATTTCAGAAGGTGGACTAACACATGCAACATCCTCCACCTGTATATTTACCATCGGAGTGGTGCAGGGTTTCCTGTGGGGGTATTACCGATACGTGAACAATTGTTTCCAAATCTAATTCCAACTTTTAAAAACTCTGATGAGAGATGGTGCATGTTAAAGGGCAGAAGTTGGTAATTTTCTTCATTGTAACTTCTTGAGTGAGAATACTCTGACTTTTAAAGCATTGAAGTGCTACTGGATGAAAATCAATTTAAGCATACTTCTCTCTATTAAAAAGTATTCTTACTTGGTGACGGGGTAGCATGATATCTCTACCATATTACCTACATATAATTTGGTCCGAGATAGCTAAAGCATCCTGAAAAAGTGTTAAGAGTTCAGCACTGGGAAGGCAGAAGTGTTGCAACAAGATGAAGAAATGGAAGGGTGGTCAAGTCCTTGCTGTCAGTCTTCATGCCCATGCATGGATTGCTCTGAGATAGTTCATTAGGAGCATGAGCTACTGGAATTACTTAGAAAGCTCAGCAGGTGCTCCCGTAAAGCGTGGGTGAGTGCTAACAGCTCTGGGAGAAATCTGTAGCTGATGAGACTTTTGCTGATGTATACCAAAATAAAACCTTCCTCCTGCTTCAAGAGTTTATCTTTCCATTGCATTTTTTAATCGATTAAATGGCTTCATGCCAATATGATATTTTAAAATGTTATTTCTACTTAAATAGAAATTCTTTTTTTTTTTTTATGTATTAGTAAGAACCAAAACAACTTCTGCTACAGGTTTTGAAATTTATTCTACTTCCTATTTTGGTTTATGACAGTCTTAAACTTTCCCTTACAAATAAATACACACAGTACATGATCGTTGTTTCCTCAGTCAGTTCTCTTTGTTTCCAGTCTCCAGGACTGATGTGTGGAGTATCTGGTGTTGACAATACATCGCACCATACTTCTCTGTGTTACAATTACACTTTTTGAGGTAAGCTTGAAAATTTTTAAGGTTTAAAAGTTTAAGAAGATTTAAAGCTTAAATCTAGCCTATACTTTTCTTTTACTTATACAATGTTTTCTTTACTTAAATATGTATTTTAAAGTAAAATCTGCAACCAGTTACATTTATTTTAAAATATTCATCATTTTTGACAGATTTTTTTTTCACAGCTTATTTGTAGTTTGTTAGTACAAAGATATAGAGCTTGTTTACTGTAAATAAGGCAGGAGATAAAGGTGATTATACCAAACTTGATCATTTCAGATACTATAATTTCCTTTTAGGTTCCAAACTTGACATTCCAAACATTTTTTCCATGTATAACACACAAAGGTAAACACTTGACTTAAAGCTTCATTGAGTTCTTTACAGAACCAAGTGATCTAGCAGCACACATGTTTGAGTTAACATAGCTGGTAGTACTTGAATCATGCAAGATGCTTCTGTATCATTGTGTTCAGCCAATTCATAAATTCTATTAGGACAGTCAAAAATACAAAGCAGTCAGCTTAAGAAAAAAAAAAAGTTGTAGCTTCCTCTTTTTATGTTCAGTGGTTGCATTCCAGTATTACCTTCACAGAGACCTCGGTTGGAGGAAAGATAACGACCTACTGTTTACCTTTTAAGTTCCATTTCTTAGGTGCCAGCAGGGCAAATAAAAAGGGGCTTTAGGCAGCAATATCAGTTGGATCTCTACGCAGTCAGAAAACTTTCCATGGCAGTGACTCTGCTCAGAGGTGGTTATTCTTTGTTCATGTACCCTTGTAGATGAAGGACAGGTGCAACTCACATGCAAAATAATCCAGTACTTGTTTCACCTATGAGGCTACAGTTTGGCAAATATTTCTTTTAATCTTTCTTATCTCTACTTTTGCTTACACACAGATGTGTGAAAACGGTATCAAAAATGCGAGGCAGTCACCTTAGCAAGAAAAGACACTCAGTATAAAGCACAAGGGTAAGCCTAGGAACTCTTTACTTGCGGGTAAGCTGCCTCAGTTTATTGTATGACTTGCTTAGCCTAAGTATTGGAGATTACTCAAGCAACGTGTTCCAGACAGTATGTTTAAAGATGATCAGGTTGCCAAAAATGCAGAAAGCCTGCTTCTAGTAGGTAAAATTGGACCAAAACATTTATCCTTCCCCCAAAAAACCCTGTGCATCTTGTTCCAGTGGTACATAGTTCTTGAGCATATGAAATAACACATGAAGAGAGCACTGGGAGGGATACTAGGAAAGTGAGAAGCGAGTAAAAGGGCCTATTTGCAAGTAGGTCCAAGGCAGTGGAAGTTTGTGACATTTTCAGTGATGTGGTATTTTGGGGTATTTTAGAGCGACAGTTAACACACTACCTTGTTGAAAGTTAAAATGCTGGTCTAAGTAGTCAGGATTAAAGTAAAATGATCACCACAACTCAGCATGACTGAGCAACTGCATCAGCTTTAGAGTCAGCCTTAATAAAAAACATCATATCAGCAGCAGTTTCCACAGATGTTCCCTGGCCGGTGTGTAGGTTTGTTATTAGTTTCGGGAAGTGTGTGATGGGTTGTTTTTTTCCTTACTTGCTCTGAAAAGAATCTAAAATTAAGTGTATGTGTTAGGTTTCTGTTATTCTTATCTTCAGTAGCCCTCCCTCTTGACCACATCATTTACATGTTCACTTTGTCTTTGTAAGAGATAAAACACCGGCCAGTCAATTAAAAGGCACTTTATTCATTACATGTGACATATTTAATCTTTATTTGTTCCTTTTAGTTATAATCTCTATTTTACTGCAAATGTGCCAAAATCTACATTGATCCTCCCCTCAAAGTAGTGCCTTGAGCTTTTAGTTTGTTAACTTGAAGAGGGCAATGGTGGCGGGGAGGCAATATCGTGAGAGGACTGAGTCGTATCACATTTCTTGATACAAACAAATGCAGACTCCAAGTGTAGCTTAAAGAAGATTCGTCAGTAGAAATATCAAAGATACAGTCAGAAATAGAAAGGAGAGAGAAGTTCAGAGTGGATGAGTACAGATTGGGAACAGTGAGGTTTAACTCAGAGTTTCACACTGATTCATGGAGCCACGCTCAGATTTTTCATACTCCATTTGAATGCTGATGCAGGCTACTAGCAGTATCCTGCACTATGAATGAACAATAACATTTTTAATTCAAAATAGTTAGGAAAGGAAGGAAGTAAATCCATACATTCAAAGAAGGGAACGTCACACTAACCTCACAAGAGCACCAGTGCACTTTTTGTGGAGTCTATCTTTCATAAAAGGCCATAGTTCCAGTGTTGGTATTATGAAGAGTGGCACGTATAGGCAGTGTTTGCGTTAGGACCCTGGCAGGCTTGTGTCTGGGCACCAGTGTTGCAGGCTTTTGGTTTGCTTTACACATAACTACACCCAGTGACTTAGGGTTTTGGTATAAGATGAGATGCAGTTGTTAAGTACACAGAGAAATAGAGAGAAGAAATATCATATTAATCATATAAGCATATTTTTCATAAAATCATCGAATAGTAGGGGTTGGAAGGGACCTTTAGATATCATCTAGTCCAAGTCCCCCGCATAAGCAAGTCCACCTAGATCAGGTCACACAGGAACGTGTCCAAGCGGATCTTGAAGACCTCCAAGGAAGGAGACTCCACACCCTCCCTGGGCAGCCTGTGCCAGGGCTCTGTCACCCTCACAGTGAAATAGTTTTTTCTTATGTTTAAATGGAACTTTTTGTGTTCCAACTTCATCCCATTACCCCTTGTCTGTTGCTAGATACAATAGGAAAAAGGGATGTCCCAACCTCCTGACACCCACCCTTTAGATATTTGTAAATATTACTGAGATTCCCCACAGGACTCCAGATGAGGCCTCACCAGGGCAGAATAGAGGGGGAGGAGAACCTCCCTTGACCTGCTGGCCACACTCTTCTTGATGCATCCCAGGATGCCATTGGCCTTCTTGGCCATGAGGGCACATTGCTGGCTCCGGGTTAGTTTATTATCAGTCAGGACTCCCAGGTGTCTCTCTGCAGAGCTGCTCTCCAGCAGGCCAATCCCCAGACTGTATTGGTGCATGGGGTTGTTCCTCTCCAGGACTCTGCACTTGTCCTTGTTGAACCTCATGAGGTTCCTCTCTGTCCAACTCTCAAGCCGGTCGAGATCCCACTGAATGGCAGCACAGCCTTCTGGGGAATCAGCCAGTTTGGTGTCAGCAGCCAATTTGCTTAGGGTACGCTCTGTCCCCTCACCCAGGTCGTTGATGAAGATGTTGAACAAAACTGGTCCCAGAACTGATCTCTGTGGAACTCCACTGGCCACAGGCCTCCAACTCAATTCTGTGCCATTGATCACCACCCTCTGGGCTCCGTCATTCAGCCAACTCTCGATCCATCTCACTGTCCACTCATCCAAGCCTCACTGCTTCAGCTTTCTGATGAGGATGTGATGGGAGACAGTGTCAAAAGCCTTGCTGAAGTCAAGGTAGATGACATTTGTTGCTCTCCCCTCATCTAGCCAGACACTTATGCCCTTGTAGAAGTCTACTGGGTTGGCCAAACGGGATTTCCCCTTGGTGAATCCATGTTGACTCCCACTGATAACTATCTTTTCCTTCATATGTTTAGTGACAACATTGAGGATGAATTGTTCCATCACCTTTCCAGGGATGGAGGTGAGGCTGACCAGGCTGTGGTTTCCCGGGTTGTCTTTCCTGCCCTATTTGAGGACTGGAGTGACATTGCCCTTTCTCCAGTCCTCAGGCACCTCACCTGTCCTCCATGATTGTTCAAAATATATATTTTTCTGAATCAAATGATATAAAATACTATATGATTTGGTTACATAAAGTAATAAACTATAGTTGCTAGTAATAAGGAAGTAGGTAATGGATTAGATAGCAAACAGCTTACTGCTATTATCAGCTAGCCACATCTAGTACAATTTCTGAAGTTGTCCTTTAGATCTTTGCACCACAGAACAGGAAACCATGTTTTCTTTATTGCAGCTGTGGAACAGCGGGTAGGTTTGTGAGCAGGTAGAGAACACATGAAAGTTAAATATACTCACTGGCCGGGTATAAAAGGAGAGCCTTTTTGTCTTACAAAACATGGCTGATTGTGTTAGAACTGGGTCCCCGTAACAGGTTCTGGGAGGCTCGGTAAATAAGATATCCCTTCCCTTTATAAACTACGTTATAGAAGATGTATTCTAAACAGTGACTCATTTATTTGCTTGTGTTTTGCTGAGGACCTAAAAATGGAAAGAGAGGTGCCTGCTATTATGAGAAGGCATTTGTGTGAAGCAGGGCACTGTGGTCAATATAAAATGCCTTCACCAGCGTACATAAGAATTTCATGCGGTTTGATTTTGCAGCTGCTTTCCATAGTTTTTGTTACAGATGAACTGAAAAGTTTTGTTCTACTACCTGACTATGCTGAACACGTATTGACTGTACACTACAGATTAGCTTCCTGATGCAGTCTTGTAAGTGGCATGCAAACAAATGCACCATTGGCTTTAAATGAACAAAATGCTGATAACCATTATGATAATGTGTCTTGGGGTAACCAGCACCTGCCAGAGTGCCGAGATGGTTTGTTGCTTGTTTTTTTTTTTTTTCCCGTAATAATACAGCCTGTACGTGACACAGTCAAGAGCTTCTTCAGTTTGGGTCCTGGCATCGAGAGGGCTCTGCCCAGGGCCTCGCAACGGGGATCGGCGTGAGCGAGAGCAACGGCTCCCGTGGGAGAGCCCGTGCGGAGGGACGGGGGCGGCTCTGTGTCCCGGAGAAGCAGGGTGCGGAGCCGGGACAGAGGCGGAGGGCATGCCCCGTGCCCTTCGGCGGCGGGGGCGGGCAGGTTAGCGCGGGGCGGGCGCGCCCGGCGGCAGTTGCGGCGGGCGGAGGCAAAGCCGAGCTGGGCGAGGAGTCGCCGCGGGGGGCTGTGCGGGCAGAGCCCCGTCAGGAGATGCGGCTGCGGTGCGGTCCGCTCCTGACAGCGCTGTGCCTCGGCACCGCCTTCCCCCTCCTGTGGTACGCGGCGTGGCAGGGGAGCCCAGGTGAGAGCCGGCACCGACCGGGGCGGGCGAGGCGAGGGGCGCGAAGGGCGGGCGGCCCGGCGGCACCTGCCGCCTCCCGCTCGCCCGTCCGTCGAGGCCACCGCGGCGCCAGGTTCCCTTCGCACGGCTGCGCCCGGGGTCCGCCCGCCTGCATCGGCCGCCTGACGGCGGGGAGCCGGGGCGGCGCGGGGCGCAGCGGCGCCGTTAGGGCAGGCGCGGCGAGGCCGGGGGGACACCGCGCCGCCCCGTCCCCTCCCCTCCCCTCCCGCAGCTCGGTTTCCCCGCGGAAGGAGGCCCGGTAGCGGCTGCGCCGCCCGCTGTGCGCGCCCCGCTGCCCCGCAGCGCGCTCCCCGAGCGCCTCCGCCAGCCCCGACGGCGGCGGCTGTGCCGGGACACGGAGGTCCCGTGGCGGGGAGGCTCGGCCCGGCGGGAGGGGAACGGTGCGTTGCTCGTCTCTCTCCCGACCTTGTGCATCGCACCGAGTTGCGAGCTTGTGTTACAGCTTACGGGGCTGGGTCCTTGGGTCACACCTCTCTGAGTTAAAAAAAACCCCCAAAACAACAAACCAAACCTCCAAATTTAATTTAAAATACTTTAAGTTACAAGTCTAAAAGTGATTGCCTTGGCTGTCCCTTTTCAAGTGTTTTGTTTAGTTTTTTTTTTTTTTAATATTAGTCAGGGAGGACAAAGTTATCTGTTCTGCAGTTGTATTTGTGGTCCTCTACAGTCACATTTCCATCTACATGTTTCCAGCACCAGAACAGAATGTTCAATCTAGAGAAAAAAAACCCCAAGTTTTTAAACTTTCATTTATAAACTTCTAAAATGACTTAGTGTCTTTTTAATGGTGTATGTAGGTGGCACATGTATAGTTTACAGAAAGCCATGTCTAAGGTTCTCTGAGCCTACACGGGAAAGATTAAATTGATGTTATTTTCCAAAAATAAATTAGAAAACATCTCCAGATAGTACCTCGTAGGCCTGCAGACCCGGCTTGTTCTGTGATTTGTTGGAGTGAGAGAGAGTGGATTTTTAATTCCTTCCTATACATACTTCAGAAAAAGTTCAGGTTTTAAGAGATGCTAAAGGATTAGAACAAGACAATTAGTAACTTCTGGGATGAATGCAGAACTCCGACCCACTGTTTTTTAACAAGAGAAGTGGCAGTAGAGATCATGGCCCCACAATATTGCACAGAGTCAAGACAGTGCCGATCCTCCAGGCTTTATCATTTTTTGCCAACTATACAGTTGTTTATCTTGCAACAGTTGACACTTTTCTCAATGGCAAACCTTCCTGGAGCTGGGAGGAGAAATAGAAGTATAGGCAGGGTGTGTCTTAAGAAACTAAGATGCAAGAGATATAATACGAAAGTGTTTGTCCTGTCCGCAGTTACCACCCCATCACCATATTATCTTGTGACCCTTATGCTGACATTCCGTTTTCATTACACTTTCTTTTTGGCTGGCATTTGGTGCTGGACTGTTTTGCTTTGGGTTTGGGTTTGTTTTGTTGGAGGTTTTAGGGGATGGAGAGGTAATTTATTTTGGCATCTATGTATATGTGTTGTTTTAACTTTTCTCTTTCTGCAGTTGTCTCCTCCTCCACAGTAAACAGTAACTAATTCCTCTCAGATGGTGTCATTTTCTTAATTGTTATTGTTAACACCTGTTTCCTTAACAAATGTCAATATGCAGTGTTCAGAGAAACATTCTCCCTTAAGCTTGGTAAATCTCTCAGATGTGTAAATAAAACAGTGGACAGTAGTAACTAAAGGAGGAGGTAATGACACATGGTGAACGATTGTATTATTTTGCTGGAAAGACAGTCTTTACTTCTGAGTGGTGTGAGAAGACAGAAGCCTTCTACGTGTCCAAAAATCCCCAGAAACAGCCCTATGTTGTTACCTTTTTTTCCCCACAGAGAAGCATTGAGAGCAAACCAACCAATGCTGTGATGTTGTCATGGAATAACTATTTGAGAGGGTGGTTCGCAAATACTATTTTCTCTGAAAAGAGGCAGATACCTCTGTTTAGATACTGTTAAAAGTCTTCATCTGTTCCATGCTGATGAACTTGCTTCCCTGCCAACAGGCCTAGATCATTACAAGCGTTCCCATCATCTCAAACTGGGATGTTTGTTTTCTAATGTCCTTTTCATTTATCTCACCTGTTACTGAGAGGACAAGCACTGTCTCAGCTTATCAGCTACCATGTCATAATGTTCTTTGCTGGCTCATTTTCTTCATCATGCTTGTTAAATCTCCTTACTTCAGTTTCATTCTCTGCTTTGCCCCTTAAAACATTTAGGCTGCTCTTGATCTTTGACTACAGCGCGTCACACTAAGCAGCCCTAGTCAGTAGTACTCCCTCTGGTTTCTACCCAGTTACTGTTTCTTGGCTTGTGGTGACGTTGGGGTAGCAAATAATCTTTTTTGTGTGTTGTATAACTAGGACAGGGCACCCTAGTTCACGGCTAGTGCTCTTAAGTACTTCCATAATATGAGAAGTATATAATAGCCCTGTAAAATATTGTTCAGTACGTTTGCAGTCTCAGAGCCTTTCAGCCCCTGAATATTAGCTTGAAGTGTAAATCAGCTCTCGGCTCTGTCCCAGTTTCTCTGCAAATAAAAATCAATAACTTAGCAAACTTTAGACGCCTTATACTAAAAGATTTGCCAGCTCGAGTGAAAGGTTTGAGTTGAAATGTATGTGCAGTCAATGATAGCAGCAAATAATCAGATTTTTGGTACTGCTTCTACCCACTCAGTGCATCCTGAGTGATGACTTGCAGTTGTGAGACTACATTCCAGTACAGGTAACTTGAACTGGTGTGACAGGGAAGAGACTCCTACACCACTCATGCACTTAAAAATGAAAGATCAGAATCTACCAAATTCACTAGACTTCAGCTATTGTGGATAATAGCATACACATTTTAACTATTCTTACATGATGTTTTCATAGTCACATTTTCCATTATGCTTTGTCAATGTAAGCAGAAATTTTATTTTAAATAGGTTGATATTTTGTGGCCAAGGAAAAAAAAAAAAAGAGATCGACGTAATTACGAAGGCAATTGGTAGTCAGCACATCTTCAGCAAAGTCTGATACAGTCTGTCTAAACATGCATCCTCTAGAGTGCTAGCAAACACACGCTGCTATTAGCAAGTCACCAGGGGGACTGCTGTAGCAATACCTGTTCAGTGTCCTGCGTGGTTTTGTTGTCAGCTTTTTGGTCACTCCCTAGGCTCCAAGAAAAACCTGTCTGAAGCAAACAGTTTGCATCTGAGGAGAGAAATGGCAATTGTCAGGATGATACAGATGTTCCTACTGTTGTGAAACTGAATTACAATCCACTGGTTAATTCACCTCACCAGATGCATTTGCTTGCCTATAAATACTCTTCATATAGATTCAAGGTGATGGAAACTTAAAATATACACAGGGATTTTCTCAGACAGTTTTAGCTGCTGTTTTTCATGTGAATATTAATCGACAAGAAACATCACAGGTACACAAAAAAATGGCAGTAAACGTAAGGAGGTAGCAAATCTTTTTTTTTTTTTTTAATTCCTTACTTAAAAACGGTAAAGAAAATGACAAGAGTGCATTATAAACTTATCATGAACTTACATAAGGTTTCTTCAGAGGAAAGACTGTTCCTGAGTTAAAAAAAAAATTGGCTGCCTAACAATAAGTGGTTTAGAAGTCACAGCAGTGATGTAGATTGGATCATCCCACATGGCAGCATTTCTTTATGGTGCTCTTAAGGGTTACAAGATTAGATCTCTTTGAATTGATTTGTAACATGTTGCTGACCTTTTCACCTAAATTTGTGGGATGCTTTATCCAAGTAAATTAAAACAAAGCTTCATCTGGAAGTTAGGAGAAAGTGATGCTAAAATAATTCACAAGGACCCAAGCATGTTAATGTATTCATATTGAGTCAAGCATTGTGAAACCTGAATTTCTTTAGTTGTTCCTTTGAGGTGGGATGAAGAAGAGAGAAACTGTTCTTAATTGCATTCACAGAAGTATACTTAGGGTGTATCAAAGTGTTTAACATAGTAAATTTTTCATTATTTCACAAAACTCTTGATCAGGCGAAAGAGGTACAAAAGGTTAAAAAAGGCACTTCTCATGAAAGTCTTTTGATTGCAGTTGAAATATAGTAATGTACATACTAGCCCAAACAGCTGATTACACATTTCTTGTATTTCCAATAATCCACCCACAGTGTGATGCTTTGCTTCAGCTGACCTACTCCTGCTCTTGCTGTGCACCCAAGCGTAGGTCCTCAGGAGTTTATGTCATTTATGACGGAGCTCTTTGCAAGTTTCCTAGCCAGACCCAACTGGCATGCTCTGGCTCAAAGCTTCAAAGAAATAGTGGCAAATTGACAGATTTGATAAAGAGTATTGAATTGCATTGTTCTCATTTCAGCCAATGCAGCTTAGCCAGATTTGTGAACACGCAGAAGCCAATTTTACTGCCTTCTCTAGCCTTTTAAGCTGTGTTTAACCACCGTTTCCTCTAGTTGTCCTAGGTGACAGGTAGACTGCCTCTTCCTGCCTTGCCTTCATGCACGGGTTCCCTTCCAGTGGAACTGAGAGCATACAGATGTTACTGAGCATCCAGGTCTTGCCCCCATGAGTATGTGGATGCTCATTTGGTTGCAGCTGAAAGGCACGGTGTAGTAAGAGAAGAGTTTCTCCGCTCTGTTGCTTGCTTACTCAGTTTCTTTGCATAGTTCTGCATTTAGGTATTAAAAAATCCCCATATGACAGCCTCAAATGGGACTTAGTGTTTACTGATCCCAAATTTTACATCAAAATTCACATCCAAGGCTTACAAAAGTTGTATAGTTTTGCTGGGTTCTAAATGTGAAATTTACTGAACTTGCAGTTAATTCAGAGGGAGTAATGGTTGCCTTGTCCTCAAAAGTAGCAGAACTGATTTATAAATCTTAAAAAGGTTCAGGCATGAAAAACAACTATTTACTATTGGCTTTCAGAGAGAAAGGGACAGGGAACATTTCAGACCTCCCTCTGTTTGCCTTGCAGTGTCTCATCACAACCTGTACTTAAACAAGTGTAAACATTTGACCTTCACGCTTTCCTGATGTTGCCCAGTGAGTCTTGAGGAACACATTTTTATCCAGAAATACTTTAGTTAGTGGCTAGGCATTAATTAAATGTGTGTATAAATGAGTGATTGTTACTGCATCAGGCAGAACAGTAAAAATATTTAAAATGTGGCAATAACCATTGCTTGAAGTGAATGAGTACTTTTTTATTTATCTGATAAAGGCCATATTGAAATCAGGATTTTCCACTGCTGTTAAGAGCCTGTATGGTACACTAACATTGCTATGTTAAAATTAAAGCAGACTAATTATGTGCAAACACTGTGTGATACCCAATCAATTTATGTATTTTTCCACTTATTTTAGTACTATTGCTTTCCTATAAGTGGTGTTCTGACTGAATGTTTTAAGATCACTTTTCAGTCCATTCTAATACAGGAAAAGACTCTGGTCAAAAATGAGGTTTAATATAATAAATTGGATAATTAGGGTATATTAAAATAATAATGTATTAATGAGGATAAATAATTATCCTTAATAATAAGGACAGTTAGTATTAGAGCTTAAGTTGTATTTTCTTTGAAACAAGTTTGCTTATCTACTTACAGTTAGTCTGCAGTATACAAATGGTTCAGTATGAAGTCTGTGTTCACTGTACAATTGAACATGGTCTTAAAAATGAGTTACCGGCTTTGATGTGCCTTTAACTTTGTAAGGTGTTTGTTTTTTCATTTTAATACTGGAAAGTGATTCTGATTCTCCTTCTAGTTTATCCTCCACATTGGCACAGAGGAAGTCAACTTCACCCACAATTTGCTGGCACACTGCTTTGCTTTGATGTCACTGGGTTAATGTACTGTCCCTCCACTGGCCTCCACTGTCTGGAAGCTCCTGATGTGGACAGTGTCAAAGGCGAGCAGGCACACTGGCAGGACATGCTGCTGCTGCCCACTTCTTCTGCTTGCTTAGACGCCTACACAGAGAGCTATAAAAACATGGTGAGAGAGTCCTCGCTGCATGTTAAGCCCCATGCTTTGACTTACCAGGCCTGTGCATTTTATATTGCTGCATCACAACCAGGCAAAGGTTTCAGCCAGACAGCTGAGGGTTGTGCCTTGCTGCAATTAACCGTTCTCCACCTACTTGCAGCCTCCACCATCGGCTGTAGCAATAGGCAGCTCAGTTTTCAGCAGATCATGGATGGGACAGATGAGTAGAAACAAATAGAAGCTTCTTAACCTGCCTGCTCCCTTAACCTTCCCCTTTCAACTGTGTAAAATGAACCAGCCTCAGCACTGACTGACTTCAGAGGCTTCTGAAGATTTAAGCTATGCACTAAGACATGTGTCCCTATGCTTAAAGCTCAACCATCGAAGCTACCTCAGTTCTGACAAACGTGAAACATAATAGGTGAAGCACCTTCTAATTTTTATGGTAGTTTTTCCTGGCTATCTAACCTGTTGGGAAACACAAATAATTCTGTGTTGTAACATTGTAAACAAAATATTTAAAGATAAAATTTAGGAGGCATCCTTATCTGTAAAGGTGCTCAAATGCCTTAAGACTTTAGCACATTTTTGATTCCAAGTTTTTGTTTAAGAACTGGCTGTGCTGAACAAAGACAGAGGCATTGTTTGGGGGATTTTTCTTTTTTTCCCTCCTTAACTCTGAGAGGACAAAACTCAAGCTTGCAGAGCGTATAACAAGATTCGGAAAGGTCTGTCTATTTTAGATCAGTTATCGGAACAGTTTTTAGTGCAATGCATGCCTCAGTGGTTTAATATGCTTCATTAGCCTGAACTGTGAGCAGCACTTCCAAGCACGGAGTATGACAAGGTGTTTTGCGGCTAGTGTGATCATAGCATGTTTTCTTTTAAGGAAGGCATTAACCAAAATTCAGTTTCTAAAAGAAGGTGTCACGATAAACAGTTTAGCTTGCAATCAAGAAATAGGAACGAGACTCAGTGCTAGACTTTGGGGTGTTTTCTTCCTCCTTTCTGCCACTCCCAACTTTTCTTTTCTTTTCTTTGAATGCTAGAAGATAGTGATGAATTGTTTCACAGCTCTTACGTATTGCCACAAATCAATTGTTATTAAAACTGGAAGCATTTATAGTAAAAGGAAGTATACATGGAACCATGTGAAATCATCAGTTGACTTTCAGAATGAGTGTTTGCTTTAGAGATTAGTGTTGTCTCTAAACAGTTTCAGATTCCAGTGTAGAAAGTTACGTTATATCTACAAGGAAAGAACAGAAGATTGTTTTAAACCATTGTAAGTATTGTTAGAATTACAGTAGACGCAAGTGTATATGACAATATGTAGTAAACAGCTGGAGGAAATACTGTAACAGAGCTGAAAATTTGTTGCAAAAGCTGTGAGGACTATAACTGCATCTGGGTGGTTGCTGGGTTGAGTTTTTTTATCTCTTCCCTGGCTTGTAGGCCATTGAAATGGGTTTCCGTAGCTCAGTGGAGTGATTCATCTCCAACTCACCACACACACACACACACACACATATCCACTTAATTTCAATAATTTTGGGGCTTCATAATGCTTCAAATTTTAGCTTCTTAACTTAGCACATTTATTTCAGTAATAAATACTGTCCATGACAGTACCATACTGCACAGCAAAACACAAAATTTCAGTACTACTTTCCAAATGCACATTTTTTCCCAAAGGTTTACTAACAGTTACTAGTGCTCATTTCCACACTCTCCAATGATGCTTAGAACATTTCATGTTCTATTTTGAACCATGTAGTTTTTATCAAGCCCTTGCTTCTCCAGCTGTCAAAATCAAATGAGGTAAGTTATTGCTAAGAGTCTTGTTCTGCTAACCAAACAGAAGTTTCAGTTCTGACAGACTCAAAAATGTGATTTCCTTCTTCCAGCCTAAAGAAATAGATAAGGTCAATTACAAATGCCAGCTTCTTTCGGTGCATTCAATGATAGCTGAGTATTGACCTTCTATTTGCTGGAGGCATCTCTGATATTTTGGTAGGCTCACCTGTAAGAAAGCAAATCAAAACCACTCCATAATTACACTCTTCAGTGTGACAAGAGTCACCAATATTTGTCACTTAGTGAAAAACTGTTGGATTTACTGGATAGCACCTTCAAGGCAGCTCATAGTCTTTCACTGACCTTTTCCTTATTATGAAGTCTCATCTTCACTGTCTTCATTCTTGTCTTTGTCAATGGCAAGCCTTTACCCAGCTGTGCTCCCTAAAACTCTGCTTCTTAATATTCCTTTAGGCTTCTTCATTCCATGAATAAACTTTGAGCAACCTCAGTTGTTTTTGTTATGCACTTCTAGTAATGTCTTTTTCTGTACTGTCTCCTATTCTTAAACTTTCTCGTTATTTGATCATATTACTCACCACTCTGAAAAGCAATTATGTTCTCATTGCAGGAGATGACTTAGACATACACCAAAGCCAGCTTTTGGAACTTCGACAGCAGCTGTTGTATGCTGAAGAGGAGCTCAGAAAGAGATCACAGGAACTGAGCACTGCCTTGGATGAAATTAAACGTATAGTTGCAAAAAGAATTAACTTGACAGGTTTGTACGTATAAAAGTGTACTGTTAATAGGTCAAATGTCTGCGTGCTCATGTTTCTGATGTCGGGAGAAAAATCATCAATGTGATTATAACACTTTTTAGGAGGGGTGGGGAAGTAGTCTGTAAGCTCTCTTTACATAGGATCAGTTAGAAAAGAAATAAAGAAAGGAGGGAAAAAAGGGACTCAGTAGACTGCAGTGGTGTCATATTGGCAAAGCTGTACATATTGCCAATCAAGTTTCTTAACAGTGCTTCTTCCTCTCTTGCTGTCAAGTACAGAGTGCTGAATAAGCTATTTTTACTAGCTCTTACTGTACCACTACACTCTGATAAATACTAGGGCTGTCTGAACTGGAAGGCAGGTACATCTTCTCAGATGTTCCACAGTTCTCGTCTTCTCTTATCAAGGAGTAGCTTTTTTGGGGAACTCTTTGGCCATAAGTACTCTGTCATCCTGCCAGTGCACCTCAGGCACTGGGAGTGCATGTGGTGGGTGGTCAGCCTCATATTGGCAGGCAGATCACATACAGCTGGGTGCTTGCCTGAACCTAGGAGCTGAGAGGTCCCGTAAGGTCTTGCTGCCTGAATATAGCCTGAGAATGTTCCCTCTAGAATTTATTTTTATCATGCAACTAGTTTGTTGGTAATCTGAAGGAAATGTGAATGCTTGTAAGTGATGCCAACTAAAAGAAAACTTTTTGAGAGGGGATTCTCTATGTTTCATTGTTTTCTTTTTTTCAGAGAGACATCAACGTGCAATTAAGTTTAGCGGTGTCTCCTTCCCATTGTTTAATTAAACTTCTTATTTATTTAAAAATATTAGATCCTTGCTTACAGACTGTTGTACAACTCCATCTATCTTCACACTGTATTTGCATACAAGAGGTTAGTCTGATTCTGTCCCATAAAAGAAGACATATAGTAGTGCAGGACCTGGCTTCCCCCCTGTGCAGATTGGAAGGGCTAGTTTCCTGTGTAGAGAAGGAAAACTAGGTGAGGCTTCTCTGCACCAGAAGCATTCCGTAACACACTCTGACTTCAAGATGAGTCTGGATGCCATTAAAAATGACTTTTTAAAAATCCTTATTTGCATTCAGTACAGTGGGCTGGTTTCAGATAAAAACAGGGAATTAACCAGGACTATTACAGGTGAAGAAGGAAGAAGGTGCGTTCCTACTTTGTGTAGTCAGCTTCATTTCTTATCCTGTTCCTCCCTGCCTCTTTTGGCATGTTTATTCGGTATTAGTTCAGTGGGACTGTTCAGATGCATATAAACAAATGCTTAAGTGTTGGTAGGGTGGTGGCCTTACAAGCTTCAGTAAGGAGACTGTATTGTCAGCTATCAGTAGCCCCACATACTGTGGATGAAGAATTATTGCCTAAAGCACATAATAGCAGTAGAGACAAGGACAAGTCCCCCTTACCTCTGCTCTACCTTCTTATTGGAGCCAGCTCAATAGCAGAAAGTATTAAAGTTGTCAATTCACAAAATTCAAAGCAGACATTTCTTAAAATTACTGAATTGTTTTATCTTTACTTACTCTTCTGCTTCCCATTCCAGCCAAGTTCTATTGTACAACAAAAATACAAAGGTTTATTTCCCACAATAAAAGTCCCTTTGCCCAACCCTGGACAGGTACTCCATCGAAATAAAAATGGAAAGTCCTTGAAGTGTTACAAAGATGGCTTAAAAAAAAAACAAACCAAGTTTATATGCAGCAAAATTCCAGTATATTTAATGGCAAAGCAGAGTGCAAGGAGTTGTGAATCTCTTTCATACACAATGTCTGGACATAAATATTTATGTTGGGGTTTGGGATTTTTGATTTGGGGTTTGTTTTTTTAAAATGCCTTCTATATGCCCAGTCCTAATTTTCAGTAGGACTATCTTTAGGAAGTTAAAAAAATTCAAACAAATATTGCCCACTGATCTAAGCTAAGTGAATTGTCAGTATTGCCCATAAAGTGTCTGTCTTCACTGATCTAAGCTAAGTGAATAGAGCTGATGACAGTCATTTGTAAGATTTCTCTTAAGTAACTTTGAGGTGTGGTAAATTTTGGGAGTTATCTTAGATGCAATTCTTAGGAAAAATAACTTTCCATCTAAGTCAGTAACCCTCCTGTTGCTTTGCTGACTGTGAAACTGTGAGTTTTCAAGTTTTTTTTTTTTGGCTTGGAAGGCTGTTAACATGATTTTGTCGGCTGAAACTATTTGAAGTGATGTTCTGATATCATGAAGTGCCTTGCCCAACTGATAAAGTGTATGGAGGAGGCAGCCACTGAAGTATGAATTACCTTATATAAATTCATAAGAGCTTTATTTTTCTTTCAAGATGAAAAAACTTACACTTCCAGGTAGCTGGTGTAGTACAGAAAAATTCAGCGACAGAGAATGATAGATAAAATTTTAATGTGACAGTCATATGCTGCCTGTGTCAGGAAAGCAAGATTTTAGCCTTTAGGCAACTGGTAAATACAATCTGGAGTGATCTGTTTTGTTTCCAAGCAATTTTCTTAAATATTCAAAAGAGTATTTGCAATTCTTCATTAATATGGTCTTTATTTTAATTCATTCAAATGCCTTTTTAAAAATTGCATGGTGCATATCTGGGCCCCAGTTGGTATCTTACTTTAAGCACTTTTTTTTTTTTTTGCAAGCTTATATTTGATTTAATGGTGATTTGAGAATTAAATTGATCAGGTTTGTATTCAATTTATTTTAAAGAATTTTTACCACCACTGGAACATTTAGGAATGTTCATGTCAAGGAAGAAAAACAGGTAGATTAATGGTATCTGGTTCTTATATGGTTTATTTTTATAAAATAAGATTATTTTTTTCATTTTCAACATTAATAAATANGTAAAGAAACAAAAATCTCTACTTTTCTCTTACCCTACCGCAGTCTTGTTTCTTGAGTAGTTTCTGAAGGCCTGAATCAGTTGTCCTTTTTTGCCTTAGGACTTGTTAGAACCTGAAAACTTCTGTTTGAGCCTGGAAAGCCACCGTGTATTACATCTAGGGGAGAGCACTTAAGTTTGTTAAGTAAGGAAGGAAGTTGTTAATCGGAATCTGTGTTTCTTTTCATTTCAAAATTTGCCTGCCAACTGTGGAAGAAAAGAAAAACTTTCTATCTTTGTGCTGCTTTAAAAATAATCACTTACTGTGTTGTGAGGTGTCGCAGTCCTGCAGCTGTTTAGGCACAGGGAACCGCAGACAGAGTTCCCGGCACGTTCAGCCTTGCAACTCTGCACCATTGGCTAAGTGGCAGGGGTTGTACTGGCCAACTCACAGTTTATTACCACAGGAGGAGAATATGTATGACATATAATGACTTCCAAGGAATAGTTCTGATAGAATAACCTTGTGTGTGGTTATCTGCTAGTATTCAATTGAGGAAAACAGTTGAAATAGTAGGATTCACTGCTGGCTTTTTATTATGTGCGTGTGTGGACATTTTTGTTTCTTTAAGATGATGTGAAGTGGAACATGTTAAACCTCACCAGAAAACTCCCTGTGCATCTTACAAACATGTACTACTATCTACCTCACCTTCGAGAATCTGAAGATGCCCTTGTCCCAAATGTGATTTTTGGGCAACAGAGAGCTGGAGGTAGGAAATGAAGTTTGCCTTATATTTTCTATATGTTTATATCTTATCTGAAAGTCTAGCAATGAAGCGTACTCAAAGTTTGGAGAGAATTTTCTCCTTAAACTTTATAATGTTGCCAAACTGAATACAATTTAATGGGGATGGCAAAAGCACTTTTACCCCTCCCATCCCAATTTCAATTCCTCCCTGAAGTATTCTGATAAATATCACAAAAAATAGTCATAACTGAAAAGCAATATTAGTTTATTTCTTAGACATGGATTCACATGGCAAAGTTGGACAACCTGTCATTTTATTCCCACAAAATTCGTATAAGTAAGGCAGATAGGGAGAATTTACTGAAACTAGAAGCAGATGGAAAGGTGATATGATCATTTGAAGAATATTAATAAATCTTCAGTGTAACTTTTTCATCCCCACGAGAAACCAGTGGACTCCTGCACAAATCATTATGAATTCCAGTGAACTATGATACAAATTGTCATTACACCTTCTCCTAATTGTCATATGGTAGGTAAAAAGAACATTCAAAAGCAATAAGCAAACAAGGAACTAGTCAACTATTTTGCTGAGTTTTTTTTTTTAATTTTGTCTTTTCTCTAGGGTGATTTTATACAAAGAAATGTTGGCAGCACTTTTCATTTAACTAAAAAAATAACTTGTCTGTGCCCATGACATGGGCTAGTGATTCTACTGGAGCAGTACTGAGGTTCTCACAGGTTCACCTCACTGGAGGTGATCTGTTAGCCCATACTGTAGATCTGTGTGAGTATGCAGAAGATCACAGGTGATCAGCAAAATGATTTGCAAAAACACCTCAGAAAACCAAATATGTTCACAAGCAAGGAGGCAAGCAAAAAAAAAAAAAGTAATAAAAGAATGCTGCATTTGCTGCATGTTTAATTTTCATTTATTTGTACAATCACAATAGCAAGATCGCACTTCAGCAAGTACAGGCTGACCTTCAGTGGGTAAAACCAAACAAAATCTCTGTGGTTTAGCAGGTTATGTGCTGGGAAGGAACTTTGGCATTGTTGAGCTGGTACAAAGGATGAAGTTGTCATCTTATTGATTTTTGGATTCCTTTCTGAGATACACAGTACTCACCTCCTGTGTGAATTTGCTAACTAAAGTAGTGTTAGTAGTGTTGGTTTAACTCTTACTACTCAGATCTCCATACCAAGGCTGGCACCCACTTTTGAAACTGAATAGCAGATACCTATGTAAATGCTGGAGGTACTAAAATTGCCAAGTTCTCAAATGTTGACAGTCTTCACAGGGTAGGCTTGAGTGCTTCTACCACAGACACAAGTGTCTTTAACCTAAACTTAGCTGGAGGTATGTCTCCTTCTAGGTAGAAAAGCAAGTGCTGTCATAGTGCTGTAGGAATATTAACTGCCACCAAATCTTATGGTCACATCAAATAAAAATTAAAATGTAAGTTCTGTTTCCCTTTTTCTGACTTAAAATTGCATGGCTTGTGGACTTTTTTCTTTGCAGTCTCTCTGGTAATGGGTATTCCTACTGTGAAAAGGGCAAAACAACATTATTTGATTAATACACTACATTCCTTACTCTACGAACTTTCTGAAGAGCAAAAGAATGACTGTGTAATAATTGTCTTTGTAGCAGAGGTAAGTTTGCATGGAAAGATGAAATATGTTGATAGAAAGACAGTATATTGATTTAATATAGCAATGTAGGAGAGGCTGCAAAATTCTGTTAGCTAGGCCTTTGGGAGGCTGGAGGAGATAGGGAGCAGTTGGTGCCTCAGTGTTCATATGTGAAAACAAGTCAGATAATTGAAGGATAAAAAGTCATATTTAATTTACAAACTTTCAAATAAATACATACAAAGTGATTATTTCTTTCTGAAATAAAAGCATTCTACTTCAAGAATGAAATGTAAATTTTCCATAGAAAAGTTCCATGGAATCTGGAAAAAGTAAACTTGCTCAGTCTAACAAAAGTTCAGATCTGCTGTTTTGATGTCAATATAACTTGCAAAGTACCTTGACATGCTGGAGCCTTGCCTTCTGCATGTGTATTTGGATTTCGTGGGAAAAACTATTGAGAGACTTTAACAGTTCCATGTTTGGGAAAGTAAACTGTGCTCAAGGTAAAATATTGGGGTAAATTCCAAAATGTCACCACCATATTGGAAAAAAAAAAAACCAACGCAAAAAGGAATTGGAAATTGGAAAGCAAATGGAAAAAAAGGAATTAGCTAGTGATTGGTAAAAAGACTATTCAGACTTCATATTTATTCTTCATATTTCTTTGTCCTGCCATAAAAAAACATTGAACTTCAAACCTGTATTCATTAAGAGTTAAAGACTGCTATTTTTCTTCAGTCATCGCTTAGAGCACCTTTTGGAGCTGTAGTTCTGTCAAACAGAACATAGCTCACTTTACTAAGTCTTGACTTCCACTTTTCTGTTTGGATAATAATGATAAGTAGATAGGCCCAGTTTTACTGGCTCTAGTTCCTCTTCAGTACAACGTTCAGGAGCTGAACTTACTTTACTGTTAAGCTGAACGAGGAAGAGCCGTGGCAATGATGAACTTTGTCTAGCTGCCATTCAGGTAAACTTTATATTACAGGGCCTCAGAGAGTTCTTTGGATTTTTAAGGGTTGACTTCTGAATAGTACAGTTTCCCACTGTGGACACTGCTAACATGTCACTTGTAATAAACAGTAGCTTTGTTGTTGTAATAACCTATTTCAGGCAATTTAGGATTAAACTGCAGTTGTAACAATCACTGTCTCCCCTTTTTCCCATTCCCAAAGTCACGTTCTTACCAGTTACGTTTTTCAGCTATGCAGTGAATTAAAATGGGTTGATTGTGCTGATATGAGAGGTCGCAAGAACATTTAATATGAGAAGGGGACAGGTGTGTTCACTGATAATGAGTCCACACCTTCTTTTTTCCCAGGAAGTTTTAGAAGATCAAGTTAAATGTTCACATCGTAGGTTAGGTCAGAGTAACTTATTGACTGAAAGGGAATTTCAGAGTTATTGATTTGGTTTCTTTGTCACAGATCTTTTCTTACCACTTCACATTGGTTTTACTTACTACAAATGTAATATCTCACTGGTAATAATTACTTGTGTATTTAAAAAAAAGAAATCTGAACTGCTATGACAGGTATTATATTACTTTGGAAAGGGCATCCATAAACTTTGTACTCTTTAATATAGTTAACAGATGTGTTTTGCACACTAAAAACTGTTAGTCTTATGAAACAGCACCAACAAATAAGTATGTACTCAAAGATTCCAGAGTAAAAGCCATAACTTTGTTATATTAAGAAGAAAGTCTAAATTAAAAAAAATGAAGTATTGGTAGCTTTAGGAAATTTTGCTTAGGTGGCTTTTCTCAACAGCCTTGGGCCTCTTCTGTGATTTTTGGATGATTAAGCTGAAATGGGTCTTTTTCCTGACAGTTTTATGACCATGCTTTTCTGGCATAACTGAAAGCTGTAGAACAGAATTTTATACAGAAAGTGGCTTGGTCACCTGCAGAAGTAGTGAAAAAACAAAACACAGACAGCATACCTGGAGATAGTTCAGTTCTACTGTCAATTGTGTTGAAAGTTCAGTTGGCTTGAAAGCTCTACACTGTCCATACATTAGCAGACATGCTGCTACAACATATTGCCATTGTTTGGAATTAAAAGAATTAGGCAATATAAATGAAGTGTATGCACATAAATATTCCTTACAAAATGTTGCTTAATACAGATTGAGTGACTTGAAATGAAACCTTCCTTCTTTTCTTTAGGTGAATGCAGAATATGTTAACAGTGTTGCAGAAAGTGTTAAAAGCAGGTAAGTCCCTTAGAGTGTAACACTGAACAGCTGTTAAATACATTTTGAGCATTTATGGAAAGAATTGGATCATTTCAGCAATAAATTAGAACTCTGTTGTAATGAAATGGAACTGCTAAGAAATAAGGCAAAGGTGCACTCTTAGTGTGTTTGTCGTTAACACTGAAATTTAGAAGAGAGGAATGTGCGACAGTTTATTCTCTTTTTCTTATTTCATATATGTGCTTCAACTAATCAGTCAAGGTCTCAGCTTAAGCCTCTGATAAATATTGGTTTACTTTAACCCAGGTGTTTTCCTTATGAAATTAATGATGCAATTCAAGGCACCTGAGGCTGTTTTCTAGGTGTCTTTGTTTCCCCATTTGCTTCCTTTTCAGGAAGGCAATGGACTTTGGACAACAATGAGATTCTATTTATAATGTTGGATACTATTATATGATGGGTAACACGAGATGGGTATTCTTTGTTGTGCTAAATTAATGTCAAATCAAGGCTTGGTTCCCACTGCAGCTTTGCTTGCTCTTATCAATCTTTCCCATAGATAGTTACAGCACCATGTGCATGTTAAAAACCTTAGAGCAGCTTGAGAGGAACAACTACTAAATAAAAATGTTTGTGCAAACAAAAACCAGAGAACGCTAAAGGCACAGAAGTGCAACTGACTTGAAGCAAGAGATGAATTCTAAGTGGTGCTGCAGTATTGGTGTCTCTTATCTCTTTGATGCCTTCACACAAAATCACAGAATCTTAAGGGTTGAAAGGGTCCAACCCCCCTGCCAGAGCAGGACCTGCTAGAATAGGTCACACAGGAACTTGTCCAGGTGGGTTTTGAATGTCTCCAGAGAAGGAGACTCCCCAGCCCATCTGGACAGCCTGTTCCAGTGCTGTCACCCTCACAGGGAAGAAATTCTTGCTTGTGTTTCTTTGGAACCTCTTATGTTCCAAGCTTATACCCTTTGCCCCTTGTCCTATCATTGGACTTCGCTCAGAACAGCCTGGCTCCATCCTCCTGACATACATATTTGTTTACATATTTGTAAACATTAATGAGATCACCCCTCAGTCTCCTCCAAGCTAAAGAGCCCCAGCTCCCTCAGACTTTCATCATAAGGGAGATGCTCCACTCCATCATCTTGCAAGTGGCCCTGGACTGATCTCTCTCCAGCAGCTCCCTGTCCTTCTTGATCTGAGGGGCCCCGAACTGGACACAATATTCCAGATGTGATCTCATGAGGGCAGAGTAGAGGGGGAGGAGAATCTCTTTCGACCTACTGCCCACAGCCCTTCTAACACACCCCAGATTGGCCTTCTTGGACATGAGGGCACGTTGCTGGCTCGTGCTCATCCTGCTGTCCACCAGGAACCCCAGGTCCCTTTCCCTTATACTACTGTCTAAGAGTAAGCTTATTTGTGAATTGATTACCCTGACAGAAGCCCTGTTTGGCCAGTATTTGAAGTAAAACAGCCATTCCCCTTTCTCCTTCTTTAAAATAACTGCAAGAGAACTCTCAATCTTTGTATCAATATTTACTGGAACTATAGAATCATTTAGGTTGGAAAAGACCTTTAAGATCATGGAGTCCAATGGTTAACCCAGCAGTGACATATCCACCACTAAACCAGGTCCCTAAGTGCCACATTTACACCTCTTTTAAATACCTCCAGGGATGGTGACTCCACTACTTCCAGGGGCAGCCTGTTCCCATGCTTGACAACCCTTTCTGTGGGGAAAAAAAAAAAAAAAAAAAAAGCCCTGATCTCCAATCTAAACCTCCCCAGGTTTCTCCTCCTGGTAAAACTTGAGGCCATGACCTCTTGTCTTATCACTTGTTACTTGGGAAAAGAGAGAGATGCCCCCACATCTTTTCTGCATATCCTGTTCCGCTCAAGGGTTTCCCAGACCCTTGACTTCAGGTTTTCCCTAGAAATTTCCCCAAGCTGAGCCTGCTATCTAAGTAATAGCAATAAATACCTTCCTGCCTCCAGGTAGTTCAGCTCAGCTGGGGGTACTGCAGCTATGACAAGATGAAGAGGAGGTAAAGTACAACACATACAGCAACTTTAGCACTCCTATCATTTTATTATTTCTTTATGGTTTAAAAAAAAAATACTGCAGAGTAGATGCTTTGTCAGTATGACACAGTAAGACTGTAGATATGTCAGTATTACACAGTAAGACTGTGAGAACTGAGTTGTGAAAACTTCCTATTTTAGTGATCCTATACCTATAAAAAACTGAAGATTTAAATATTATTTGTAAATTGTTTTTACATATTCTAGAGGAAAGGGGAGATCTGACTTCCAGGTTTGGCTTCCAAGGTTGGTGATGCATATTTTTGATGACTTTTTAAGTGGAAAATTTAATACCTGGAGCAGGTATTCAGATTCCCCATACCAATCACTCACTCTAGGACAGCATGGTTCTGCCTAGAATGTAAAATTAGAGCCAGCATGAGGAAGCTAGGAGCTCTCATGCAAGGGGGAACAGTTGTGTGTAGTTCTAGATAGTGGATTTGATAGTAAATTATTACTGCATTTTGGCAGCCATCTCGGGATTATGCATGAGCATCTGTAGAAGCACGAGGGGCAGAATTTCTGAGGCAGACTTCTCTTCAAGTGTTCTCTGAGACTGATGAGTTACTGTCCTGCCTGTTCTGATGGATGTCAGAGCCCTTCTCGGTTTCTAACTTATAATCTGTGTGACTGAGTTTCTTTGCTAGAGTTGTGAATTCCACTTATGGAGGAGTAGACATAACTCTGTTGCCTGTGGCTGCCCTCAAATTCTTTTTGAGGAATGTACTATCACTAAGCTTCTTTTCACAGCTTCCCCAGAGAAATCCATTCTGGAGTCCTAGAGGTTATTTCTCCTCCTGCTTCTTATTATCCAGATCTTTCCAACTTGAAAAAACAGTTTGGGGATTCAGAGGAGAGAGTAAGGTAAGATAGCTGGATAAAACCTAAGAACTTTTGCTAAGCATATAACATATAAAATCCTGCAGAAGTCAATGTTATTTGGGCTAATAATGTTTTTGTATTTCAGACATAATGGACCTCAAGTATACTTTAAAAAAAAAATGCATAAGGGAATCTTGAGAAAAGTTATGCTGCACATCAGCTTCAAGTTCAGGGTGAGGGCCAAGGCTTCTCCTCTGGCTCTTGTCTCTTGGAATCCCACAGGTTTAAAACCAGATAGATAATGGTAAGAGGCAATAGGCTGGATGATCTGGTCATAAAGGAAGAAACAGGAAAATCTTATGTGACAGATAAGGGAGAGGGTCGGTGAACACACAAAAGAAACCCCAAGTGACTCATCAGCTAACTGCAACATGGGTTTAATTAATGACTTTAACTTTTGGTGATGATGGACTTTTTATAGTAGTTGATAATATATGTTAATTGGTGATTTCATTTGCTCTTGTGCCCCACATTCACTAAGACAGAGATTATAACCCGACAAAACTGATTTACTGAAGAAAAGTAGTTTTCTTTTGATCATCAATAACTGATTTATCAGAACCTACCCCAACAGCACAGCAAGGGAGCCACAGTACTGAGTTTAGGTTGGAGGAAATCAGCAAGTGTATGTATACGTGTATATTGAATTTATAGATAAACCTTAGCTCTGTCAGAGCATAAACATGAAACTTCAGTTTCAGGAATGATTAAATTTGAATCAGATACAATTTTATGTTAGTTAAATAGTGGTAAGTTAGTCTTTTAGTATTGTTTATCTGTAGAGGAAAATCCATGTTTATGTTTAAACCTGAAAATGATGTTTATCTATCTGCTTCTGTGCTGTTCATCAGTAAAAGCACTTAATGTTTGATCTATAAAGAAACACTTTGTGATGATCTCAACTGTTTATAATACAATGAGTAGAATCTTTGAAGTCATTTGACATTAATGTACTTGTTAGAAATTTTGTTTCAGGCTGCATTGATACGGATAAAAATTTTTGGCTTCTTTAACATCAACTTTTCTAGAAAAGTTAATTATTTAAAAATATTTACACTGATTATAGTGGAACTTTTGATCCCTTAGCAATGAGGTAGAACATGACCATACAATTTTACTATAGAGAAAAAACTGCAGAGCATTGGAAGTGCTTTTACTATAGAAATAACTTGCAACTCCCCCCAGAAAAGCTTATCAGAATTTGCTGCTTATGTTTAGGTGGAGAACTAAACAGAATTTGGATTATAGCTTTTTAATGCTATATGCCCAACCTAAGGGGACATTTTATTTACAGGTATGTTCATATTATCACTAAGTAGCTGCAATACATCTGTACTGATTGTTAGCTTTGGCAACTTCAGTTTGTTTCAAAGGGCTCAATAAAAAAATAGCAATCTATTGTAATTTTCTGTCTATTTTACCTGTGCTCTTTACAAGCATCCACATATTTCTGTGTTAATATGTATCTTGCAGTCGGGTACTATTTGATTAAATCCATCTGTTCCTTCCTGTCATTTGTGAGGTTGAATAACAAGGTAACTGAAGCATGAAACCTTTATAAGATTAGGTTAAGAAAGTCAGAACTGAATCTGTTTTCACTTGGTGCAGCAAGACAGTTTAGTGGTGGTAGGCCCAGATTACAGCCTAGATCACAGTGAACCAGTAAACCCATTCACACAGGGAAACATACCAGTATAGTGTTAGCGGAAACAAGGTTAAACTGCAAGTTGGTACAGATCCTAAATTCTCCCGAAGATTTAGAGTGTTAGATTTAAGAAGATCCCCATGCATTCAGGTTTAGCTATCTAGATTTGTGCTAATTTGCACACATAAAGACAATAGTCATCACCAGAGATTCCAAAATTTATGATGAGTGTTCAATAACGGAACCGATCCATAAAATGTCATGTAGCTATTGATCATCAGTGGCTTTTTAAAAAGCTCAGAACAGCATTTTGCTTAGTTCTTAGTTTTCCTGGGTCTTCTGGCTTGAACAGGCCTCCGACTCTGTATCATGTAATGACATCAGTCACAAGATTCTCATAAGCAGAAAAGAAGACTACAGGAGCAGATATCTCTTGTCAGCATTTAACACTAACACATTTGAGCTGGGCTCAAGAGTCTGTGCTCTGTTCTGAAATTTGGCACAGGCACTCAGAAGACAGGTGTGCAAAGAAAAATATTGTCTGTTGAACAGTTGAGGTTTACTAGAAAACTAAGTATTTCCCCATGACTTTCATATATTAAGAATGCCATCCAGATTTACCAAGTGCACTAGGAAACATAGTGAAGATAAATGTTAAGCTGCTGCCAGACATTTTCCCTTTCAGTTATAAGATTCTCCGAGTATTGATGTTTGCATGGAAATGTCTTACTTATGTATTTGTATTTTTAAAGAAATTTGAGAGTACATGTTTTCTCCTCTGACATACTATATATAAAGACTGAACTGTATTATTCAGATCAACGCTGGGATTGTAAATGGCCTGGTAGTAGTCATGGCGGCATGGACAATTTTCTTAGAAACTATGCTTTCCTCTTACCATTACTTAGCATATCCACTTATTCATTTGTTTCTCCAGTTTACAGCTGCTTCTGTAGGGCAGATGATGGTCTGCCCAAAAGTGGGAAGTGTTTTCCACTAGCACTCAGGTGAAACAAAATAAAACATTAAATCTTTTAGTATCTTCAACAACTTCAAATCTTTAGCAACTTCAAACTTAGTAGTTAAATGAGCTACTGTTACGCTTTTTTCACTTAATGATTTTTTTCCTTGTGGAGGCTGGGGAAGCTTTATGTATTTATATATGTCATATATGTATGTATATGTAAGCTATATTGTCAGCAACACCTATCTGTAGTATAATATCATTATTATAATTTATCTAGTATATTCGTGTAATGATTTTAAGGCCTGAGCAATAGCTCAGTGAAGTAATTAGTAATCTTTGTATTGATGAAAGCGCATTTTTAGCTGATTTTTTTTTTTTTACACTTGTCCTGAAAAGAAAGGGATCTTTATGGAATAAACTGCTGGAGGTTTGTTTTCTGTGGAAAGTGAGAAAATAAGATTTTTCAGCTTAGTCTTCACATATTTATTGACAGGTGATTCAAAATACAAAAACACCCTAATATAATTTAGAAAGGAAGATACTTTCTTGTCTGGTGATTACACTTCCATTATATGCTGCCCTTTTTTTTTTATTGCTTCTTCATTTTTTCTTCTTTTAGACAGCCTACGTAAGAAAAACTAGTTGAAACCTATTTATTGTCTATTGTGTAGGAAATTTAAATAGCCTTGCTGTTGTGCACATTTGTTTTTTCATTCAAAAATCATGAGTGATGGGAATTTAGCTGCAGTCGTGTTCTGCTGGCCTTCTCATGGCAGTGAGGCAAATGGACTAGATAGTTCATATCTTAGACTTCCTGATCCACTTGTATACAGCCACTCCATGATTTCTGGTAGATAAGAGCATATGAAAAACAAATGGCTGTAAGCTGAAACCAGAATAATTCAAATGAGAGCTAGAGTACCAGGTATTAAACATTCAGGATAATTATGCATAGTGTAGTTTACTGAGAAAGGACTCATGCTGAAATCTCTAAGCAGTGGCAGATGCTCTTCAAGAAGATGTGCTTTAGCTGAACAGAAATTATGGAGCTTGGAGTTAAAAAACCAACTTTTAATGGCCTGTGCTACATACAATATAAAAATATATTCTTTAATATTCTCTTTTAATTGTCAGGTTCAGCAAAGACTGTTTCAGACTTCTCACTATGTAAAACTACTTTCAGTTCATAACCACATTCACACTCAGCATCACAGCCTCTGTATTTTCTATCTTTACTACTTTTGTACACTTCTACTGTTCCTCGATTATGGTGGTCTCACTAGTTTATTGAAGTACTCCCCTCTGCCTTTCATCCTTTTTTGGGTCTCAATTTCTCTGAAACTCTTGATTCCTTTCTTTTATCTTTTTACATCTAGTTACTGGATAATCCTCTTAGCTCATTTAATTTTATGTAAGACTTCTTGTAAATTGGTGTTTTGGAGGTTTTTTTGTTGTTCTCTTCTGCACAACTGTCAACTCACCCACTGTATCTCAGATGCTATTAACAAGCATTGGTCTTGATAGTTCATCTCCATCTATCTTTTTTTTTTTTTAACTTACCATCAGCAGTAGCTGACAGAGTCAAAACAGATCTCCTAATTTTGTCTTTCAGTCTTCATTCTACTTCCTCCTGGGTTCATTGTTGACAATGCATTTCTCCGCTGCCAGCCCTACGCTTGTAATAATGGCTAAATTCAGCTAAAAGCTATGGGCCTGCTCTCTCAAGCTTTTCTTGCTGACTCTGAGCTGAGTCAGTTGAGGATGCAAAACCAGCAGGAAACCATGTGAGGTTTTTTTTTCTCACAGAGTTATTTTTCAGCCTATTTAGCTTTCCAAACCAGATTCCAGCACCACCAGAGCACCAGGGCCGATGAACTATAGCAGTTAGACCAAATTAACTGTATCATTACACTGCTCCCCAACATTTTCTTGAAGGCTTAGCTTCCTCTTCCTGTGTTTTAGATGCCCATACCAAATTCAAACCCTGAATTACCTGCTCCTTAATTATTTCTGGAATTTATTTATTTCCTTTGTGTCATTGCCTGTAAACTTCTTGTTTGGACTCCTTGTCCTCATCTTTAGTAACTGGAATAGCTTCTCCCCCTATTCTTCTCTGAAAGCCGTGCAAAAATGCAGCCAAGGCCTTTCCCATATCCTTCAGAAATGTTAGTCTTCTTTTCCAGTGATCCTTTAACTGGCTTTACTGCTATATATATTTAATGAATGATACTGAAACATGTAGAAGATAAATGGCAATCCATTGTAGTATGGCACAGCTTCAGTACACATTGTATAGCGGTCAAATATAACACAGTTGTCACTTCTATGTGAGACTACCACCTCCTCGACTAGCAATAAAACCACCACCTGCCTTCTCTTTTTTGTTGACTTCTTTTTTTTTCCTCCACAGCTGGAAGATGATATTCTAGCCAAATCTGATTATATTCAAAGTATAAAAAACTTTGCTGCTAAACAGTCCCAAGAGTGGATGATCCTTGAGTTTTCCCAGCTTGGATTTATTGGTAAGTATTGAGACGTCAACAGAGTCGATTGCATTTGGAGACGTGTAGGTTGAGTAGGTCTCAGTCAGAATTACATTTCAAAGCATGGAAGGACCTGCATATCAAAACTTCCCTGGTTCTTCAGGAAAGCTTCCACTGAAAATCATTTACTTTTTGTGCTCTTTAAAACTGTCTTTTTAATGCAAAGTCTCCTCAAGTGTAGGATCTGGTAGTTGGGTTCCCACAAGAAGCCAGTTGTTCCACCTTTGGGCACTGTGTGTCCTTCTAAGTGTGAACAATCCATAAAATAATCTCCTTCCATTCCTTTGTGGAGCAGAAAATCCACCCCATATCATAGGATAGGGGGTTTTATATTTTCAGTAGTGTTTTTTATATTTTTCTTTGATTCTAATACCATTTACTTGTGATAAAACCTTATAAGTGTTAAAGAAACTGAACAAAATCTGCTAATACAAATAGCAAGAGAACTAAATGAATGGTGATAGTACTTAAAAAACACTATTTTTAATATCTAGGTCTTTATTTGAAGACATTCCTTATAGTACTGCCAGTGAAATTGCACATATCTAGCATTTTGACAAATTATTCAGACTTTGTTTCATCTGACACACAGGTGACTGGCATATTTGTGTTTGGAACTGGGATATAACTGCACATTTTATTAGTCAACTGGTTGACTAAGTGAGAATATCTCTAGGCATGGGATGGAAATCTTTTCAAAATCCCAACAAGCTGGAAGATAAGCAATTTTCCCAAGCTGGAGTCTGTGTGAAACTTTCATTTATCAGAATTACATCCCTATGTTTTAAAATAGGAGTAAACAAATAGCTGGTGATATTTGCACAGCAATAGAAAATATCTGAATATGCAACTTCTTGTCTTGCTTTCAGGAAAATTGTTTAAATCAGAAGACTTGCCACTCATAGTGGAATTTTTTCTCATGTTCTATAAAGATAAGCCCATAGACTGGCTTATAGACCACCTGCTCTGGGTTAAAGTGTGCAATCCAGAAAAGGATGCAGTAAGTATGCCTATGAATTTCTGAACATAATAAGTACTCAAACAGTCTCAGTGACAAAATAACTTCTTTTTAAAAACTGGAATAGAAATTTCTTAAACCTGACTGACTTTGGAATTTGTGGGGAATTTTGTGTGCAGTTCTGCATACTGGGGCACTGTGTGTGAGCCCATTAGGGCATATGGATAGGCCTGTCTCAGAGAAATTCAGATTGATGCACCAGAGCTTTATGCTCCTGTCAGCTCTGAACATGGACAGCACAAGCTTACATTCACCTGCAGCTGGTCGCGTAGGCAATCCTGCAGCACCAAAGAAAATTTCTAATATGTTAACCTATGTAGACTATCACTTCTCATACCCTTCTGCCGACTTTCTAGGAAGAAAGTTAGCAAAGCATGCAATTTTACAGTCACTCGTTCTTATTTGCATATGAGTTCCTTTCAGGAAGCAGAACTTAAAGAGTTTTGCTTTAAATCTTTTATTACCTGGGGAGAAAATTACTGTTTGCCTAAAAAAATATGCAGGCAAACATGTAAATTGAAAGAACTAAATGATACTTTTCACTAAAAATAAAGGAGACAGTTGTGTTGAATTACAAAAGATGTCATTTCTAGCACTAGAGGTGAGCCCAATGGTAGTATTATATGTCCTTTTGTGTTCTTTCTCTCATAGGTCATTGAGGCCTGTCACTACTCACTCACTTTGTAAAACAGACTGTGCCATGGAGTATCTGCTCCTTCTTAGTTTTTAATGTTCAAGAGTTTTACTGGATTGGTGGAGCCAGTCCTCACTCCAGGTGTTTGCACATGTTACTTTTGTGATTGATAACGAAGGAAGAACAGATAGCTAGGAGTTGCTCAGAGGAGGAAATTGAGGAGAGAGGAATAAACAAGCTTAAAATTTTACTGTGTACCAGAGATGACTCCTGAGCATGGCAGAAGGTTCCTGCTGTTACACTTAGTAATGCCACTGAGGAGTCTCTAGTCCTACTTCATATGGATAGGAGTAAGCTTTGAGATCCTACTCTGTAAGTTAGGCCAACTCACATAACTTAAAGTGAACCTCAGGTACCTCTAATTTAGGTTCTTGCCTGTCTGTGATAACCGAATTCAGAAAAGATACTATTATGTTAACATCACTCATTCCATATCTGACTAACGTGCCAACTTCTGTCTGAGAGATGAAACATGTTACTGTTATTTTTTTAATGAGTGTTCTAGCATTGAAGATGTGATTCATACCTAAAAGCAAGCTGCGTTCCTGAAAGGCAGGCAGGCAGCATGTAGGAGTCTGCTCTGGCCAGGCCAAAGCAGTGGGATCAGCAAGTTTCTACTGAGTTTCACTTCTGCAATTGCATTTTCAATTGCTGTGGGTAACAAAAACCTATTAAGACAAGTCAGCTGTTTTCTGCCCCTGGGTGGGAATGACCAGTGGCAGGGCCTACTGGGACTATTCATAAGAATGAAGAAAATGGACAGTGGAGGAAGGACAGAGATCCCAGATGCTGCTGCTTCTCTGCTTGACGCATGAAAGCAATGAACTTTCCTACAGGTGACAGAGAAGGCAAGCCAACAGAAATCCTCACACTTTTCCCTTTCTGAACCACTATGAGTGTCACTAAGCAATCATACCCTGTGCTTCATGGAAGGGCAACAGGGCACCTGTTTGTGGCTTTTATCTATCATCCTGGGGTGACTGGTGTTTGGTGTATGTTTTCAGTCTGGGCTGAGAATTAACATAGCAAGATTCAGCTACATCTGCTCACTGAACTGAAAAAGACAGTTTGCGATCATCAGAGAGCCGTCAGATCTCTGTGTGGTTCAGAAATGTCATCGCGTTTCATGAGCTAGGGTCCCCAGTACAAAAAAGACATGGACTTGTTAGAGCAGGTGCAGAGGAGGTTCCATCAGAGAGACAGAACATCTCTCCTATGAAGAAAGGCTGAGTTGGGCTTGTTCAACCTGGAGAAGAGAGGGCTCTGGGAAGATCATACTGCAGCCTTTCATTATTTAAAGGAGGCTTGTAAGATAAAGGCTTTTTACCAGAGCCAGTCATGACAGGGTAAGGGGCAACAATCATACGTTGAGAGAGGGCAAATTTAGATTGTACTTATGGAAGCAGTTCTTCACTGTGGGGGTGGTGAGGCACTGGAATGAGTCGCCCAGAGAGGTTGTGGCTACCCCATCCCTGAAAGCTTTCAAGATCAGACTGGATGGGCCTTAGAGCAACCTGATCTCGTGGAAGGTGCCCCTACCCATGGCAGGGAGGTTGGAACTGGATGATCTTTAAAAGTCCCTTCCAACCCAAACCATTCTACTGTTCTGTGGTCATACACGCTGTGGCGTGTATTATCTATTGTAGCAGAGACTATCAGGCTGCAAATATCAGAGCCCTGACTCAACAAAGAGTCTTATCTCAGTTTCTGCACAAATAACCACACCAGTCCTGTGCTACTGATTATTTTCAACTGCTACCATAAGTCAATGTTTTGGAAATGCTGCTATAGCATAAAAGGAGACGTACTGGAGGCTACGTTATTGTAAAGGATGAACTGCAAACCCTATCAAAGAAACAGCTGTCAATAAATCAATTTGCATGTATTATGTTTTTATATTGTTTTGCTGAACATCTGCTGTGGACAAACATAAAAATGCTTAGTTCTTTTTATAGCCTTGCAGGTGGTTTTGAACTTCTAATTAGTACTTATGTGAAAACCCACCGTGAGTTTGTGCTTAAGCCAGCCTAGTGAAGATTTTATCACTTCTAGATTTAGAAAGCATTGATGTAGTTTATGTGACATATTTCTTTTATAGAACTGAAAGCACTTGATTGAAGAGGTAAACACATTATCCTCTCAAATCTGAAGATGCGAGACCTGGGATACAGAGGAGTTAAATGATTTTCCAAATTCATACAATAATTCTGTGACAGAACTGAGAGCAGAACCCAGGGAGTCTCAATTTAGCTCTTGCTCCATTCTGTGCCATTGTGCTTCATTATGTCTCCTTAATTCTTGTAGCATGTTTGCTTCATTGTGGCAAACTGTAATGCTTTATATAGATACAGAGCAAAGATTACATTTAAAGAAGTATTTTGCTGTCATTCAAAAATCAAGAAACTCAGAAATCTGTACCAATTACAGTTACTTGATTCCCTGGTATATGTCATGTCACAAAGTGTACTAAACTAGAAAATCAAGATTGTCATACAATATCTAAGGGCTTTGATTCTATGAGATAAAAGATACATACCTTCTAGTAGAGTACATTATAAGCCTCTCAAACAAAATGATAAAGACTAAAATGTAACCAAAATCTATCTCAGGAAGGTCAGTTTTGGTCAAAATAGTTTAATTAGAATGATGTATCAAGGCCAAGAGGTGAAATGAAATTTGCCAGAAACTGTTAACAAAATCAGTTTCAGATTTGAGGTCCATTTTTGTCACTCTCAGGTGTGGCTGATGGTATGCAGTGCAGAAATCCCTAAATTAGCAGGGGTTGAGCCTTCAAATCTGCAGAGCACCACAAGTGTAATTCCGAGTTTAGGTCTGGAAACAGTGTGTTTGAAACACAGTGGTTGTAGGGATTACTTATCTAAATATAGATAAAAAACATGGACCTATACCCTCAGTTACATAACTAAGTTTCCTTATGGAACTTAGCTTTTCTCTCCTTTATTTAAATAAAACTTCACTCCCTTATATTTTCTTTCCAGATACACTGTGAAAAGGAAAAGGCAACATTACGTATCCGTGCTAAACCATCTCTCTTTCAGCATGTGGGAACCTATTCATCATTGCCTGGGAAGATACAGAATTTGAAAGTAAGGATAACGAATTAATGCCATGTTTCTAAATTATATGTTTGTGTTGTGGCTTGCTTGAAAGTGATTTGAGAAACGTTTCATTTTTGGCATTAGATGGCATTTCCATATTCAAGAATGTTGATTTACAGATTTGGGGGAGATTATTGATCTGGCATCTCAGCTGCAGGAGGGACACACTGCCTCTGCACATCTTTGAGTCTCTGATCAGAACAGCTGTAGCAGTCATAGTAGCATTTTGTGGTGCATCAGAACCCTATTCACAGCACAAGGTTTCATGTGCTCTGCACCATAAAAATGGCTATGATGTTTTGTTTTGGCTGAATAGTCTACAATCCCGATATGAGGGACTATTAAGAAGATATATTGGTAGGACAAGGGTGTGGCTATCATGACAGCCATAGATTTTCAGAGAGATTTTGGAAGGCAAACAGTGGATCGACCACATATCTGATAAAGAAAAGAGCAATGAAGCACCAGACCTTAGGGATGTCTTGGTGGCACCGTTTAGACTAGCCCTCAGATGATTCAAATTGCTGTGTTGGATCAGACTGAAGGCTCACGTAGCCTTTATCAGAGACCATTGTCAGATGTTCTGGCAGAAAGCATAGTAGACAACTATGAAATAGCCTACTGTGGAGAAGTTTATTTTTAAATCTGGGCAAGCGAGAAATAATCAGCACAGCTCTGTCTACAAACTGTACCATTGAGTCTCAGTGATTATACTGAAATGAGTATTCTATTTCAATTAGAAATAAATTGCCTTTTTTTTTTCACACTAAAGTAATTATTTTCTGGAATAGCTTCCTGTAGTAATTCAAGATATTGGAGCATGTTTTCTTCATTGCATGAGTGAAAATGCTTTTTTAATGTCCAACAGGATAAAGATTTTGGCAAAAATGTGCTACATAAAGCACATAATAATCCACCTGCAAAAGTAGATACAAGCCTAAGAATATACCAGCAATATACTTTGGAAAAAGTTTATAAAGGAGAAAACTGCTTTTGGGCTTCATCTCCCATGGCAGGGGACTACATCAGCTTCACCTTTTTAAATCCACTAAAAGTTGAAAAGTAAGTATTACGTAAGTATTACAATAATTCTCAAATTAATTTGTTTTTTTAACTGCAGACACCTGTAGCTTAAGATAGAGAAGTGTTTTTCAGAAGGACTTACTCTATGAACAATACAAATTGAGGCTGGAATGAAAAGCAGCAGTCCTGCCTAGTTTAACTGTTCTTTTCTCCATGTCAGATTGGGGAAGAGATCTGAGTTAAAACTAACTTAGCAGCAAATAGGGTTCTAGGAGTGTCTCTGGCACAAATGGATTACCATATCTCTGTAATAAAATTCAGAGAGAAAACTCCTTCACTGTAATTGCACTTCCTTCCAAAACTGGTTGAAAAGCTGAGAGACTTCTGTTGCTGCAAAGATTGTAGATTTCTCATTTATGTAAAAAAAAAAAAAGAGAAAAATTTAAGTAAGTCTATGTCTCCATCTAGTGAGCTGCACTAAGTGACAGGTGCAATAACAAACACTGGTGTTCTGTGATCAACACTATAAACTGTCTGATTTGTGCTTTTGGAAACTTGGTTGGCCTTTAATGTTGCATTTTCCTGTTACCTGCAGCTGTAATGGAAGAAGTTGACTTAAACATGGTATTGCCTAAGGGCTGCTCCCAGCCCCACCACATTCCTAACCTGTGGAAATGGATAGTTAGTACTACAACATTTGGTGGGCCTCTTTACGTCTTGATAGTTTGGTACCAGGGAAGTAGATTGATGTTTCAAATTTCCTTAACTCTTTTTAGATCTAAAACCCTAAGAACTCTAATGTCAGAAATTTAAAACCTAACAGGGATTATTTTTCTAGATCTCATAGGTATTTTTGCTTGGATTCTCACCTTAACAGTGTTGTTGCTCATTGGCTATAAAGGAGATAATGTAGAAGCACCTGAATTCATTGGTATTGATAAAAAAGGCGTGTAACTATCGTCTTGCAGAAATAGGGACTTTTGCTGCCATTGCATTCCAGAAGCCCACCTCACCTTGGCCTTAGGATGGTAGGAACAGATCAGGAGGCAGATCTTCCTTAGCCATTTAAACCCAGAAGGTTAATTTATTTGGAACTTGAGCACTGAAAAGGGGGAAAGCTTGCATTTGTGGTTCCAGAGAAAGATGGTTTTAATGCTAGTTCTGTTTAAAATAAAAAGCCTCTGGTATGGTTTGGTCACATGTTGGAAAGTTTCAGTGCCTATTTCTGTTCTCTGTAGCCCACAGCTAATTAGATAAAAGGTATTGGAACTTTTCCATCAAAATTGGAAAGAATTACTTCCCTAGAACTTTTCTAAAGTATAAAATACCTGGAAATAATATACCTTTATCATCAGGTACTTCTTCAAAAGTGGAAACGTGGAGCACCCTGGTGATAAACTGTTCAACACTACTGTAGAAGTGTTGCCAGCTGACGTAAGTCTCTCATTTCCAACTGTTATACACAAATGCTTCTCATTTTAAGAATTACGATCAGCATAAAATCTCATGCCCTAGAAGAATATTTGTATGTTTTATTTTTTACAGGAAATGCTTAGAAAAGAACTGATTGACAATGGAAGTAAATTTAACTACCCAGCAACCAAAGATGGATATTTAAAAATAGGTAAATTGTTTATTGGCACTTTAAAACCAGAAATTTTGTTCTTGCATATAAAATGTGTCCACATTTGAGATGTTTGTTAACTCTGTCATAAATACCACGTTCCATGGCGAACATTCTTTCCAACGTGACATTCTTTTCCAGTAAGGAAAAGAAACCTTTTGCACTACTTCATGTTATAGTACATGTTGTTTGACCAATTTTGTTTTAAGTAACAAGGAACCCTACCAGCAGAGGCAAAACCATGGCATCAAATTAGAAGAAAAACTAATTGTGGTCTCTGCAAAGTTTGATAATTGATTCTGGTTTGGATTTTGCAGCCTTAGTTGAAGACAAGGATTTCTTATGACAGCATTCTTGTGCTCCAACCTGAAATGAAGACGAAGTATAAGGCAATGCACCTTCCTCCTTTTTTCCCCCACCCCTGCTTCCCCTTCTTCCTTTCTCAAGGTGATGTATGACCTCTTAAAATGAACTGCAGGTTCTTCATATGCTTCCCAAGGCCTGGTTTCTATTGCTACCTACACTGAAATGACACCATGTGAACAAACAGGGATTGCTGGGAGATGTGCTTTACTTGCCACTTTCTTCTGTCTCTTCTACCACATAATTGCTCTTTTCTCTCAATGAACCACTTTTCCTTCACCAATGCTTCTTGTTTGCTTTGTTTTGCACCTCTTTTCCACCTCCTCAAGCCTGTTTTGCTCTAATGTGAGATCCAAACACAAATGCTGCCAACTCACAGTTTCACATGCACATTGATAGGAAATGAATATCATTCATGGGACATTCATGGGATGAGCGTTTTTCATTTGTCTGCAGTGATTTTATACCAGGTTTAACAAGGTTAGTTAAAAATCATGGAATTGGTGAAGAAATGTGTCAGAATTGGTCCACGATTCCTAAAATAGCTTGTAAAAAACAATCATACTTTTCAGAAAAGCTCTTTTAGACTATTTAACATGACCACGTGTGCTATATCTATATGATCACCACTAACATATTTAAATTTATTTTTTAACATCTGTAGCTGTAAGTTCTTTATTTTCATGTGTTCTTCTCCAGCTCCTAGTCGCTGTAACTGAAGGAACAAATCTTTCTTCCTGTTTATAGCTTTATCTTTCAGTTGCTATTGTTTGACGTTTTCCAAAAGATTTTTTTTTCCCCTAGTCTCGTATCTCTGGAGTTCATTTATAATTTAGAGCATAAGTTCACTTGGAAGCGTATTTCATTCTAATACATGTTTGTTTGAGTCTTGTTTTAATTTTTTTTTTAGGGGCTTTTGAAAATGGAATTGCAGAAGGCAGAATCAACCCATCAATAGGAAAAATAGAAGCTATTCGTTTATTGGTCAATTCTGATTCTCCTGTATGGGCAATGCTTAGTGAGGTAAACACCTTCACAAAACCATTTTAATTAAAGCTTTATTAACTGATTTTCAGTTCTTTCTACCATGTAAATAATCATTTATATTAATATAAATTATATTTATATAATTTATATTTCTTTTAATTTGAATGGGATTTTGTATGGTAAAGTGCATACAAGTTCAGAACTCTAACAATGAATCAGTTGAATTTACTTCATAGAAAAAGTGCTGGAAGTGTTCAAATGGAATGATACTTCAGTGTTGTGGTCCTCTAAGTATAGCTGCTAGAATTTGGGTCATGATAAACAAACTGATCAAAGGAGACAAGAAGGCTTTTCTGGCTTTTTTTCAGTCACCATCTTGGATATTAATGATAACATGTAAACGTTTTCAGATGAACGTGTGATTTTTTTTTCAAGTTTCTCCCAAATCTCTGAATGTGTGTGAACCTGTAAGTAGAACAAACTTAGCAAGTCACTGAAAGTAATTACTACAGCGTTAAACTATAGCCATAGTTGGCAGGAGGGAAAAACTAATGTGTTAGGCAATGCACATTTAGAATGTTATTTGTTTGTTTTTTTCAGGTACACATCAAGACATCTGAAAACTGAAAAAAACCACCCCATTTTTGACGTGTTACAGATTGTGTGAACACTAGGCTAGCGGCAACAAAAAACTGACTGGGTAAAAAGGACAAATCCAAGCCCATTTCATTCTTAATACTGTGTATTAGGAAAGAGTTGAGATAACTATCAAGTCTTTATACAAGGAATATTGAAGGCTACAAAGAACCTGATAGTAATTGCTATAAATGTTCTTGAGTAAGGTGCCATATATAAAAATCTCACCTGAGCTTGGCAGCATTCAATATATATTATTATAAACAACTGATAAGGCATTAAAACTGTCTCAGGGACTAAAGCATTAAAGTCTAAGTTTCTCCAGAAGTAAAAATATGGACATTTTAAAAAAATACTAAGGATATGGTTTTCAGCTCCACCAAGAACACTGGTGAGTTCTGGAGGTAATGTAGAGCAACTTAACAATACGAAAATGGATCTCAAAGGTAACAGAAGAAGTATGTTTCAGCCTTAATGTAGCATGAGTTATGTGTAATGTTGGTTTTTTTTTTTTTTTTTTTAATGGGAAGTGCCCACGAGATATTATTTGAATAACTTGAAACTTAAACAGCTATTGTTCAGAGCATTGTATAACCTTTCAGTGAATTGTGCATTGACTACAGGAAATAATAAGAGTATTATGTGTAATTATACTTTTGTAGACGTAAAATCTATTTAAATAGTTTTGGATCCTATAATTTGATGACCGGTACGTACTGATACTTCACAAGACAAAACTTAATATAAAGTTGCAAATAAAAGGTAAACCACACTAGTCTCATTTGAATGTTTTTTGGAAATGAGAATCCACCTTGGACATCTACCTGTTAACATGCAGAATTCCTGCATCACTTCCTTAGCGCTTGAAGTAGAACCGCGCCCTCATTCTCTTGCACGTGTTGTATCCTAACAGCAGACAGCTGCACTGTACAATTTTGCATGGATTTGCATTCAATGGGTTAAACCAATGTAGAACTATATTCTTAATGCAAGACAATTTTTGCTTAGAATAAGATTAAATTAATTTTATTATGTTAAAACAGTTCAGACTACCTCTAATAATATTTTGATAATTTATGGTATTGTTTATACACTATAGTGCTACAGATATATGCATGTAGATATATGTACATAAATATGTATGCATGTATTTCTTGGACCAAACACTGAAGCTTTCATTAGGTTAAGAGTTTAATGCAGGTTGAGAATTAATGCAGTATTGCAGAGTGCTTAGAGATACCCAGAGGGACACCTTTATCCATCAGCACTTACGGTAAACAGAAGGGCTGAGTGAAACTGAGATTTATGGATCATTAAAAAACAGTGGCTAAAACTGCAAACAAGGGAAAGAAGGAAAATAAAGTGGCTCTGCATCCAGCTACCTAGGATGAGAAGGGCAGAGTTGCCTCCCTCTGACCCTGCTTTGAATCGCCTTTCAGGTCACCTTTTTTGCTGCTGATACAGGAGTCTGAGATGTTTAGTCACAAAAATTTGTACTAAGGAATAAAACACAACTTACATCAAGAGAAGATGAAATTGAGTTCTCTAAAGTCGGTTTCTCAACCTGAAGTGCTTTAGCATCTTTGGGGAAAAACAAATTGAACACAGACCTCTATCCAAAAGGCTGAACAGTAGATAACTTACAGGACACTGGATTTTTTGGGGGTTTCCTTTTTCCTGCAGAGCTTTAGAAACTTGTATGGGTATGAAAAGTATCACAGTATAGGTCTCCTCTTTAAGCCTTAGTTAAGTTCTTAGCATACCATAGCTCTTAGTACTCTCATCGAAGTCACATCATGGACATTTTCTTCTGTCTTCAGTATCTTGTCAAGCACTTCACAGTGGCAAGTTCTCGTAAATGTATTGTAACCCTATAGTCTGAATCGCCCTCTTATAAGGCCTGTTCCACTTGCCATAGAAAGATGAAAGAAGTAGAAATCGAAATAGAAACCAAAGTAGAAGGAGCATTTCTTGCAGAACATTTCACAAAGTGTGTGATCTCGTAAAACCGTAAAATGCTCTTTTGCCATTGCTGTCACTGCAACAGGATCATGAGGTGGGAGCGGTGTCTGCATTCAGGCTGCCTTACAGTCACTCATTACACGGAAGTGTTAGCGTAAGGAGGAGATTTCAGAGTGATTATTAATCAGTGAAGACACGGCAAGTACTAAGGTCATAGATTTTGTTACTAAGATGTCTTAACTTTGTCAATGAAATGAGATTTCACTCTTAACTCTTGAAGCATAATTTCAAAAAGCTGACCAGAATACCTGAAATTATATTAGGAAGTGACTGGACTGTTTGGAAATGTTTCGTAAATATAATTTTTTACTTGAGGTTTGTGCTTCACTCTTCTGTTTCTGTTTCCTTATATTTTACAATCACAAAGTACGCTTCTCTTGGCTTTGACGTAAATGAGGTTTTAAATGTTGACATAGTGAAAAATGAACACTTGCATGTGCACCATTAAAGTACAGTTTTGCTTCATCCTCATTCTTCCCTGTGCTTTGTGAAGCACATAGGTTTTTTGCGTAGTTTGCAGAACTATGGCTCCACTCTAAACCCAAAGGCACCTGGATTTTCCCTGAAGAAATGATAACAGAATAGCCAGCGTTACAGCCTCAGGAAGTTTAAGACGAGGGAGTGTAATGGAAGTACACTTCAGTACTTTTTCATGTTAATAGCAACAACCACCACTGGTGAGTGAATTTGTTCATAAAGGTCTCCTTTATGTAAAGGGCACTTACTGAGCGCGTACAGCTTCCTTTTCACCCTGCAAGCAAGTTCCATTTAATAATCCTGTGCACTGAACCTGCTCACACCTTCGCACATGGTGGTTTGAAAGGCAGTTGAAAGGCCACAAAGAGGCCTCCTCATGAGGAGCTTCAGTTCAGATAACAGATCCTGGGGTTATGGAACATCCTCTTAACTTTACAGGTGACTCTTTTTTGATGTGTAGGCATTGTGATTGTAACTCAGAAAAACAAAGGCAGTAAGCCCATGTCAGAAAACAACATACTGGATCACTGAGCTCCGTTAGTAGGAAATTTTAATTCAGTACTTTCATGTGGTTTAAAACATAGTGTTGAAAATATTGACTACCTTTGGCTGATTGTACATGTACTTCATCAGGTTATATGCCTGTGTGGGAAGAAAGCACACTTTTCAAGCTAATTCAATATTAATAGCGTTTTTTCTGACCCATTTTGATTTTCATTGGAGTGTAGTTATTCATTTCTCTGAACGGTGTGTCTCCACTCTCGTCTTAAATCTTTTGAGGGACTTTTGAAAGGCAAATGCTAACTTTTGTCTTTGATACAAAAAGGCTTTACAGACTTTTTTAGAATATTTTTATTTCTGTTAATTACGTGGCCCCTGATCTCATCAGTGTCACGATGTCGTTTAGCACAGCTTAATACAAGCACACCATCTACTGTAAATGCTAATGGATGCTAAAGGTACACTGAGAAGAGATTAGACTCCTATTAGGAATATCTCCTAAAATTCTTTAGCAGATATTTAATCCAAAGTTGAAGTTGTATTTGCTTGTTGAATTGAAAATCTTCTCTCATGTTTGTATGCAAGGAGCCCAATTTTCCCCAACATTCACTTTTTATGTTACTCCCATCACACATTTGTTGGCTGTATTGCTGGTTGCACAAACTAATTGTCTTGTCTGAGAGTGTTTTGGGTTGAGTTGTCTTTTCTTTAAACGATTATTTTTTTGCATAAACGTAAAATTCCAGATAAATCGTACACAGATGCCCTACAGTGATCTGTAGGAATACTGACAATCCTGCAGTAAGCAGAAATCTGTGATGCTGCAGTCGCTTCTAAATGGATATACACGTATTTCAAGCTGTATTTTAAGTTTTCATCTGTCTTGGTTTCAAGATGGCTTGCTCAAGAACATTCCTTTATTTATTATTTTAGCTCTAGATATCTAAAGATTGAAGTTTCTGTAGATAAGGTACCATTTCTCAAAAGTACATTAAATAAGGACTTGAATTAAAGCATTAACAGATCTTCCTGAACAGCATTAGAATCATAGAATCATATGATTGACAAGTGGTACCCTAACCCTACAGCAACTTCAGTCCTGTGACATCTTTAGCTAAGCCTTAACAAGAGCAGAAATTGTGCCACTTCTCTATAACATAAATATGCACTGCATTTAGGTTGTGAAGTTTACAGTGCTCTTTGGAGCCTGTAATGGTAATAATATGGCAATCTTGAATTTTGATTACACTGTCAAAAGAGAGATATAATCAGTTTAGGTTTTAAGCGTATGCATTAGTTTACAATGACCTTATAATTCTTGAAAGGCAGAATATCACAAAAAAATGGCTTTACAATTCATATTACACGTTCTAATGGTAACTCCAAACAGGTCTGACTCAACAAACTAATATGTGGTCGACATAAACCAAATGGAGACATCCGTAGAAATTATCTAAAGGTTAAATTATTTCAGGAGGAGAGAAGCTTAGCTTAATAGTGTAAAGGCCGTAATTTTTACATCCAACATTCCTCAACATTTCTGCTATTTCCTTCACAGAATCAGCGAATCTCAAGGGTTCGAAGGGACCTCAAAAGATCACCTAGTCCCTCCTTTTCTTTCCCAGATCCACAGTTTCATAGGCAATAGAAAGAAAAGCTCTGCCTTAGGTGCCTTAATGAGAACTTTTTGGACAGTGAAATCTGCTTGCATTTGAAGGGACAGCTGATTCTGCAATGACACATGCTCTTGGCTGCCTAGGAATGTACTGTTCAAAAGGAGTCTTCAGTGAAGAGTCACAGATAAGCTCCTCAAAAAGATTCAACAGTAAGAATGAAGGGCAGTAGCTGCAGTTATATGGCTCATCTCACAAATTTTGGCATGATAGTCAATGTCCAGAATGAATGTTGAGCTTGAAATGAGGATGGTAATCCCTACTGCCTTTGGCTAGGAGGAAGGCTTTTGATGATGTGAGTTGTCAAGTGACACAGTGTCACCTGCAAACATACCAAACCCTGACCTGGTCCTGCAGCTGCTGGGCTGCTAGGACAACTTTCATGGTCCTCATGCCTCAAGGACTCTCTTGGCTCAGTTGTCTCAGCCCTTTCCTGTACATTTCAAGGATCAGTGCCATGGGTAACATTTGAAATGCTCATAAATGGTACGTGTAAAGCCAGAGAGCCCTGCAGAGCGGTAACCCCATCTTTGCTGTGCTCAGGCAGCTCGGGTGAGGCCTCTGACAAATCAGTTGGGAATTAACACAGTGTGGGAAAATGGTTGCATGAGCACCTAGATGTTTTGCAGCTGACTGAGGAATGTGTTAATCATAGCACACAGCTGGTGTAGCTGGGGAGGCAAGGCCACACTATCTTTGACTGTTGCAATTATACAATAACAGGTTGTTTTTGCAGTAAGAAAGGCATGGGAAAAGCAGGAGG
>WBNH01007605.1:196059-210190 GCA_013401255.1 Urocolius indicus
GGGAAAAGCGGCCGTGCGCGGGCAGCGGAGGGGAGCCGGCCGCCGGTAATCCGTGCGCGGCGGGGAACGGGGTTGGTGGGCCTCTGGCGGAGGCTGCCCGTCGGCGCCCAGTGGGTCCTCTCCGCCGCGCAGCGTTTGATAGCGGGGTTGGAAGGGGCGGCAGCCACCTGGGCCGGCGGCAGCGGGAGGGCGCGTGTCGGCCCCCGTAGCCCCCGTAGCCTCCGCCTTCTTTGCCGCTCGGTAGGTGCGAGGGCCGGGCGCCGCCGGCGTGCCGCGCGGGGCGGGGAGGTGCCAGCGGCTCTCCTGACACCCCTTCCCCCTGCCGCCTCCCGTGAGAGCCCCTCGCGCGCCGGCCACCGGCGGGGTGACGCGCCCGGGCTGCGGCGCCCCCGGCGTACCGATCCCTCAAGCGCGCCGGCGGGACCCCCGCGGCGGGTCTGGGGGGCGCGGGGCACTCGCGGGGGCTCCCGGAGAGCGGCCCCTTGTGGGTGCTGGAGAGCCAGTTCGCGTTGGGCACTGCCCAGCACCGAGCGGCAACCCGGCGCAAAGGTGGGGAATAACCTGCTCCCGGAGGTTTTACTCGAGCAAGGTGTAGCTGCAAGAGAGCCTGAACGGACCCTCCGCGCACGAATAGAACCTTGCGGCTTGAGTAACCGCTAAACCGCACCTTTAGCGTTCATTTCAGCACCACATTTTTTTAACCCTTCCGCAAGAGAGAGGGAAGTTAATGTGCGCCAAAAAAAATAAAGGAAAAAATAAGCAATCGCGTGAGAACTGCCGGCTGCTTTTCGTGGGACAGTTTCAGCTGCGTGCTGTTAGTCGGGGTGGATGCTGAGGCAGTTATATGGAGGAGCAATGCGGCAGCACATGCTGATGGATGGGAGAAGGGATGGAGGAAAACCACCGCTTTCTGTTGCCCTGGTTAGAGTTGGTGTTCGGCCCCAGGAAGAGCCAGTGTGCTAGTACTGAATGCAGGAGCTTTAGACTTTTGAGGGAGAAAGGATGTTAATGGCAGTCTTGTTCCCTTTCCTCTTGAGAATGCAGAGCTTAATGAAAAAGGCATGATTCCCCTTCAAAGTCCAAGGAAAATGTAGTAATAATTTTAAGATCCTGGCTTCTGTTTACTTCTGCATCAAGTGGAATTTAAATACCATTAATCTAATGGCATGTCAACAATACAAAAAAAAAAACCCTGAAGTGCAGAGGTCTGAAGACTGACATACTTGCACTGTGCAGCCCTCTGTAGAAACCAATTCATCCAGGTGGGAAGAGATCCCAGGAGGTCTCCCCTGCAAACAGATGCTCACAGTAGGATTAGCACTGAGATGAGGTTGCTCAGAGCTCAGTGTGATTGATCTTGGAAAACCCCAAGGACTGAGACAAGGCAGCCTATACTACTGCTTCTCGGCTCTCGCAGGGGAAAAAATTCCAATGTGGAGTTAGGATGTTCTTTCAGAGTTTGCCTGGTATCTTTCCTAAGTACTTGTGGGTGTCTCAGAAACTGTGGCTCATTACTTAGTTGCAAGATTCTGTTGATGTTGCAGCACTACTGCTGGTCCCAAGGGCATGCTTCGCAATAGTACTGCTGGCTCCAGTGTCTCTCCTGGTGTTTAGCTGTGCTGTATTTAACTGTGTTCCATTGTAAAGACTGATCAAGCTATGCAAAATTAAGCTTAACATTATAGATCTGAACAAATATGTAGTGACAGAATGTAGAGAAAACTGAACGTAGACTACCCATCACAAAAGGAATGATTGGGAAGCCCATTTTAGAAGTATTATTACTGGACAAATTTCTGTGACTTGATGTCCATGATCGTAGCTTTTCAAACTGAACAATGTCTATCCAGTTGTCTTATAGGTCATACTATAGCTAGATCACCTTCTGAACTTAGACTACTGTCAAGGTGCATGGCTTTGCAATTGTCTGCTTTCTGTAGCTCCCTGAAAGATGATTTGGAAGTCATTGGTCTTTGGGATTTAGGCCAAGACTGCTAGTAAATGTGGTCAGTGTTTACATGAGTAACTTGGTTTGTTCTGCTGAGGAGCTTTTAACAGTGGGAATCCTTTTGTCTGGCTTTTATGGTCACCTTGAGGAAAGAAAATATAAGTTTTTCATAGGTCTTCATGTGTTGGGAAAGTGTAGTAGGTTTTAAAGACAACTGAATGTATGGTGTGAAGTTCTGTTTTGGGTCTAGAAACTCTTTGGCTTAGTTGAAAGATTTGCTTTATGTTCTAAGACTGTGCAGTGCTGGCAGAGTTCACAAAAGTAAAAGATACAACAGTTTTGCTTAAAACTATCATAGCCTGGCAATGGGTGCAATTGTTCTTGATACCATATTTCAGTGCTTCTGGGATTCTTTTAAAATAAGTGTCAAAAGGTCAAAAAAGTGTGTCTTTTCTTGAGGGGAAAAGTAAGAGATAGAATTGAAGACTGAATAGAATTGAAGATAGCCCTAGGCTAGGATCAGGGAGTAGTGATTTTATTTCCACGAAGGGAGAGCATCAGGAGTTTTGAAAGAGAACTATGGGGGAAGGCGAATACTTGTCTGATTCCGTGGAAAAAAGGTGTCTGGGGCTAACTACAGTAAAATTACAGCTCTGTAAGTGAAAGGCATTTTTTATTTGTACACAAAATACACCTGAAATGTATTGAAAAATAAAAATGTATCTCTTCATCTGCTGTAGGAGAAGAGGAGGTGACCACCTGCATGACAAACTAGCTAAGGTAGGCAACTTTTATGCTAAAAGAGCAAGTCTAATACCTTGTTAATATATGCCACTTTAGCTAATTGCTAAGGAGGGTATTGACATGAAACTCTTCAACTATTTGTCCCTAATATGACGATTGAGAACAAGAAAATAAGGGTGCTAAAACTAAGTGTGATAGCTTCCAGACAGCTGCCTTCAAAACTACACGGTAAGATTGTGTGTTCATGCATGTTAAACTGAATGGCTTTAAATCTTCAAGGCACGATTGTTTTAACTTCTAGAATTGACTAAAGACGTGTATGAACTAACAGTATCTGTAGTTTTTAACTGAAGTTATTTAAAAGAACAACAACAAAAAAGTACAATTTGCAGATAATAATTGTATTAATAATTGAGCAAAGAGGGAACCATAGACTTACCATCCTTGAGTGAAATACATAGTAGGGTGAGAAGTCCTGCAAAGAGTGGCATGGATGTGGGTTATCATCGGAGAGAAAAAAAGAATGGTAACCTAATCAGTGTAGTTTTGTGGAAATAGGCGTTTGTCCCAAGAAGGAAGACTTTTTTTTTTTTTCTAATATTGACATAGTACTAGTGTGTGAACCATTTAATTTGTTCATGAAATTATCTGGGTTTTGGCTCCAAATATGCAATCAAAATTAAAATAATCAATCTTAAAAATAATAAGGAAAAATTAGTTTTCTTTGTAGACATTTGTAGTACAGTCATACTGGGTTGTGGGGTTTTTTTGCCCTGATACTGTCTTATCTCTGCCTGTTGACTGATAGAACTTGCAAGTGTTATAAATTGAATGTTAAATAATTATTGGTGCAATTCTAATGTTTCTATTGCTTAGCAAATCTGATAAAGCCAAGAAGAAAGACTTACGCTTCCAATACAAGATGGTGTTTTGAATTGCTCACATATTTAGGGTTGTGGTGGTAAACAATTTAATCCCTAAAGAGTAATGATGCAATTAGAAGGGTGACTGCTTTCTCAGGCACTGAAACCACCTCAGTAGCAGAATATTTGGTATCACTAGTAGTGACTAAAAGTAAGGCAAGGTTTGGAAATGTCTTACAGTAGCAAACTAAATATCAGTATCTTTCTCTTTAAACTTACTGTGGCTGGAAATTAATAAGAACCACAGGATAAATACTTGTACAGTGGTGTGTAGAATATTTCTTCCTTCTATTTCCAAATCAATACAGAAACAAAGAAAGAAGCATTTTTGGCAGGACCATTGAAGGAACTTGCACAGGTGTGTGCTTGATACTACACGACTTCAAACCACTGGATACTCTAATATAAAACTGGTTTTGTATGTGTTACAGGTTGTGAAGCAAAAGATACTGGGCCACCGATTAGACTGAGAGGCTGCAGTAATAATTTGCTATTAACATTCATACTTACACGGATTAAAGATCTTCAGATCTCCCTGAAATTAGAAAGAGACTTGTATTTAAGCTTAAACTTTTACACTTACTGTATAATTTTGAAAGCCTGAAACAACCTTAGACTTTCTTTTGACACTTACAGCTGAAGTTTATATAAACTCTGCATTCATCTAAATGTAAACAGTAGAAAAGCCAAATAAAGGAGTAATTCTGTCAGTGGATAAGAATACATCCTAAATCTATCAATTTTATGTTCCTTCATAAAGAGGGTATTACTTTTCACTGTAGAGACTGATTCAATATGATTACTTTTTCAGATTGTTCAGGAATAAAAGCAATCTTTAGTTCTTAAAACTGCATCTATACTGCAATCAAATTGCTAAATTTGTAGCCTGGCAAGATAAAGGAACAGCACTTCTGTAGGGACAGTAGGAAGAAAAAAAAAGTCTGAGTCAGGACCATATAGTAAGTAATTTTTCAAATTAAGAGATAGCATTTTAATGTTATAGTGACAATCCTTCTTGATCTTTAGTTATTATTTTAATGTATTTCTTCTCTTGTAGGTAAGTCTGGGGTGAAATTTAATAGTATTGATAATATCCTTGTGATGACATTTGAAATTTGAAACTTTCAGTTCTTCAGATAACCAGGATGCGCTTCCAATGGGACTGGCTGTGTTTGAGTATCCTGATAATTAGCTCAGTGACTGCAGAAATTGAAAATGAAGAAACTCTAGATGCAGATGTTGAAGTCGAGGATTTTGACAAGCCGTCTCAAGAAGCTGATGTTGACAGAAATGAATCTTTCTTAGAGGTAAGATTACAGAAGCCTTTAGTCAATGTCTGTTTGATTATAAGATATGTAATTTCAACTAGTAAGAGAGATTGGTGGACAAATGCATTTGAAAAAGAGCAAGTTGCCATGCAGTTGACAACTGAGTGGGTGTGAAACCCACCAGTCTTGAGTTTTTCAGTTGCTATATGTGACATACAAAAAGTCTTGTCAAGCAAGGACAGGCTGCCCAGGGAGGTGTCTGAGTCACCATCCCTGGAGATTGTCAGAAAATATGTAGATGTGGCACTTAGAGACGTGGTTTAGTGGTGGTGGTGGCAGTGCTGGGTTAACTGTTGGACTTGATGATCTTAAAGGTCTTTTCCAACCTAAACTGTGTAATCCAACTGTAATGTGTCAAGTAGATGGGAAAAACAGAAGAACAGAAAACATCTATAGAAAGAAATAGGAAAGACACAGAGAACTGGTGCAAGTTCTGTAAATTTTCTGGGGTTTTGTTACACATAAGATGTGTAACAGTACTTTAGTTATGAATTCTGAACACGGGAAGCAATTCTTGAAATTCACAGATGTGAAATGGCACACTGTTAGAAACCGCAGAAACAAGGGGGGTGAGGGGTCAGCAAAAGGTATTTTATGCTGCTAAATGTTTCCAAGCAACAAAATCTTGTGGTCTCTCTGGGTGGTATGATAGTGCGTTTCAAATGAAAAATTGTTCTGATAAAGCATATATCTGTACATGTCTTTTAGGTTGTATACCAGACTCCAAAGCCAACTGGGGAAGTCTATTTTACAGAAACCTTTGATGGAGTATTGGCTGGGTATGTTTATGCCTTAAAATGATAAGCTTTTACTTTTAGCAGTTTAACTTATTTTTTAACCTTTTTTTTTTTTTTTTTTGCTAGTATCTCTATGAAAGTGAATTTGTTATAATTAGGAAGATTGGTAATGCTTGCTCCAAGTACATCGTAATGTTAAGCCAGATAGTTAGTATTTCAGGTATGTTGCTATTTTTTGTGTTTTAAGGAGGCTTTTACTAAACTCTGTGCTTACGGACATAAAGTAATATAATTTAAAGATTTAGCCAGTTGAGTTTAGCCACAAGATGACATGCGTAGCCATTCCAGTGCAGTGGCAAACGCACTGGAATGCATTTAAGTATGTGTAAGAAAGCAGCGCCTTCAGCATTATTGATAAAACCTCTATTGGGGAAGAATCTTTTTGGCAGATTTTTATTAATTTATTGTACTGCTTCTCATACTCAATATGAATTAAGTATTCATGAGACTACTGAAGTTGGATATTACCACCTTGAAATTCTAGAAAAATCTTCAGGTTTATCTCAACAATTCTTAAGCCAGAAATTTATGTCCTGTCTATATCTTGTTAATTTTTCTTCCAGCAGTATGGCAATGTAAAGTGTAGTGGCTGCTGGGAGATTTGTGTTGCTCAATGAAAAGCTGTGCATTGTAAGCTGTAACCAGCTTCCACCAATGCACTGTCAAGAGTGAGAATATGTCACTTTCTATTTCTGTAATAGACTTACTACTTCTAGTTGGAAAATAACTTAGCTTTCTGTACTCTTTCTTGTTCAGATATAAAGGGTGTAGAATATCAAGGAAAAACAAATGAGTACCATGTTGTGGTGGTTTAGGCCAATATCCACCCAATTATAATATTACTCCCCCTCCTACACTGGACAGGAGAGAGAGAGAGGAATATAACAAACTGCTTGTGAGTTGAGATAAGGACGGAGAGATCAAACTCGGCAATTAGCGTCACGGGCAAAACAAACTCAACTTAGGGAGAAAAAGGTTTGATTTATGAAAGAAACAATAAAAGCAGGGAGTCTTAAAACACCTCCCCCCACCCTCCACTTCCCGGGACTCCCTTTCCTTCCCCACCAGCGGTGCAGGGGATGGGGGATGGGGGTTGCAGTAAGTTCATTACAGATGGACTTTGCCGCTGCTGCTTCTCAGGGGGAGGCCTCCTCACACTTCCCACTGCTACACTGTGGGGTCCCTCCCCACGGGAGACAGTCCCTCATGAACTTCTCCAGCGCGGGTCCTTCCCATGGGCCGCAGCTCCTCACGAACTGCTCCNCACATATGGCAGGGGAGCCTTCTTCTCGGTGCCTGGGCACCCTCCTCCCCCTCCTTCACCACTGACCTTGGTGTCTGCAGAGATGTTTTCACATTCTCTCTCCCTGTTGCTGCTGCAGTTCTGCAACTGCGCAACAACTTTTTCTGCTCAAATATGTTATTCACAGAGGCGTTACCTCCATCACTAGTTGGCCAGGTTCAGGTGCAGGGTCCAACTTAAAACTGACTGGCCCTAACCCTGTCAGCTACAGGGGAAGCTTCTGGCAACTCTCTTTGTTTAAAGAAGCAACTCCTTTAGCCCCCTGCTACTGAAAAACCTGGCCCAGGCCAAAACCACTACACATGTAAATGTTGTCTGCATGATCATTGCCTTTTCTTTTTTTCAATCAAGCCAGATTAGCTTACCATCCTTGGCTTATCCAGGTAGAATCTGCAAATGTAGTAGGAGTCTCTTTATTAAGAGTTAATGTGATGAGTTGTTGGAGTGCTTTCTTGCCATGAGAACCTTTTTAAAATGTGAAAGCAAGTCTCTCTTTTAGTGACAAATTTGATGTTGTTTTTTTTCCCCTGTATGCTTTGATGCTGTTGAACAAAAAGAGGTGTCTCTTGATTTGTGAAGCATCATGCAAAAATGTGTTTTCATAAGTTACTAAAATTGATGAAACAAACATTTAGCTCATCTTTGAAGAGCCAGGTGACAGGAGATGCACTGTGATGCATTCATTAGCTTAGAAGTTAAAGCTGCCTATTTTCTACTTCCTTACTGCTGGGAGTAAGGTTATACCATCATAAGACTTGTATGTCCATTGAGGATGCATGATTTTAACTGTAAACAAAATAACATGGTAGCAGGCACCAGTAACTTCTGAGAGATTGAATCTTATTCCCTTTTTCCAATCATTTCTAAACTGTTCTCTTCTGTATTTACAGGGAACTTCAGGCTGCCGAATGCTTGGCATTACTAACATTATGTTCTTTTGTATTTTCTTATTCTTGTTACATGTTTTGACCTAATGTAGAAAGAAAACAGGCTAGCAAGCTCTTGTCTTCAGCATATCATTTGCCTTAATGATACATCACTTCGAAATGTTAAGAAATGCAATACAAAAGCAGTACCAATGATGACAGGAAAAATTATTATATAGAAGGAGTGATAATTGTTGTTAAAAAAACTGCAAACAACTGAAAAGCTTGACTAACAAATACAAAAACTTGGCTGATGGAGTTCATCCCAAATTTTAACTTTGCAATATATGTTCAAAGATTAGGTTGTTTTCCTACTAAATTTAATATTCAAAGCTTGTGCTACAATGCTTGGGACTTCTTGTTCTAGCTGTACATAATTTCCATCAGAGTAACAAGTATGGAGATGAGACGTGTGGGAAAGTAAGCAACATGTTGCCTTTATTCACTAAAATTGGGGAAAAGAGTGCATAGAAATTGACTAGATAAATCACTGGAATATGGTAGCTTTTTTGAGAATGGCCCTTGAAAATCGTGTGCATGCCTTGTAAACATGCTTCATTTCTTCATTGGTCTTTCTTTCGGTAGACCAAGGATCTAGTTTACTGTTTCACCAGAGGGTGAAGCTTTTCCAGCATTTGTTAACAGTGAAGAAATCTGACTGAGATTGAAGAAGAAAAGATAAAGTATTCATCTCTGAAATACTCCATGCAGAGGACATTTCAGAATGAATGAAAATAGTTATTTGCTGTCATGAGAATGCAGGATTGTAGTTGATACAAAGAAGAGTTCAGCAACACTGTTGGCTTAAGATATTTCTGTGCGTGGCTCAAGACAGAACCACTGTATGACTAGATGATGGTCATACCCACCTCCAAATTAACACTTTGAGTGCAGGGTATTTGTGTGTGTCTTTTTTGGTGACCTTTGATTTGATAAGCAAAGTTTGCCTTGTTTGTAGCACCAAAGGAAATCAGGAGTTTGTGCTGTCAGGATCCTCCGTGTGCAGTACATTTCTAACCTGTTTGATGCATAATTGCATTTATAATTTGTGCACTTTTGCCTCTTCCTTTTGTCTTCTGTTATGCATGCATAGTATTGCTGTCAGACAGTGTTAAGGTCTTGTCAGGGATTTTTTTGTTTTTTTTCTTTTCCCTTACCACATTGAAGGTTTTATGCCTGAACCTTGCTGTTTTCCATGTATTTTTGACATTATATTCTTAGATAATATATTACATTCTGCCAAACTCAGCTGGTATATAATGCTAAAGTTTATTCTGAATAATTGAATTACTTTAGAATTAGATTGTATACTCATTTATGTTTTTTGTAAGTATTTTGAAGTGCTGTATTAGACTAATCTATTTGAATTTTTCTTTTCATGTTCTTTGAACTACACAAAGATCTATGATGCCAACTGTCAAAATCATGATCCCAGGTTCACAACCTAGAAGCAAAAGCTGATTTGCCTGTGCTTTTTAAATAATACAGCTTTGCGTTGATAGTTCAATGATTAGCATGTTTTTTGTTGTTAGGTGGGTGTTGTCTAAGACTAAGAAAGAAGACACAGATGATAACATTGCTAAATATGATGGTGAGTGATTTTATTGTTTACTTCTACTGTATAGTTTCTGATGTTCTGTTGCTCTTTGGGAAATAACTACCCCTTATGCTGAACTTATATTTGAAAACCTAGATGATGTAGGTCAAAAACATTTTTGTTTAATATCTGTTGTCCTGAAACTGAGCTGTGAAATGTTGCTTGTTGGATTACTTAGCATAAGGATTAATTTCTTGGTCATCACATCTATCTGTTACAGTGACTCTGGCATCTGAGTATTGATGACTGATGAGTAGTGCTTCGTGAGAACTACCTTCTCTGAAATCATATTTGAGATATACTATTTCAATTTCAGATTTAAAGCACGTTTCTCAAGTGGCATGTTCTATGCTGATGTCTGCCTTACCAAGTAATGAGTTGTCTCCTAATCTAGACTATGAAACAAAAAAAAGTTAAACTGAATGACGTTTTTCTTTAAAATACTTTTTCAGATTCTCTGTGCTTAAATGTAGGGTTGTCTAGTGATTCTTATATACTTTACTCTTGCAGTAGTCAAAAATGAATTTGGAAGTATTGAATAGTTTGGTTTTATCATTGGAGTTTACACTTATTGGAATTGCCTACTTGAATGTAATTTTAAACTGTTTGACAGATGTGTAATCTGTGTAATTACACAGATGTATATCTGTGTAATAGTTTTGCAACCTGAATTTGCTTCATTAAAGAGACATTGGGGAGAACAGGAAAAGTTTCTGCTGCAAAAGTATTTGCTACTGCTCATCAATTAACATTAATAAAAAGTGTTAAGCAAAAGTAACTTGTATGTCTTTAGTGCACAAACCAGTACAGATCACATATTTTTAGGTTTAGCAGAGATAACTGGTAAAAACAAAGAAACTGCAGAGGCGATATCCATACAGCTGAGATGCTTATAAGAACTAAGATTGCTCTGATTACTTGGCCTGATTAAAATTGTCTTTAAAGTCACCAAAACAATTGAACATTAACAAAGTCTTTAGTGAAAAGAGCCTTTTGAACTCTTTTCCCAGTATATTTTATTTTTGTCTTGTTTTCCCTGTCATTATTTCTTGGTCTTAGTTTCCAGGAATGAACACAGTTGAACAGAAGGGATTTTTCCCTTCTGTTTAGCAGGCTCAAAGAAACTAGGGATTTGTTGTTGACATACATATCTGCCCTTCCTTAATGATCTTTTGCAAATCTTGGTTGAGTTGAATAAAAGTAAAAACTAAATCACTGTTTTGTTCAGATTTCACAGTTTATGAATCTTCTCTAAAACTGTGCTGAGGAACTCATTATGTTTTCCTCCTTTTGTTCATGTTGACACCGGCTTCTTTCAAGATTGCAGTGAATTGTAAAAGTAGTATTTCTCTTGTATCTGTTCATTACTGGGGAAAAAAAAAACAAAACAGTGAATCTTGTGCTACTAATCTCTGAAAAAAAGAAAAATGTCTCTTTAGAAATCTTGTTCTTTGGATATTGCCTATGCATGTCATCAGCTGTATTTTTCCCCAACTTGGAGGATTTATAGTGAATGTAATCTTTTATTTTAAAGCTGTAGGCTTGTGAGGTTAGGTTTTGGTGGTTTTTTTTCCCTCGGATCAAATCAGATAATTCTTGGAAAAGACTGGGGGACAGGGAAATGGAACTTTGTCTCCCATGTTATTGGATTTGACCTGAAAGATTCTAATTCCATATAAACAGGAGGGCAAGAACCATACAGGTATCTGGCTTACACAATGCCTTGTGACTAAAGCTTTTTATGTGACAATGGTATGAATAAATCTAAAATGTGGAGAAATGGTTTGTGTTCCTCTAGGCATTGTGGGATACCACAGATTCATGATATTAAAGTTTTCTCCTAGATTTCTGTAAATTTGAGAAGAGCAAGAAATAACTTATGCTTTACACACATGCCATCTTTAATATATTGACTGCTATCATCGTCTCGCTTGGCTAGGGCTAATAGCTTTTTGGGTGAAACAGGAAAGCGGGCTTTTCTGTGCAGAGCTATGCATACTCAAAGTATTGACATCTCTCCAGCTATCAGCCAGTTTCTTAAGGCTGAAATAGATTTTAATAATAAAACTTGTTGAATCTGAACCAGGGCTTTGAAACAGTCTCTATATTAGCAATGCAAGCAGTAGGCTTGATTGAAATGGCATATTGAAAATGTAATGATTCTTTCATGTAGTATTGCAATAAAACAAAAAATCAGTGGATATTCACACATGCCACAGGCTTCTGCAAGAAACTTCATTAAATTTTGTAATGTAAAATCAGTTTATGTTAAACATGTATTTTTTTCTATTAAATTTAATTAGTTTATGGTGTAAAGATGGGATTCTTTGCTGCTTTGGAGTCTATGGCTAACTCTTTTTTAGTTGGAAGATTGTTTTACCTATAAATCTGAGATGCTGTAATTTTCTTTCTTTTGCCTTTAACTGTTAGGAAATTGGAATTTTTACTGCTGTCAAAATGGCTTCTTGGGGAAAGAAGAAAGAAAAAGCTTGTCACTTCATGTTTTTACAACTACTTGCACTCTCTTTCCCTAAGATTGTATTCTTCCTCGTTGTCTGAGACAGAATGTTGGGTTAGATGGATCTTTGGCATGACACAGTTTTTATTTTATGATCTGTGGAGCTGGAATTGTAGTGGTTTCTGGTTCTTGAAAACTGCTCGTTAAAACATTGTCACTGATTTTATAGAAAGATGTGAGCACCAAATTTATGTACTTCTCTTTTTAATATTTGAGTGATGTAGCAGAGTTCATTTGGAGAAACGTAAGCTGAACTCAGTGTTTTGTTGTTCAATTTCTTTGACGTCAGATGTCAAGATTTCTTCCCTACTTTGGCATCTAGTCTTTACGTGCTGGTAACTCTTTGCTTTCGATAAGGCTATGATTTCTTTACCTCAGTCTATGTTTTTTTCAATGACTCTGTGTGTGTTCGTGTTTTAGGAAGATGGGAAGTAGAAGAGCTGAAGGAAAACAAAATGCCTGGAGACAGAGGATTAGTGTTAAAATCGGTGGCTAAGCATCATGCAATATCAGCTATGCTAACAAAAGCATTTATTTTTGATAATAGGCCTCTGATTGTTCAGTAAGTAATCACTTAGATTTTTTTCCTTAATATTTATTAGTATTAAAATTTTTAAGTCAAGAAAGTAATACGAATCCCTGTAGAAATACTGATTTCCGTATAGCACTGACCTATCATGTCCAAAGCTATCAGAACTCTGGAGTATGAATGATTTAATAATCAAAACACTTGTATTACAAGTGTTAAGAAGTTTACATTTAACTCTTTTATAATGTTTTTTGGACAGAAGTCTAGTATTTTACAAGATTGCTGAAAAAGCTCTAAAAGACATTAATCCTGTGTAGTTTGGGTATATTTTTTCAGCTTCTGGAATGCTTTTATGTAGCTCTGTGAAAGCAACTCAGATCTTCAACATGTTAATGTAATTAGTGATGACGAGCATTCCTTTTTTGACTACTTTACAACAAACTGAGTAACAGACATATCCAGGTAACTCCTTTGTCTAAATCCAGTGTGTCATATGGGCAGATTTAAAGGTGGCAAAACTTAATAGAACTCTTGCACATTTCTACTTCACTTTGATGTTTGCATGTTGGTACCACCTTGAAACTTTTCTTACTGGTGATGGTAGCAATTGCTACCATAGTGTTTTTGGATTGACATCACTGCTGTATTAGCTTGTGTGACAATTAAAACCTTCTGATCGCATAGTAGTGTTTTGACAGGAGTCACAAATATGTGATCTTAATATATTCATAATTAGAGCTACGGATTAGAACTTAATTGGTATTTGTCTGACACTTGGCATATTTTTTCTTAAAAACTTGCTCTTTGCTCAGATATGAAGTGAATTTTCAAGAAGGCATTGACTGTGGTGGTGCATATATTAAACTGCTCTCCAGTAGTGATGACTTGAATCTGGTATGTCCTCTTAACATTTGCTATTAGTTGCTCATTTGAGGAATGCATAATTGTTATTGTGAAATGTCAATAAGAAATTAATTCCTAATGCATGCAAAATTCTTGAAAGCTTCCCAAATATTTTGCCCAATTGTCTGCTTAAACAATCTACATATAATTGATTACATATACACAAACCATTTGGAGCAATGCATTTTTCACTGGTGGAGTATTTGGTGTTATTCCTGTTAGAATTTATATTTTAATGAAACTTACAATTAGTTTAAAACATAAAGCTATTAACAGCTATATTCATAGAATCATAGAATGGCAGTGGTTGGAAGGAACCTTTAGAGATTATCTAGTACAATCCCCCTGCAAAAGCCGATCCACCTAAATCAGGTAGAACAGGAACACATCCAGGCAGGTCTTAAAGACCTCCAAGGAAGGAGACTCCACATCCTCCCTGGGCAACCTGTGCCAGGGCTCCCTCACCTGAACAGTGAACTAGTTTTTTCTTATGTTTAAATGGAACTTTTTGTGTTCCAGCTTCATCCCATTACCTCTTGTCCTGTTGCTAGATACAATAGGAAAAAGGGATGTCCCAACCTTCTGACACCCACCATTTATATACTTGTAAATATT
>WBNH01007605.1:210212-230573 GCA_013401255.1 Urocolius indicus
TGTTGAACCTTATGAGGTTCCTCTGTGCCCAACTCTCAAGCCGGTCATGATCCTGCTGAATGGCAGCACAGCCTTCTGGGGAATCAGCCAGTCCTCCCAGTTTGGTGTCATCAAGGAACTTGCTGAGGGTACACTCTGTCCCCTCACCCAGGTCATTGATGAAGATGTTGAACAAGACTGGCCCCAGAACTGATCCCTGTGGATCTCCACTGGCCACAGGCCTCCAACTCGATTCTGTGCCCACGCTCTGGGCTCTGTCATTCAGCCAGCTCTCCATCCACCTCAACATCCACGCATTCAAGCCTCACTGCCTGAGCTTTCTGATGAGGATGTGATGGGAGACAGTGTCAAAAGCCTTGCTGAAGTCAAGGTAGATGACATCTGCTGCTCTCCCTTCATCTAGCCAGACACTTATGCCCTTGTAGAAGTTTTATCAGGTTGGTCAAACAGAATTTCCCCTTGGTGAATCCATGTTGACTCGCCCTGATAACCAACATATTATATTCATACAAATAATCCCAGAATGTGAGTTTCAGAAGATTAGAATGAAGAATTTACTATGATTAACATACTCTTCTTAATTCTGCATGAGTGATGTCTTCAACCCAAGACAAGAGTTTTGCATCTGTAATCTCAGCGCCTAACTTGTGAAACATTTTTTTTACTGCATGGCACACAACACAGTAGCTTAGAAAGGGCCACAGTTTGGATTTAGAAACTGAAAGTGATGGAGAATTTCCATTTCCAGGGAAAGTTCTGAATAATCAGATGTGAAAAATTAAGAAGTGCATGAGTATGTTGGAGTATTTTCTAGACTGTTTCACTATATTGGTGTGAACTTGCCTGCCCTTTCCAAACTTGTTCTAGCCAAGTCTCAGTTCAGGCACATGCAAACTGATTATTTCCACCACTGCATTGGGGTGCAAATGTAAGCTGTTTGGAACCGACAGTGACTTCTGGCCTAGGAGTTTGTGCAACACAAATGTTGTGATGGCAGAGTAGGAATGGTGACTGTTCTGTACAACAGTTGCTGCAGCTGCTTTGATGGGAACTGGTGCTTTTGTTACATAGCAACAGTTACAGAATAGGATTATGCATTTGGACAGAGTTGGAATGACCAGTTTAACATTCAATATTACATCCTGAGCCAGGAGGAGCTTGCTGTATCATAAGGGTGTATGATAAGGGTGTTTCCAGTTCTGAAGCCCATTGCTGTAGCTGACTACCCTAACTGCTACAGGTTTGTGGCTAATTGGTGCTGAGCCAGTATTCAGTAATGTAGTAGCAGAAGTGTGTGAGGCAATCACAGTTACAATTCATATAGACTATAGAAGCTGTTGGCTTTAAGATGGATCAGGCTATACCATTTGCTCACCAAGATTTGGTAAGCTAGAAAGGCAAACTTGGGGGAAAAACCGTAGGGAATAGTCTTTAAAAACCTTGTAATAGGAGGTGGGCAGTATTCATCATTTCCTTCCTGGTTAAGATAACTTTTTCATCTATGTTTTTATCCCTAAGACATCTATGCTGCCTGCTGCTGCCTTGACCCATGAGGCTGTAACTTTGACTTCCAAGTATTGAGGAGAACAACAGTGAAGTGCAATGCCTTGTATATGTGCAAAATGAAGAGGAGATTGCTTAAGAGATTGACCTGACCTGCAAACTAGCAGTCAGGAGGAGCCACTGAACAGTGGGACACTTCATGAGATATAAGGGGCAATATGTACCTCTGCAAGAATCTAATAGATGGTGTCATGCATAAGAAATTTATTTTAAGCATTTCTGAGATGTATTACTGAAAGTTGTAATGCAACTTCTGAGCCCTCTTCCATTTTCCTAAAATTTGTGTGCCAGTGTGTGTTTTATGCTCTAGTAACTTGAGTACTAACAGATAAATATTAAAAATACAGACTATAGAAAAGCAAGTACAGGCATGACATCTTTCATAATGGGAAGATGTGTAAATGACAGTAAAACTGTAAAGGTTTACATATTAAAAGAAAGTGTGAGACCAAGATACTCAGCCCAATTATCTATGAAACTGTAATTCTCCAGTATCATCTTACTAGAGGCTAAACCAGAAGAGAGCAAATGCAAAACTTGGCTTTTTATTGCCTGGCTAACAATTAATCCTGTACTTTTTGAATTTCCTGGCAATTTTATGAGGTAACTTAAAAGTGCCAGTGTTATTTCTTTCTTGTTTTGTGGTTGTGGAGGTTTTTTTACCTTGAAAAGAGGACATATTTTAATGCTGTATATATGCTTATTGCTGTTAGAGTTATCAGTTAATTACTGTTAATACTTATTAGTGACATTTTCCTGAGACTCAATGTTGTAAAAGGGACCAAACTCAAAATACACGCACTTCTGTAGTGCATAAAGTGAAGATGTTTTATTTTGCTTTAAAAAAAAATTAAAATACAGACTCATTTAAAATAACACATTTGTGTCAGAATATATATATTTCAAGAAGAACACTTCCAGGAACCAAGGACTCTTGTTCCTTTAAACAATTGCTTTAAATTATAAGGCACTATGTTACTGTGTATTCCAAATACAAAAATCATAGAAACAGTTGAAAAATACTGACAGATTTAACAGCTTTATGCAACATACTCTGAAGGTGAATAACTATACTTGATATTTTCATGGTTGTTTATTGTTGTTGTTATTTAATGTGTGGCAAGAAGACTGATAAAATGCTGGATTGGTTTTTATCTTTATTGAAAAATATAGTCATGAAGAACAGTAAGTGGTTCCATTCCACCTTTTAGTGTAATATTTGTAGAAAGATATAGATATTGGAGTGTTTTGATTTGTAACAGGCATTTCTACTTGAAAAGTGAGGTCTAAACAAATATATTCATCTTCCTTGAAGAGGCTTATGTGATCTCTATGGTTAGTCCATTCCCTGAGAACAGAGAGCACTCAGCAACTCAAGAGGACAGTTCAGTTCCTTTCATGATTTACCCTCTCAGCTTTCATAGACTGGTAGGGGTTGGAAGGGACCTTTAGAGATCATCTAGTCCGACCCCCATGCAGAAGCAGGTCCAGCTAGATCAGGTCACATAGGCACGTGTCCAAGCAGGTCTTGAAGACTTCCAAGGAAGGAGACTCCACAACTCCCCTGGGCAGCCTGTGCCACTGCTCTGTCACCCTCACAGTGAAAGAGTTTTTTCTTAAGTTTAGATGGAACTTTTTTGTGTTCTGGCTTCATCCCATTAGGTAACTATATCATATGCAAAAGCATCAAGGAAAGATAGTATCCAAAGTGACTTCATGAAATGTACAATATAACACATGCTCAGCTTTCTTACTTCTGCAGGAATACTTTTTTGACAAAACACCTTATACTATTATGTTTGGACCAGATAAATGTGGAGAAGATTACAAACTGCACTTTATCTTCAGACATAAGAATCCTAAAACTGGAGAATATGAAGAAAAACATGCTAAGCGTCCTGATGTAGATCTAAAAAAATTCTATTTGGACAAGAAGACGCATCTGTATACTCTCGGTATTGTTGCATTCTTATAAGTTTAAATCAGAAAGGAGAGGAAAAAGATATACTTCTGTTTGCTGAAGCTTTGTATTCAAGTCTGGTTTTTTGTTTCTATTAGTCTGTTGATTGTGAGGGGTTGTTACTTAATTTGGGCTTGAACGATTTCATAACTGAGCTTAACTGCAGGGCAGAAAAGTGGCTTTCAAATGTGACTGTTTAATGCTCAACTACAGGAAAACACACGTCAGCCCTGGCCAGCCTCTAGTGTGAAGAACTGATTAATGCTTTCAGTGCTTACTATGACTATTTTAAAGAAAGATATTAAAAACCCTAAACCCATCAATATTCCAGGAAGGCATCAGAGTTCATAGGAATGTAGTTGAATCTGCTGCACACCACTCTCGTCTGTGTGTTAAAAGTTCTCATACCTGCATCTGCAGCATTGTGCGTGAACAGGTTTGTCACCGCGTTCTCTGGAGATGAGTAAATATGGGCTGGTTTTAGTTCATGTGACATCTCCTTTTATACCAAGAACAGTGTAGCCAACATTAAAGTTTAATTTCTTAGTTTGTTCTTTTCCCCACTCTTTCCAGCTTTGGAGGAAGAGTAAATTATCAGAGGAATAGGCTAATCTGTGACATGCTGCAAATTCAGCAAAACTGACTGCATTTTTGCACTGTCATTGAATAATAATGGAAGGCTTTGACATGATGTTCAACTATTGTGCCATGGGAGATCTGACTGTTCTTTAAAGTAGATGACATTAGTTGTGCCATAGCAAACTTTCACTTTTAGATAATAGGAATAAGTGAAACAAAACACAATTCTTGTGGTCAAGAAATGCAGGTTTTCCTCTATTTGGTCTGTTGATTAGAGATAATTATTAAAGATACTTAAACTTGGGTAGCATTTGTTCTGATGCAATTTTTCATATAGACTCCATAAAGCTGCATGATTCTAATGAATTTACATGACTGATAGCAAATTTAAAAGTAAATTCTTTTTATTTTATCCGCAGTATGCTATGAGGGTTTAATTTTTGCATTTATGAATCTTTTAATTACGTCAAAAATTTTTAGACTGCAAGAATTGTCGTTATAAGGCTGTTACGGTAGTTTTAATCACGCTACAAAAAACTGCTGTAAAAGTGGAATAGTATGTACTTTGAATTAATAATCTTTGTATTGAATGGACATTTGAATATGCTTGTTAAACACTTATAAATGTGCTCATGGGATATTAGAAATGGACCTGGATACAGTGACTCTTACTGAATGTGACACTGCTTAGCTCAATGATCCTGCCTTCTCAGTTACTCACACATGCTAAAACATTTCAACGTTTGAAAAGAGTTTTCTATATTCATTGTCTGACATTTGAAGGAAACGGCTGTCAGACATGAACTTGAGGGAAAATGTTCTGTTGATGATCCTGAGACAGTTCTTTTGTTTTCCCTGCTTTCACGTGTGAAATTGTAATTTGGGATCAGAGATGCCTTTTAGGGCAGGAATTTCTCTTTCATTGTTTCTGTTTTTAAATAAATTATGCAGAATTTTGGCCAAGTGGTAGGTTTTTTAAAAATCTTGTAGAGTGTGTTTGGATATGTTTCAGCAATTGGATTTGGGGCCCTGATACTGGTCATACATCCCCACAACAGCAACCTAAATGTTTTCTGTCCAGATCCAGTACCTGGATGGGGAGTCTCTCCTGCTCTGCTAACGAGGATCCTGTTGACCATTATTTGTCTCAGTTTATTATATGGGTTTTAGTTACAGATATTTGTAAAATGAATGCTTCCCTTTTTTTCTTTTTAATACAAATTTCTTTAATTTAGTGCTAAACCCAGATGATACATTTGAAATGTTAATTGACCAAGTGGTTGTAAGTAAAGGAAGTCTTCTTGAGGATATGGTTCCTCCAGTAAACCCTCCCAAAGAAATAGAGGATCCTAGTGATAAGAAACCTGAGGACTGGGATGAGAGACCAAAAATACCTGATCCAAATGCTGTCAAACCGGATGACTGGTAAGGAGAACAATTTTATCTGTACAGTGTTTTACATGCAGGTGATTCATTTGAAAGATTTGACTGGTTTAAATTTGTTGTTTTGCTAATGACAATTGGGATATGTGTCACTGCTAAAAGCACTAAAGTTTGGAAACAAAATTGAGTGGGTACAAGGATCTGGTAATCTTCAAAGGAAAAAATTGTGCTTTTTGGTGATTTGTACGGTCCATGGTTGCAATTAATAACTAAAATTACCCAAAATATTAGGAAGAGGGATTTTTTTTTCACCATATAGTCTTGATTTACATTCAATGATTTCTGTTTCCTTCTACTACTATTTGTATGGCAACTTAGGAAGAGGAGAACTTAATGGGAAAACCTGACTGACACCTGCCAGTTGATGGCAGAAAATTCTGGGCTAAGTGGTACTTTGAAACAATGTAAATGTAATTCAGGTATTTAGAAACAGATAATTGGATGTGTAATTCAAATGATCAATGTGTCTAATTATGTTGTGCCTTTGAAAATCATCCATTTCATGTCTGGTTACAGTTCTCTGAACAGAGCACTTGTTCAATGTCAAGCTGCTATGTTTTCTAACATAAGTCTGTAATTGAAGGGATGAAAATGAGCCTTCCAAAATAGAAGATACTGAGGCTGTAAAGCCTGAGGGATGGCTTGATGATGAACCACAGTATGTTCCAGACCCTAATGCAAAAAAACCAAAGGACTGGTAAGAACTTGATCAATAAGTGCAAGTTGTTTTGTCTTGTAGATAAGCCTTCCTATTCTCTGTGGCAAATCATGGGTTGTGCATCAGATGTAAATCCAAATATCATTGTCTTTTGAGGTAATAAATTAGAATGTGTAAGGTACGGCCAAATGTTTGTTGTTTTGGGAGCTCCTTTTAGAAAAACATGAACATGTCAATAGCCCTTTGTTTTCTGAAGGTATATAAACTAAACCAAATGAAGGACCCCTTTGAAAGAATTTGCTACAATGTTAAACCATGAAAGGGTTTGAGAACTTGAAGTCATCATAGAATAGTCTCGGGGGATCTTCCAAGCATCTTCTGAAGAAGTTTCAAGTTGTCTACATGTGCAGGAATGTAGTTGCATTCAATCATGCTCTGGTAGTTGTGAAAAGGTGACCTTTAAAATAAAACCAAGACAAAACCCCCCATGTTGTAGCACTCCTTAAAAAAAAAAAAAAAACAACAAAACAGGGGTGTATATACTGTTTGAGTAAAGTTCTGTGAGCTGATTAAAAATCTGAGGTGGTTGTTGCAAAATGTGTATGGACCGTAACTTCAGACTGACTACTACTGTTCTGACCAGTCTGCTCTTAAATCAGTTATTTGTATATCTTTTTTTGTTTTGTGTAGGGATGAAGAAATGGATGGGGAGTGGGAAGCCCCTCAGATCCCTAATCCAAAGTGTGCGGCTGCACCTGGTTGTGGAGACTGGGTGCGTCCCATGAAGAATAACCCAAACTATAAAGGGAAATGGAAAGCACCTATGATAGATAATCCTAACTATCAGGTAAAAGCAATATTGCAGGTTATTGTTAAAAGGTAGAGACTTCAACGGAGCAGGAAAGTTGAAGTAGTATATTCATATAGGCTTTTTAACAGTGTATAATGTTTTTAGAATGAGTCTGAATACAGTCACTAAAATGAGGTTTTACATTTTTATTTGCTTTTTTTTTCTTTAAGTATACTAGAAAATAGAAATGCCTCCTGTATTAAAACTGTTTTTCTATTAAAAATTGCTTTTGCAGTGATTTCCCCTGGTACCACTTATTTAATAAGCTCTGTAGAGCTGTATTCTGACTTAAGTTACTTGTGTAGTGAAATATTTCTCTTCTTTGTTGGAGTTTTAAATAACAGGTTGTTTAAATGAACAATCTTTTAATTAAAGATTAATTTTTTCAGTAAGCAGATTGACTTACTAGGTCAATTTTAGCGGAAACATCAATTTTGGACAATCAAATTCCTCACTTCCACTCCAGATATGAGGTAAACAGTTGGATATTAAAATGAGTTACTTTTTAGGAATTGTGGCTGGGAAGTAATTGAATCTGAGTTCAAGATCCTAAACATGTTTGTAAACAAAATTCGTCTGTAATTTGTGCATGTATTGTAAGGCTGATCTTTGCTTCCCTAAAGTGTTCCCTAATGCCTCTGGTTACAGTAGCTGTTAGTGTTTTATATATATATGCACACTGGAAGGGATTGTGTTGATTATGGATGTAGCTGCCCTGCAGTCTTTGGCTACCAGACAATAGATGCTTATCTCAGAAGGTGCCATCACTTGGCCAAAAGATATTGATCAGTGCCCTTAAAAAATGTAAATGTTATATTGATGAACAAAAGCCAAAACTGTTATGTGACAAGAGACTAGAGGAAGAAGTAATACCAATGTCTGATTTTCCTGCATTATTAGGAAATTTTTTTCCTAGACTTATTCTAGGAAGCTTACAAAGTTTGTGCTTGGAATCTTCAGTACCAGGAAGAACAGAGATACTTTGTACTTTCAGTTAATTACTGTAATCCTAAACAGCCAAAAGGAATAATTTTGAGAGCTCTGCCCTAAGCCAGAAAGTTGAGACTCACCTGCCAAAATCCTATAGGCTATTTCCAATTTTGGTTTTATGTAGGTTAAACTCTACTGTAAAAGTAATGCATTTAAAATGGTTGAGAAGTTCTAATTAATTTAAAATTTGTCTCATGGTTTGGTTTTTTTTTGATGAGGTATAGGAAATGTGATCACTTTTTTTTTTTTTTTCTCCTTAAAAGGGAATCTGGAGTCCTCGGAAAATAGCAAACCCCTACTATTTTGAAGATCTTCATCCTTTCAAGATGACTACTGTCAGTGCTATTGGTTTAGAGCTCTGGTCTATAACATCTGATATCTACTTTGATAACTTCATTATATGTTCAGAAAAAGAAGTAGCAGATCGTTGGGCAGCAGATGGCTGGGGCTTGAAGAAGTTAGTAGCAAGTGCTAATGAGGTACAAATTTACGTTCTTTTTAAAAATTTTACTGTGTTCTTGATAGGCAAAAGTAGTGACCAAGGTGTGCTGTTAGAGGAATTTTCTGCCAGTTAGTGCTGACAGAATATTAATTTGTCTGCAATTAATGATCTTGCTCAGTAACTATGATAGTTTTTCTTCCTTGTAACTTGGCTTTTTTACTTTCCTAGATTAATATCCTCTTGAAATTAAAAGGGTACAACATTTTACTTAAACACCTAGTAAGAAATAGGCTTCATTATAGTTAATGAGTCTTCTGCTCTTGGTGGTGATACTTAGAAGTTCAGCTCCTGTCAGCAAATGGAAGCTGAGTTTATGGAGCTGCATCTGTTCTGTTTCTGTGTGTGCAGACACATTTTGTTTGTGGGCTGCACTTGGCCAGCTGCCACAGTTTTTTCTAGGTCTCTTTTCCACACTGTAGGATGAGCTTTTTCTAACATACGGGATCGTGAGCCCCTCTAGTGGCTGCTGACACTGGCTACAGATTCTTTCTAACAGTGCCATATTTTCTTTGAGTGGCAAAGGCAAGCCTGCAGTTGTGAGAAAGAAATCACAGGTTTGTGGCAAATGTGACCAGCTGTTTGCCACAGGATGAGTGAGTTGCAACAGCATTTCTGCCCGTGCAATAGGGAAAGCCACCTCCTTCGTGTTTTCTGAAATGTTTGGGTTTATGTTTGAACCTGCATCTATACCTATATGCAGAATAGCAAAAATTATTGCCTTAAGTTCCATGACCTCACTGCGCCTCTTGCTTACTTCCTTAGTTGCTGATGTCTCCTTTTCAGAGGTACTAGTAGCCCAGGCAGTTGTTTACCTCCCTCTACTGTGTAAGTCAGAACTGGACTGAGAGGACAGTTTACCCCCTGAATAACTGGCTGTCGAAGGAGAGAATGTGGTAGTACAGATGGAGCAAGACATTGTTCTTTAGGAAGGCTGTCTGCTGCTCTGAGGTTCTTGATGCTTTAGGAGCTTTCACCTAAGTTAGCACAGTGTGGAGGGGCGGGAAACAGGCTGGAAAAGGTGTAGAGCATGAGGTTGCCAAGACTCCAAATGTCACTTTACAAAATTGAGTGGTGGCTAGCCTAGTATGTTTGGAGTACCGGTTTGTTCCTTCTTAAAAAAAAAGTGATATTTGTTTGCAATATTTCAAGTTGTTACTTCACTAGTGTTGAAACTCAATATTGGTTTAATCTTTCAAAAACACAGGCAAAGAAGGATTTTTAAAAAAAAAGGTAACAAAAATATACACAGTCCATTTTATAAACTTAGTGAAGTGTTGAGGGAGATGCAAGTACTAATTGTTTTTTTTAATTGTTTTCAATACAGCCTGGTATGTTTAGTCAACTGGTGACTGCTGCAGAAGAACACCCATGGCTATGGGTTCTTTACATCTTGACTTTAGCTCTCCCTGTTGGTCTAGGTCTGTTGTTCTGCTGGCCAGCAAAGGTTAGAGACATTTACTATCTTTTTGCTTTTATTCTCAATACTTTATTTGGAAACTCTTAGTCTCTGTGCAAGAATATGCACTTTTTATGTGCTGTTGATATCACTTGGCTTCTAGTGGCAGTTGTTTGATTTGTGGCTTGAGTTTAAATGTCAATTGGTTTCTAATTTGTTATAGAAAACAGATGAAGATATTGACTTCAAAAAATCTCATATATCTAAGCCAATTACAAAGGAAGAATTAATACAAGAGAGAGATGAGTTAGAGGATGATGAAATAGATTTAGAAGAAAAGGAAAATGAAGATACTGCTGAAGATGGTAAGATGAGCAAGCATTTGATTAAATATGAAGATATGAATAGGACTAGTTCATGGATTACATTGACAATAGTTGCAACTAGTCATCTTGGGATATGCAAAATCTACTTTGTCCCCGAGTCAAATTTTGTCTTTGACAAAAAACCTCCAGCAAGTGGTATTCCATGGCTAATAGCTCTTTGATAAATACAAGCAGAAAGTAAGGGCTCTCCTCAGTATTTGTTCATGTTCAAGAAATGAACACCCTTCTGACAGTCTTTTTATGTTTATATATAGTGATGCATATTTTCTCCCTTCTAAATATATCCTATATTGAACACATTTGAATGCCTCAGAATGTACCTGAAGTGGTTAAAGTCCCACTGTTGTCATTAAAATGTGTCTGGAATAGCTTTACGTGTCTAATGTGTCTTTCTGCTTACTCCTCTGTGGGAGAGTTGTAGCTTGAACTATTCCATTGGTCACTTATTTTAGTAACTCTTGAAAAAAAACTACAGTAGACTTGAAATACTGAAGTCACAAAATCATAGAATGGCAGGGTTGGGAGGGACCTTTAGAGATCATCTAGTCCAACAAGTCTGTTGCTTCCTTTGTATTGTGTCCTAGCAATGCATTTCACAACTGCAGAGGTCCTTCCTGCTGCCCTAGGGGAGAAATTAATGATGTTAGGTTGAGCTGTACGTTGGCATGTACACTGGCATGTAAGGATAAAATAATCTTGTGTTGCTGTATTAAAGACTACTGATGCTATTCAACTATGGCTTTGCTCTGTTAGCATTTCTCCGAGTCTATAGCAATGAAGCCAATGACCTAACTTGTAATGTGTTACCTTGACTTCCGCAAGAAAATCCTTAGCCTCAGACCTCTGTGAGATTCGGCCTTGTACTTCACTCCTCCCTGGTAGGAACAGAGAAAGTGATGAGTGACTGGCTTGGAAAGTTAGAAACCTAGCAGATATTCATGATGGGTTTCTCTTTTTGTTAGTACTGACATCACTTTGTGTTACTGACTGAAACTTTGAGCTCTACCTGTCTTTGCACTATGTTCCATGAGTGGTGATGACTTACTAGGGACATGGGTTACTGGTGGGCTTGGCAATGTTAGGTTAGTGGTTGGACTTGATGATCTTTAAGGTCTTTTCCAAACAAAATGATTCTATGATTCTTCTTGTGTGACTTCCTCAAGTTTCCTCAGCATCAGATGTTCCCATGCCAATATTTACAGAATAAAGTACGTTGTTGGCACAATGGTTGTCACACCAAACTTGATCCATCTGCCTTACTATTCAAGAGTCTTGCCGAGGCATCTAATTATTTTAGTTATGCTACATTTATTTTTTATGTTAGCTTTAATTGTATTTACAGCATTTCATCTTTGTATCTTCTTACATTTTCCTTTCATGTTCTAGTTCACCTGCTCTTTGCTCCTGAATTACAGGAGCAATTACTAAGTTTTGTACCTAATATGTTACTGTTTCAAGGCTGCCTGAGATACTGGCGTTCCAATACTCTTCTATTAAGTCAGTTAATTTGGATGGATAAGATTTCTTGTTTACTCTTGAAAGTATTGCAAAAGGTACTGAGTTTCCAGATGTTCTCACTTCAAGACCTCAGTTTAAAGCAAAGGAAGAGACTTGCCAAATTTCAGTAACTATTCTTTGATTCATGCTGTGGTTGCTGAGGTTTAGTTTCTCCATACCTTGGGCATAGGAGTGCCAGCTTCCAAGCACTGAAGCCCAAAGTGGAAATCAAAACAGCTGGATGCATGGCCTCCTTCACAAAATGACACAGCAAATAGAGAGCTGGTTACCCTATGTGCTGATCAGAGAACAGCCTAGAATTCACAACGTGTGCAAATACAGGCTGCTTCTCCTTACTACTATGTCTGGAAATAGTGTGTTTTTAATATAGTTCTGTTTACAAAATACAACTAATTTCTTCTGCAGAATATGAGGGTGAAGGTGCTGAAGATATTTATGATGATGAAGGAGAAAATGAAGTTGCAGATGGAAATCAAGAAGGTGGTGATAAGTCAAATAAATCTGGTTCAGAAGATGAGGTAATTTTCTATTTCTGTTTCCCTATTTTCTCCTTGCCATTGTCCAACATTGCACTTGTAATGAAGCTCAGTTACCTACAACATTTTTTCTTCTGTTGAGACATAAACCAAATCATTATATGTTCTGACTTTGGCACGTCAAATGCTCTGTATAGGTTTGTGAAACACCTCTTTCTGTGTAATTTTGGTTAGGAGGTGATATTTATTGTAAAATACAGGTATGATACAGAAGTGATCGTGCAGGTCTATAAATATGAAACTGGAGTATAGTTTCATCATGTAAATAAATTGCAAGTCTTGAAAATGTGTGTACTGCAGTAGTTGTCAATCTCGTTTTATCATTAGTTGATGGAACATGTGTTTCTATCCAAATAGCCTTTCATTGAGACCAAGAAAACCTTAAGCTTTTAGGTTTGGGTTTTGTTTTTATTTTTTATTCCAAAATAAGGTTTTCAGCAAACTTGAGGATACTGATTTTGAATTCTGCATCTGCAGTTTCATTTTTTTTTTTGTGCAGATTAATCTAGTCACCAGTTAATCTCTAACAGGTTTTTCAGAAAATAACATTGTAGAATGGAATTTATGTGTGCTTTCCTTGCTCACCAACTTCCTTTCACGTGGAACGTATGGTATGTCTGAAATGCTTTAGATCAGCCCATAGTATTTCTGTTGGTAGGCCCTAAATGAGTCCCTTCCCAGATTAGGGAAGTTGTTTAATGTGATGTTAACCTTTCTTCATATGACTCCTCTAGGAAACTGTACATTGGATGAGGCTGCATTTTCAGCACTGAAATTCTTTGTTAATTACCCCTTATCCAGTGCTTCCTGTTATTCCTGTAAGAAGTTGTTTTTCCCTTACGCTTTTCCCTAGGCATACAGTATCTGATGAACCCCATTAAGACACGTGTGACTCTGTGAAAATAAAAACAAGATTGGAATGTGTATGTGCCATTACAGAGTTACCACAATGAGGTTATGGCTTGCTCTTCTCTGGGTGTTCTCAGGGCATGCAAGTTTGTCTTAAGTTAGTCAGTGAGATACTTGGAAGACGTCAGGCACACATGTGCTCACTCTGGTTGTGCCACATTCTGTGAGCTATTCCCTGTGAAGCAGCTGAGGAAGCAATGCATTGTCTGAGAATGGAGTTAATGTCGAAAAGGCTTTCCTGAAAGCTAATAGCTTTTATACTGAGAACACCCTTGATTTTGGAACAGTTTGTTCTCTTTTTAGCACGCCAAAGCTGACAGTTGGAATGTTTTTAAATGCTTTTTACTTAAGAAGTGGAAATTAAAATTAGTAGAAGATACACTTCAGGGAAACTGTGAAATTCTTTAAAAGGTCACTGCATTTAAACCAGTGAGTAAATGAGCAAAACTGTATTTCTGACATCAGTTTAGAGGTACTGTTCTCTTCCTTCTACATACAGAATGGAAAAGTCTTCTACCGATTTATTTATCATTACATGAATATTTTGGGGGGGGAAAAGTGTTGCATTTAGCGATAATGTGATGAGAAGGAGTGGGAGGAGGAATAAAGTAGCACGCCAGTTTCAGTAATTAAAATTGGTTTAACATTTTAATGCTTTTTTTTTTCTTTTCAGATGAAAGAAGCTGATGAAAGCACAGGCTCTGGAGATGGCTCACTGAAATCAGTGCGCAAAAGAAGAGTACGAAAGGACTGACTTGCTTTCAGCTAGTATTTGCAGTCTAGATAATAGTAACTTCTGATAGGGCACTTCAGTGGGTCTGAGAGCATGCAGGTTTCTGAGACTTCAAGGAAAAAGGGACGCTCATTGTTACTTAACTTATCTTAATTCTCTTAATATCTTTTAACCTTCCAAAACTCCCTTGATTCCCCTTTTTTTAGGGAGAAATACTAACTGCAAGGAGTTAGCTGATGTTTCAAATTCGAAATAGAGATGAAATTACAAGTTGGTCAACTGATTTTTAAGGTGAAGATTCTTAAGATTTGAATTCCTAGATATTGGTATTAGTTGGAGATAAACTTACTCTAAATATTTTTTTAAATTAATAAATTATAGTATTTTTGCAGCTCTAGCACAAAATTAGCTGTTTACACTTTTCAGCTAAAAGAGGATGATAGTATAGATGTAGCATCTATAGCAGTTCACATTGCTGTGAGAAGGTATTTTTTTTGTGCAGAGCTAGATGCAATAATTGGTTTTGTATGATGATTTAGTGTTAGCAACAATTTTTATTGTAAATTATTTTAGTTGATCTTGTTACATGAGTTGTTACCTGTTCATTTTAGACATTCGTTACAGTAATTTATTTTTGAGGCGTTGAGGTGTTCTATGAGTATTCTATTTTAAAATAAGTGTTATTGATGTGACTTGTTTTACTTCTGAAGGCAGATAATGAATCTGCAAAAGTGATATACAGATGACTTTTCAAACTTTTATAGTTCTTTTGTTTTGAGCCAGTCATATAGCCTGTGTTTACAGAATACTTGCTAAGTGTACATTATCTCCTAAAAATATTTAACGATTCTTGCTTAATATGAAATTTTATTAACATAGATAAGAATTTTTGATGGACTGAAGTTTTTTACATATGTGAGTAACTGGGCATTCTTATAATATAGTTTAAATAAACTGCATATTGTAAAAGTCTGTTTTGTTAAAGTTCAGCTGTATATTAAACAATAAAACTCCAGTCACCAGAAACCTCTTGCTGCTTGGCAGCTGCCTATAATATTAGTAAGATGTAAAATGCTAGCAAAAGCGGTCACAAAAACAAGTAGAAACACATTCCTTTGGAAGGAATCAAACAGACTTTCTTGTGCCTGGCAAGAAGATAGTTAATTTAAGTATTTTTTCTGAAAATTGAGTCAGGAAAGATTCCATGGAAGTCTCTAACAAATGAATGCTTAATGAACTAGTGAAGAAGCTAGTGTTTTCAAGTGCTTCAAGTTGATGTGTTCAAAAGTTCATTATATTGGACTCCAGTTTTGTGTGAACTATATGGAAGGGCCTCTGTTTGTTTTTTTTTTATTACTTGTTTTTTGGGTTGTTTTTTTTAAATTGAATGCAAGTGCTCTTCTCGTTGTTTAGGGTCTACATGCAAAGAGTAAGAAGTGAGGACTCCAGACTCTTCCCCCTCCTCTCTGTGACTTCAGCAATAGATAAAAGCTGTTACCAGTGCAGTACTCTGCTAGCAAGAGCTACTGTGTCAGGGAGCATCTTGGCCCTCCTATTGCACGAGCTTGGTGAAAGCCCCTTGCAATTGTTACAGCACTTTGGTGTGGTTTTGTGATTGGACTTGGTGGGTTGGTCACTCCACAGGGGATGTTAGTTTTCCCTTAAGGTTTTGAACTTAAGGTTCCCATAAAGTCTTGATTAATGCCCCATGATCTTTGTACCTCATTTCAGTAAATAAGGAGCCATTTATTATGAGTAAAACAGTCTTGTTAGGCTAGGACTCAATTGTTGGCAATAATCCTGACTTTGTAAGGCCTATCTCTCTCTAATACTGACTTAATTACTTTGTTAACTTGGAATTAGAAGACATCCCTCTGCACATCAGCTTACTTGGATCTAGTCTTATGTTGTAATTAAGGTGGAAATATCAGAGCTTTGGGGATCTGAGGCTCTCTAGAAAGCCAGGCAAAAGAATCCCCCTTCCACTGACACTTGTAGCATAAAGATTTTGTCCTCAGTTCCTGAGCACAGTCTGTTTATAACCAAACAGATATTTCAGGAAAAATACCTGCCCTGGTTGTCATGGCTATTTGAAATAAACAGACTAATGAAAATCAGTTCCAGGATGTCTTGCTATTAAAACTGTCAGTCATCTTTGGAAATCCTGGAGTAGTATCAGACCTCTCACCAGCACTCCCACCAGCTACATCACAGCTTAGTAAAAACAGCCTTACTGGGGTTGCCAAATCCCAGATTGAGTATTTTCTATACACAGAGAAGGCTAAGTAGGACTGAGGCCTTTTCATTTAATTACAACTGAAGCTACTCCTCAGTTAGCTTCCACCTTCATGTGACAACAGTAATTCTGTTTTCTGTCTAATGCTGAGCTCCTTAACTTGGACAGGAAAGTTATCCCACATGGAGAGGTGCAGCTTTTAGCTTTGACAACACTGGATGCAATCTACCAAGTTTTCTTTTTTTCTCTTCATCCAGAAGAGAAGAAGTCTATAGAAATCTAAGATTCATGGGTGAAAAGACCAAGTGAGTCAAGAACTGGAACCTTGCTGAAAATAGATTAATTAACCCAGGTTTAATCTTATACTTGCTAACTCCAGCGTGTATTTGAGACACTTTGGCTATGTAGAAACAACTACGATGATGTCAAACTCTACTACTTTACAGATACTTACTAGAAGCTTTGGGGTTTACAAATGTTAAAGCAAATCAATGGAGACAAATCAAATTTTTTATTTAGTGTAAAGTCAGAAATACAACATCATTAAAATGTTCATAAGTTAAATGAAGGCCACAGTAGTGGGATGAAACATGAAGTGACAACTATTTACACACTGATGGATAAAATATCACTATCCAATCTTACAATACAAACCCATGACTTTAAGATCACTTGATCTTAGTAAATTGCTGAAGTCTAACAAGCGCATGCTTTGTTACCGCTTGATCTCCTACAGTGCAGATGGGGATGTGCAGTGACATGGCTTTAAAGCTAGGGTAGCTGTAACGCAGTGCCTTCTTCAGAAGTCAAGTGCTTGGTGTGCTTGTTCTTTCTTTCATACACAAACCCTGGACTAACCATGTGATCCACGCTACCTGCTAGCAATTACTGGATGAATTTAGAGTACCCGATGGGCAGTGAGAAATTAGTCCGTACAAGATTAAAAATGTTGTACCTTTACAGGACCCCATGACACAGTGCTATCAGCCATTTGTGCCTTGGTGGGTAAAACTGTTTCATCATCAAGTTTCTTCTCAGACTTGCGAACAACCCTCAAGACAAAACTATTAGTGCTTTGTTTGCTGATTCTCCAGTGAATCCTGCATGGTCACCCTAAATGGGTTGAAGTGGGAGACCTCCCTTTGGGAAGGGGGGACACCTCACAACGTCAGCTTACACTTGAGAAACAGCAGTAGTTGGCTGCCAAGAAACCTGGTGTTTGAGGGGGATTTGTTCTATTCTTACATCCACTCAGTTTTGTTTTCTAGAATTACAGCAAGGCTAAGAGAGCCTTGAAGTGGTGGTTTCTTTTTGTTGAAAGCTGAAGTATAATGGCATCATTACTGTAGAGACAGACCTCATTTCTAGTAATATCCACCAACAAGTCTGCAATGTATGGCAAGGCGCAACAGATGCAACTGAGCACTGCTCTCATTTACATCGTTTGCATTTCAGGTTCTTCTCTTTCTTAACACTGATTACACTAGACATGCTGCTCTACAGGCAGTGCTCAGACCCATAATCTGGGCTGAGCTGCTCAAAATCTGCTACCAAACAGACAAGACGGTAAAAAAACAGGGCATCTTGACACTAGGCATTGCTCAGAACAGCACAGATTCGTGAGACAAAAACCACCTTTATTCCACTGCAGTCCTCTACCTTAAATGTTTGGTTTTGTTCAGTGTCTCAGCTTGAACTTCACCAGCTCAAACTGGGGCAGGAAAATAGTTGCTGTAAGGCCTGAAACAAACAAGTTTGGCACTTGGGGAGGGAAGTAAAAGGTGGCAAGGTAAGACCTGTTCTCAGTTCCTCACTGCAGATAGTTCACAAGCAGCAGGAGGAGCATTGTTGCCCTTCTGTGCCTGTAAAGCTTATTACTCAGGTTTTTATTCATCATACCTGAACAACTTCAGGAAGGCCATACATCCTGATGCTGTGCCTGACCAGTCTTTGAGGAAACAGGAAAGTGAAAATGGTTTGAAGTGTACGTCTTACAAGCTACAAACACTGATAGTGCATCAATTTGGTATTTCCTTGATCTAAGTTGTTTGACCTTGTTCCTCCTCCGCTACCCTCTCCCTTATCAAAAAAATGCAAGTGTTTTTCTGTATGCAAGCCCTGCAAATAACGTCATACTGTTACTACTACATAGAAATTCCTAACTGGTTTACAGGAGCTTGTTTACATTTGCTTTGCAGAGCTACAGACAGTACTGTACTGTAATCTAAATATATCTCAGGTGAGAAAGGTGATGCATTAGACTTCTTACCCAAATGAATTTTCAGCACAATAACTGCATTATTTTCTAGTCAAGAACACTATCCTAGGACCTCAAAGAGCACCAGCAGACTTTTTTTTAACCTGACAAACTGGATCCCATTTTTAACGAGATATGCTCATTTTTAAAACAAATGTAAAAGTTTAGTAAGTCTCTACACTACATTTGCACATTGCTTATTCTTAACAATACACAAACTTAACGTCTCCTGTTCAAAATGTGCTTAATTCTGTTTATCACTGAAGTTTATAATCTTCAGGTATCCAATGAAGCCACAAACTAAGGTATTTTAGCTCATGTAGCCTATGCCAATTAAAACAACAACAACAACAAAAAAAAAGACAGCAGCAATACCATGACATCTGTGAGTCAACCCCTACTTCCTTTTGCTTTTTGTGTCAGTTGTTTGGAAAACACTAGACGCTGACATCAGATTTTCTATATACTGTCCCAGAACTTGGTTTTCTGATTTCAGTTTCAAGTTTTCTTCCTTAACAGCATCTACTCGTGCTGAGAGATCTGCGAAGGTGATATTATAAGAAAAATATTAGACACTATTGCATGCAATAATTAATGTTTTATGTGCCTAAATCAAACTATTCACGCTTTTAATGTGGGCAATACTGACATATGGTATTATCTTGTAAAACACTGTGCTACTCAAGTTTTAGCCAAAGATAATTTTCCTCCAGTATCCTTTAGTGCAATATCCTGAGACAAACTTGTTACAAAACCTTACTGTGAGTCTGTGTCTTCATTCTTCTCTTTAATTTTTGAATTAAGCTATTACAAGCTAAACTACTTGGAAACAAAAGTTCAGTGATGGACAGACTCAAGATGTGTGTCAGCTAGTAAGCCTGGGACAGTTAACTGTATTCCTCCTCCTGCTTGATGTGCACATAAAGAGGGAAAAAAAACCAAACAGATCTGAGACCTTCTTTCAACTGTGTGACACTTTTGGACACTTTGACTAAGGACAGAATAATAAGGTTCTCTTCTTTTGCTTATTACTGTGTGCTTGTCAAAAATCTGTGCCAAACTGCTAACCTTCAAGTGTGTGCTGCAGTTCCAAAACTTGATTAATAAGCCGTGTTTTCTCTTCTAATTCCACCTGATTCTCAGCCTCAACAGCTGCAATAAATCATGAGAGTTTTAATGCAACCTTGGCAACAGCTGGAAATTATATAAAGTAGAAAAAAAATAACAATAACAAGAATATTAAGAACTTATACCATCCATGTCGGCGTTCATCATTGTTGAAGGGGCTCCTTCTGCTTTTGAAGAAAGAAGGTGTGAGAGATGCTCTGGTTAAAGAAAAAAAGAGACCAGTGAGGCAACTGTCCCTATAACTGCTTTTCTATTTCCATTTTAGATACATATTTCTATTGCTGCTGGAAAGCCACCACTTAAGCCTAAACCAGAATAAATTTTAAACACGCTTTTTCTCCTAGAGCCTTATGTGCTATATAAAGATGGTTCTTCACCTCCATACGCTTCAGTTATAACTGGTCCATATAAAGCCTCCCTCTGTTTCAGTGATGCAATTGCACTGATGGTTCTGGAATCGGCCGCTAAACCAACGCAGAAGCCGAGCGGCTCCCGTCCCTGTCCACCGCCTCTCGTTGCTGTCACGGGCCCGGAGGACGCAGGGACGTGCGCCTTTGCTTCGCGGGCCTTGCACCTGACAGCCATCGCCCGGCACCCCACGGCCGCATCCCTCCCCTGCGCTCGGCGCCGGGCGCGCCGTCGGGAAGCGCCGGCGCGGGGCGGGCGGCGGCAGCGGCAGCACCGCAGAGAGCTCCCGCCGGGACCCGGTGGCCGCCC
>WBNH01007605.1:231389-253555 GCA_013401255.1 Urocolius indicus
CTTTCTGATGAGGATGTGATGGGAGACAGTGTCAAAAGCCTTGCTGAAGTCAAGGTAGATGACATCTGCTGCTCTCCCCTCATCTAGCCAGCCAGTTATGCCTTCAAAGAAGGCTATCAGATCAATAAATCTTCTGTGAAACAGCATCCAGATTACAAAAAAAAGGAAAAAAAAAACCCAACCAAACAAAAAAACTCCTTCCTTCTGGATCCTACAGCCTTAGGGATCATGTCACACAGAGACCTAAGTAACTTCACATGATTGCTCTCGTCTTGTAAGTCAGTGACTCCTAACCAACACCCCTGTTTCTGTGTTCTTTCCCTGGTGGAAATAACTCTTCCAGAACATGCTGCAGAAGGTGCTCCCTTTGGAACTCACAAAACAGGCCAAGAGTCACAGTAAAGACAACACGCGGGATGCCAGGTAATTTTAGTAGCTTCACTGAAGTGACTGCACTGCATAACCTGTGGTAGCTTTATAGGTACTATGTAGCTTGAACCATGTGTTGCAGTGAAACACATTCATGTGTTGCAGGACTATATCCAGTTATAAATAATTTGATGCTGTGTAGGTACTTGGAAAGATAAAGGCATTTGGAAAGTGTGCCTCTACTGTATGGTTTTTTAATACACTCTAGAAAGTGGGGTTTTTTTAATATGTACATCTTCTGGGTGCCTCCACGCTATTTTTAGCTCTGTATTGTTATCTTTTTTAACTTCACAATGAGATAATCTAATTCAGATTAGACTGAATGCTTTTAAAGTTTTGAAAACATATTTTCATTTGAGCCCTGCAGTCTGCGCTGGGAAATGAGTCTGTTGGTTTCGGTTCTGTTAGCTAGTCTACTTAAAAGTATATCACCTCCTCTACAAACCTTACAAGCAGTCCTCTCAGGTGATGGCTGGGGTTTTGAACTTGTTAGTAACTCCCTTCAATTGACAGAGTGCTTCTCACTCTGTTAGAATCTTGCTCGCTGCACTTGCTTCGTGGCAAGCCTGGCAATCAACAGGTTCTCAAAATTCTTTCTAGCAATACAATCTCCAGCACTTTTGATTGACATGGTGAAAAAATATAGCCAGAGTCTACAGATGGATGGGGAGCTTGCTGACCTGGTGATGAACTTGCTGTGTTTTATACTATAATGGGGAGAGGAAAAAAGACTACAGATTTCTTGGGGAAATTCACCTCTCCACTGCAGAAATTCCACTTTGCTCTCTGGATTACGTTTACAGGTTATTGTCTAAACTGTCTGAAAACGAGCAAGGTGGTAAAAGCCTTGACATTAAATTATGGGACAGAACGGAAACCAGACATGCTGTCTCCCTTTCTGTCATAGGCAAAACAGTAGTAATTCTGAGTTTTGGGTTTACCTACTGTTTCTGTTTTGTAAGCGTGCTGTTGAGGGTTCATTCTGCTTCACATGACTGTGGTTTCTGACTGTAGTATTTTGTTTTGATTCTTAACTCTGATCTTTGGGCTTGAGCACAATTTCAGCTGGCTGAAACTGCTTTTCAGAGTTAACCTGTGGGAGATTTTTGGTATTCTTTTTGAGAATCTGAGCCTGCACTGTTAGCATTGCAGAAGGGCTGTCAGCAGAGAACAGATGGTGTCTTTTAGTCTACGTGTGTTACTAGTTAAACGGTTGCACAGATGCTTCCTTAGGTTTGTACTGCATATCCGCAGACATGCTGGATCTCACACAGTCCATTTTTCTACTATAAGTGCTTAATATCCCTTTAGCCTACTATCTGAGGTTGTGCCCATGGCCCTGGGCCCCAGCGTTTAGAAACTGTTTCTGTGTGTCTCAACTCTGCATCAGGGCAAGATCTGCGGCCGTTACTTTTTTTCTTTCCCTGCCCTTCTCTGATTTCCTAGAGAAGTGCTAAGCACAGCCCTGGTCTACACAGCCCAGGGACTAAGACTGTTGTATCGACGCTACTGGGTGAAAATTTCACAGAGGGAATGCCTAGCTCATCTTACTTTCCCTTAAAAAGATGTGCCTTGATAATTCTCCCTCTACTTTCCAGAGCAAAGAAGTCAGCTCCAGGATTTTAGATACCTGATGTACTAGCAGATTTAAACAAATGATCCAGGAACCAAACCCAGCACACCACAGAAAAAAAAAAGCCCTCAGCCCAAAGTATTTTTTAATGACAGATCAACAACAGAAGTTTAGCATATCACATGACTTACCTATTTGTTTTTCAAATTCCTTACCTCACCTATCTTTACTTGGATTACATATTATCAATGAAATTTGTTGTGTACTTTAAATGTGAAGCTTTAGGGATTTAGAGTATATCCTAAACAATAAGATTGTTTTTAGAATGTAGACTGTGTCCCACGGGAGGCATGCTTGTGCATATGTCTAGAGTAACTAAATATTCCTTTGCTTTTTAAAGATGTGCTTGGTGTTCTCTTTGACTGGAGATGGCCAATTCAGGCCAATTCTTTCTTTTATCAGCCTGTGGTATTTTGTTAACTCTCGTGTAAGAAGGTGTCATTTCTTTGTTCTGTAAGTTGTTAACCTGACAAGTCTTGTTTGGGGAGTGTTCCCAGGAGAACCTGAAACAGTCCTTCTCAAGGCTGGCTTCTGTTTGACAGGGATCTGGCAGCACTTGGTACTCTGCAGTTTCCCCACTCACTGGGAGGGGTAAAATTAATGGGGTAAATAGTAATTACATGCCACTGTGAGCAAATCACTCAGCTTTGCTGTGTGGCTGTTTACTGTATATCTTTGGAATATGCAGAACAAAGCTGAGAGACTGGGCACAAACTTAGTGCTACTTTTAAAATGTACATTTTATTTAAAAACTAGTCACAAATGCTGGAAATGGTTTTTTTTCTGTGGAGCAATTTAACATACTAATAGCCACTCTGCAGTTTGGAAAAGGAATTAAGAGGATTCTCTTTACTGCTGGAGATATTTGAACACTGCCCTAAGTAATTGTTCCATTGGTTTATTAAGCTGTTTTTGCACTATACGCTAGAGTATAGTATACTTCAGGTGAGTGGATTTTCTGACTGAGGGTGCTTGTAGTTTTTAGTAGGGTGTCAGAGCTCCTGAAGTAAGAACAGACTAATAGATGCAACTGAGAACAGGTGCTAGTCCCTTTCTTTCATTCAAATTAATTTGATATTTTCTAAGGTATTTGGTTAAAGCAGAGAAGATGTTCATAATATGGGCATCTACATTAAAATGTATAGGTGCAACAAGTTTTCACTTTAAAAATGCAGTTATCTCCACTTACTGCAATTACCTATCCTAAATTCCAGTTAAGCTTCCCTAAAACTGGCTGATGTTGCTGGAGAAAGGAATTAATTTATCAAGTTTCACTGAAAGACTATTTTTGGTTTGAAATAGCAACCATCTCCCTAGGATATAAAGCATAGTTAATGGTTTACCTAAATGCATGTATGTGTACAGTTACAAAACTGCAGGAGAGAATGTTATTGCTCCAGATTCAGATTCTAAGTTATTGCTGCTAATGACAAATGTGTTCAGATGTTTTATTTCTAAAACTCTGGTGTACATCCTGTTTTTTCCCTGCTACACAGTGCAAACCAACAAGCCTTTCACTTCCTTTTTGGCATGGTTACAGCCACCGGAGGCGCCTGCGTAAGCTGACCAATGACAGAGCCTTCACTGTTCACCACTAGAATAGAAATGTGTTCTCCTTTTCATTAACAGAAGAACGTATTGTATGTATTTCTAGGATGAGTTTGCCATTTGAACTGTACTGCTTTCTCCTTTAATTAATTATTGCCACAAAGAAAGACAAAAAGGAACACAAATGGCTTCATTCCTTTTCCTTGCAATACTAACTCGCAAGACCCTTTGCATCAAATCTTCATCATTTGGTTTCTCTGTGGAAATGACAGACTCTAAGATTTTTTTTTTTCAAGTAACTTTTCAAGTTGCTTTATGACAGAATTCTTTGCAGTTGTTACTCTTTCTGGGAAACTTCAAAAGACTTTTGTAGCCTTGTGCACATCCGTGTGCAGATGTGCAATTACAGACTTCTGTCAAATAGAGAATTTGGGTAGGTTTTGGTTTGCACTTTCTCCAACCAAATCAATTTATACAAGATGAGCAGTTATTTTGGCTTATGCTGGTCTAACTGTTGTCTGTGTCCATATGTGTAACCTGATATAAGTGAACCTGCTTCGGCAAGGGGTTGGACTAGATGATCTCTAAAGATCTCTTCCAACCCCTACCTTTCTATGAGTCTATGTTTTGGTAGTGCCTTAGGGCCCGAATGAGAATAGCACCTCATCAGATGATGTAACCTGTGAGCATACAGTTGTGGGAAATAAGAAAATCCAAGCTCTTTAGAAAGTCTACAAAAAGAAAGCCTTAGAAAACCATATTTTCTGCTTAAGCCCAGAGAGACTTGCATTCTAACATAACTGCATCCTAATTGTTTGCAAGATTGTGTGTGAGTGCAAATGTTTGAATTAAATTTCTACCAGTCTTCACAAAAATGCATTTTCAAATAGACTGAGCAACTGAACTCTTTGCAGCTTTAGGCTGCGAATGCCAACAGATATGATATAATGTTGGCCTGTTGACAGTTTGATCCTTCTTGTAATCATCAGCTACAGGTTTGCCACCAGATTTTGTGGAAGTACACTTAGCAAGGTTCCATAAAGCTATAGTTTACTTAATGAGTTGAAAACCAGTTTGCTGTTTGTAAGTTAGGAATAACCATTTAGGGGTTTGTAGCTGCTTTTTAAAAGCAGTGTTACGTGACAAATGTAGTCCTTAATGTCAGCTTTCTGTAAAGCATATTTGAAAAAAGATAATTTTTATATTCTTAACAGTGAAGAAAGAGAGCCTTGATTTATTTATACAGCAGAGGTCAGAAAAACAATAAAGATTTTTTTTTTTTTGCAGCTGTTGAGTATGCTCTCACTGTTTTATTTGTGGTTTCCTTTCCTCTGTACCTTTGAGTAGGTCAGTTTTTGAGGGAACTTTATCCAGTGCTATCAGTTTCTAAATGAAAAGGTATTTCTATTCATAAAAGTGAAATAATTCTGTTATTTCCTTGCTTTCCTTGATTTCATGTGATTTTGATATTACTAATAAAACACTTATTGAGAAGTTTCTATCTTGCTACCATTTTGTGTTTGTCTTGATTTACATGGAAGTGATTTATTTTTAATACTTGTGTACTTAACAAATAGAGAAATGCTGCTGTTTGGAAGAGCAATAGCTATTAAATATTCATGAATTGCTCTCAGTTAATCAGTCTCAGTAACCCCTGTTGCTTTGCCACAATAGCTTTTCACTGTATGAAAGAAACTTTGATAGGAAGGCTTTATTCTGATTATGTTTCATATTGTACACACATAGCATGTTGTTCTACTTGTCTGCTTAGTATCTTTTCAAGTACATGTTAAGAAATGAGGGGAAAATCTTATGTAAACATATTAATGTTCATTAAAACCAGTGAGTCTTTGTGTTCCTACTTAAAATTTAATTATGGAATGCTTTCTTCTAAAACATCAGGTTGTTCTCAAGCCAACTCCACTTATGATCTGCATATTTCAAGTCTAGCTTCTTTATTCCATGCTTGAACTTGCTATTTGCCATCCTAAGGATGTTTTTGTCTTCCCTGCTTTTATGGAATTTATGTTCTTCTCCAGCCTTACAGTTATGGCCCATCCTGTTTGTTAGCTTCTGTGCTCCAATGTTACTGTAATTAGTCATAACTTCAACTGGAAAAGATAGGGAAGACTATTTCCTACAATCTATGTGGATAGTATCTTCCTATTACAGGTTAGGAATTTTCTTACACCTTTCTCTCCAGCCTCCAGGTGTTGCCCGCTGACAGAAGAAATGAGCCAGGGTTTTAACTGTTCACCATGAGTCTTACTGTATTCTCTCTCTATGCCTTCTATCTAAAACCTTGCCCGAAAGTGCCACTTATTTTCAGTGGCATTCAGTGGCAACTCTGAATTTATCTTTCTACTTTTGAGTAACTGTCCCCACCTCTTTACTACTAGGGGAAAAGCTCTGATATTGGTAGCAGATCTTGCATAAAGAAGCCTTGTTTATGGTCTTCTTTGAGTTGTGAACATGAGCTTTCCCTGACCTTGTGTATAAGAATCTAGTAAACTTGAAGTGCTCAGTTTCTGAGGTGCAGTAGGTTCTTATTTGCACCGTTGCTGAGCAGCTGCTTGTACAGCAGTGACATCTGTCAGTTCTTGGCATTGGTGAGTATCCAGCTCTGAATGCCTGGGTTGACTTGGATATCCAGTGTCAGTCAGTGCTCAAAGGAGATAGTTTTTAAATTTGTGCCTCTGTTTTCTCTTGTGTATTAACATTTTCCAAACTGCAAAGGTGCTGAGGTTAGAGTAGTAGAGGAGCCTAGTGGGTGTTTGCCTTCTAAAGAAAATGACTTGACATCTACTGAAGGACTAGGTAAGCAATACAGCAAAAATACACGTCTGTGAGACAAGACAGATTCAAACCCATCCAGTATTACTGAGTCACCTCTAGCTCAGCTACTTCTGGATGCTTTGCAAAGCCTGGATGATCTTTCCACTGTACGCTGCCCTTCATCTGTTCTTGCCACTTTCTCAGCTGTGCAGCAAGCCATGAAACACAGTCGTATGAGACCTTTTCTTTACTATTCTGCAAAAGCAGAAACAGGGAAAGAGTGACATTCACTGTCAGGAGACCTTTTCATTACTGCACAACTTGGACCAATTTATTGGCAGACCAAGGTCTGCCAATTTATCTTGTGAATAGTTTGGGTCATTCACATCTTGATGTCATTAGGCTTATATGCTGTATAATCAAAGTGCATTCAAACATTCGATTTGGCACCATTACACTACTATGAAATTGCTAGAAAATTTTGTTCTGAAAATAAGATCAATTCTATTTTGGGTTGTCCTTTTTAAATATGAGGTAAAGACAGCAAGTATGATAACATTCTTTACACGAAAAGGGAGGGGGTGTAATAGGACTTGTATTATTCATTAATAAGCAATCCAGGTTCCTAACTGGTGTAAATTAGCACAGCTCTATGGCAGCCCTCCTGACATGATCAAGTTGATACTCTGGCCACAGCTTTCTAAATAATTTATTATCAATTCATATTAACTCACTTCATTTTTCCAATATGTAGAACTATCTTACTTCCCACTCCAAATACTTTTGCTTCCATAAGCTAGAAGGATGGCTGGGGGAGGGGAGACAGTCTTTGCTTTTGTACTTTCTTTTAAAACAATTAAGGACTTAATAGTGAGGATTTAAATAGATCAGCTTGCTTCCATTACCAATTAGTTTGCATCACTTCTTGTGAGCTCTTGCTCACAATGTATGTAAAAGAGATTATCATTCCATATTCAGGAGACAAGGCCAGCATTATTTATATTTTCTTTGACATGTAACTTTTTTTCTTTCCAAACAGTGAAAGGCTGCATGTGCGCAGATGACGACTGTATATTGCCATATCTTAATATGTAAAAACCACAATAGCCTCCATACCCTTAAAATCTCAATTCTTAACTAATCACCAGGTTTACTCAACCACGTAACTAGGAAAGTTTACTTGAGGGTATTTGCTAAAAATATGTTGTACCAAGTAACTAGGACTACGGCTTTGTGGGCTCACCCAGTACTATTATTCACCCGCTGAAATTTGTATTGCGTCAGTAGATTTCTGTAATTTCTTACCTGAATCGTCTGCCAAAGAGATGTTGGTGAAGGTGCCATCCTCCTCATCCAAAGGTAACTCCATTTTGCTTCCTTTTTTCAAAGTTTTTGAGACGGGCGTTAAGTATGGCAGTCGTCAGCCATTTCTCAATGTGCACATGACTTCTCTGGTTAAATCTTTAATGAGTCAGACACACAGGTGTTGTTACATACTGTTGGCAGCTACACACGTACTCTGTGTGGTATCACATCTGAACCTTGATCTCTTTTCCGGAAATTGTTAAGCTAGAAGGTTTCTAACTGCTTCATCAGATATGTGCAGAGTAAACATTGTTATTGCAGGCTCTTTTTTTGAAACAACTGTGTATTCACCCTAGCAGGCTGCTGCTTCTTGTTCTTGATTTTCTCTACAACTCTGTGTGAGTTTCTGTTGGAGGTTTTTTGACAAAGAGGGAAAGTAACTGAAACTGTTAAAAAAAAAAAAAGTTACTTCTGATCCAAGCAAACACAATGGACAGATTCAGGAGTGGCAACTTTAAAATGTAATCTTCAAATAGTTAGGAATGCAAACAATTTTACTTGCGTGAGCAGTTGCATCAAAGCCAATGAGGTGATGTGAACAAGTGAAACTTGTGTATCTGTGAGTGTGTGATGCTCTGTGGTAGTACAGGGGAGGAAGGGAGAGAACCCTGCTTCTTGGTTTGATTCTTAAAGAAAATTTGACATAGTTTGAACATATAAACTAGTATTTCACCTCAAACTACTTACCTCTTTAGAAATTGTTTTGTACTCCTGGAATAGAAAGTTTCCTTGCAATTACTTTGCAAGTATAAATACTCCCTGATCTTGATTAAAGACAGCATAGTGAATAGTGGAACCGTTTTGTTTTCACGGCATTGTGTGTTCAGAATCTAACTTTTTAATCTGTACTCAGTAAAAGGCTAGAAGTTTAGGATGCTGACATTTTTTTCTTAATTGTAATTAGGATCCTCTCTGAAGTCTCACTAAAATGGAGTCTTAGTTTTGTGAAGCACTGTCTGACTATAGAATGGGAGAGGTCTCAGAATTAACCATTTGCCTTTCACACTTTTATACACAGTCTTGAGCCAGGCTCCCGAGACAGTGTCCAAAGGTAAATGCTTGTAACTTTGCAGGACAAAGGGCCAAAGACACTAAGCACTGCAATTGGTGCAGGTTTACAGAAATAATAAATGTAATGCTGCTATTTAATTTTTTTCTTCTTATCTTGTGTAGTTTTATTTAAGCTTTGCTGTTGGTTTCAGTGAAGTTACTGTCAGCTGCTTCAGAGATTACTGAAAACCAAGCATATCTTGTATTTTCAGAATTCTTTGAGAGTTACTCATTTTGGTCAGAACCAGTTCTAAATTTACATTCGTTGGTCTTGAGTACTCTGTGTAAAGAGACCTACGGGTCTCATTCCAAATCTTTCAGTATCACAGGGGAAGTCTGGATCAGTTTGGATGTGGGTTTTTTTTTCTTCTTTCAGTGAGGCAACAGCATGCATCAAAGCTCTCATGGTGATAATAGTAAAGCTTGAAAACATTTTGGTCTTTTGTCTTTATTATGCTGTTGATTGTTCTCAGACATGTTATGAACAATAGAAGCACTTCAGCAACTCAGTTTGGAAGGGCAGATCCTGAAAAACCGTGCAATCATAGAATCTATTACCTCCGAATTTTGTAAAATCATACTGTGGAACCAAGGGCTTTATCTTGTCTGAACTGTGTATCCCTCATCTAAAAGGTTTAATTAACTTTTCTGATCAGTATCAACATTATTGCCTGTATAGCTTCCCTCCGGTAGATACAATTTCCATGTAAATTATTATCTGGTTTTAGGCAAACTCTCACAGTAGCCTAGTGAATATGAATGTTATGCAGTTGTTACTCATGTCTAGATCAAAGCCATTAGTAAAAGTGATGCAGAGTAAAAGCTATATTTTAATAAGAGCCAGTAAGAAAGACTCGTCAAGGTGAAGCAGAACATGATTCAGGGAAGAGTTTGGCTGCCTAATGTGATGTGTATCAATCTCTGCAACATACAGAGCCAGGCTCTTGCCTTTATGCCAAGTACATTTCCCTACATGTGGCACCAGAGAGCTTGAGGAGTTATTTGTCCTGCCCTACAGAATTAAGGATCCAAAGCTTAGAAATAAGCCTGTGCTGCAAGTGCTTCAGAGCTCCTTAAAGTTCCTTTTGAAAGAAAGGCCTCTGGACAGATTGCTTGCTTTGTTTCCTCGATCGCTGCCTCTACCTTGGAAGGATGAGAGAGAGGAAAGTAAAGCTACCTGCATTTCGGTGCATGTAGCTGGTTTCAAGCGTATGTGCATAAAGGAAGATCAACATGGCACTCTGGAGCTGCAGTGCTGCACAGAGGCTTTTACCTTTCATGAGGATCTGGGTATCAGTTAGCTTTGTGGAAGATCTATTACAGCTTGCTCATGGAAATGGAGACTCATTTACCAACAGAGAGAGGGACGGGTTTAAGCAAGAGGACTCTATGGACAGAATTTTGTGTCTTTCTTGCCCAAAAGATTTTTCATGCTTGAATCATAGAATGGGAGGGGCTAGAAGGGACCTTTAGAGACCATCTAGTCCAACCATCCTGCAGAAGCAGGTCTACCTAGATAAGGGCCCACAGGAAAGTGTCCAGGTGGGTCTTGAAGACCTCCAAGGAAGGAGACTCCACACCCTCCCTGGGCAGCCTGTGCCAGGGCTCCATCACCCTCACAGTGAAATAGCTTTTCCTTATGTTTAAATTAAACTTTTTGTGTTCCATCTTCATCCCATTACCCCTCGCCCTGTTGCTAAATACAATAGAAAAAAGGGATGTCCCAACCTCCTGACAGCTGCCATTTAAATTTTAATTTAAATTTATTAATGAGATCTCCCTGCAATCTCTTCTTATCTAGGCTGAACAGCCTCAGATCCCACAACCNCCAGCAGGCCAATCCCCAGCCCGTACTAGTGCATGGGGTTGTTCCTCCCCAGATGCAGGACTCTGCACTTGAGGGACAGTAACTGAAAGCGTTAAAAAAAAATTACTTCTGATCCAAGCAATTTGTTGCTGTAATCATATGTGTTTTATAAGGAAAAACATTTTGAAAGGAGCAGCAGCAGAGGAACTCTGGCCAGCTTACAAGAAAGCTTCGTAATAGTGTTAACTGTCACAGCAAAATGAGCTTAGCTATTTCCAAGTGTGAATTATTTTCACTGGACTAATGAACATTAATATGAAAGTTAACTTGCTTATAAAATATCAGCTGATCTGTCTGGAGGTTTCATTACTAAGTTGATCAGAGGTTGTGGACCACCTAGCAACTGCCTGTCTCCCTTTTCAAATAGTTGGCTTAAACTGTCAGAGATTGAGGGTGGGGGAAGTAAAGTGACAGCCTCTCCTACAGCCACTCCTGTGAGTACGTTGTTTGACGTTACAGCAATAGCATGTGTTGCTGTAGCCAAGTGCTAGCCCAGTTTTGACAAGTATTGATAACAAGCACGTTAGCAGACTGCTGTCTGGATATGATGGCCATGAAAGCAGTGGCTAAATACCCAGGATATAAAGAAATACCCAGTGGCTAAATACTCAGGTCTTCAGGTCTGGTACTGAAATGATTCTTCAAGCTCCAGAATTTGTGGTTGATCAGGCAATTTAGTGTCAAGAACACAATTACAAGAGGGTTTATGTCCTTAGATTTAAAGCACCGTAGCTAAACCTGCCTGATAGTAGGTTCCTGTTTTTATTACTGTAAGTACCATGTAACTGTTTCCTAAAATATTTCTTAAAATTTCCTAAAATTATTTCATTGTGACTCGAAACAAAAGTTGCCTCAGAGCTAAGTACAGCGTATGGAACACTTTGGCTAAACCACAGCAAGTGCTGTGACACTTATTGATACTGAAAGTGTAACAGTGATTATTGTGTGGTTGAGGCAGACTCCAACTCATTTTTTTTTTAGAGTTCAGCCTTGCACGTATAAACTGAACTACAATATCAGAGCATTCACCTGCCCTTTTCACCTGCTTCCCTTGCTTCCCGTTACAGCGCTAATTTGTTATCACTGGGAATCCACAACGGTGGTACCTTTTGGAAGCACTTTTGTTGGCTCTATTTCAAATATTGTTCTAACTTGGAAAGAGAAGAGGGAAAAGTGGGATCAGAGACAGGAGGTTAGTCAGCTGAGAGACATTTTTTTCTGTCTGCACCAGCCAGCAAAAGCTCACTTTCCAAAGGTGTAATTGCGTAGAGATGCCTGCTGTTACTCAGAAACTTTCTAAGTATTAATAACAGAGCGGATTGTTTTTTAAGTCAGAAAAACATTCAAGTAAGAGAAGGTTTCCATTGATTTCAGAGAATACTGGGACAGAATCAGAGTACACTAGGTAGATTAGATCCTTGATGCGACACAGATATAATGGTTGATCTTCCATCAGGTTGCACTGTACAATCTTAATGCATTAAGCTGCTTTTGTTATGCAGTGGTTTTATCAAGAGTTTGAAGACAAGTTTTACAAATGTGGATGTATATGATGTAAGACACTAAGGGAGAGCTATGTTTTGCATTCTTAGGAGATCCTGTATCTTGCTTTTAGTCAGCACATTTAAAAACAAAGCCCATAATACTCCTTTTGACTTGTATTTTTTTTTCAAGACAGTAAGGTCTGAGTAAAGAGTAGAATTCAGCTCTGGCTGTACAGTTGCATAATATAAATTTGTATAAATTTACTGGTACTTTCTATCACACAACAAAATGTTTGGAATTATTTTTCGTACACAAAACATGATAAAAATGCCTCCGATTGATCGGTTTCACACTGTATATATAAACCACAGCATTTTAAATATATGCACCTTGTCAGGAAATGACAGCTGCCAGTGCATTTCTGCTTTAATGAACTTTGACAGAAAGGAACTGTGGCATGTGTTCAGTGCATGCTAATAAAGCAGTAATAGTCTTAGTAAATTCACAGCATGTTCAAAGCTTGTCTGACTGATACTGTATGACAGTAACCTACTGGCAGAACAAGAGTTTACTAAGATGGTGACAGAAGTGTATTAAACGTGTCGTTCACAAATTTAACCTGTAAACTGAGGTGTATTTATACCTGTCAGTAAGTCTCCTAGGTGTATGTTTGCTTCCCTCCTCCCTGCCTACTTACAATTTAGAAACTTGCAAACCAATATTGTGGATGAGAGAGTCTTGCAAAGGTTGAGATTCGCTTTGAGGGCATTTTATGTAAATGGGCATCATTATTTGCAAATGCTGCTTCTGAAGTTGCACCCAAACTTGTCCACCTGGGAACAATCCACAACAACTGCCCACTTTCTTTCATATTCACTCACTTGCTACATCTAATTTTGATAAATTGCATAGATGTTGTTCTTTTCCTCATGAGTGATTTTTAACAAAATTTGGATCTAAACCTCTGCCGCCTGAGAATGAGTGACTTGTTTGCAATGGCTGGTATATATGTCTTAAAATAGACCCGCTTTCCTTCACACTTGTCCATTTTACTCTAAGATTCCCAGTCATGTATCTGCCTAGACCTGGAGAACATTTGCCTGATAAATTAAAAAAAAATAAAAAAGGAAAAAGGTGTCTGCTGCTTCAGACTACTTCAGATACTCCTTAAACTTCAATTCTATTTTGATTCCTGTTCTCTAATGTGTCTGGCTACTAGCAGCTTTCTAAAGTGACTGTGACCAGTAAGAACAGAGGAACTTTTCCTTCTTGATCATTCCAAGGGCCCACCAGGTCGATAACCCACTAACCTGTATGTTTCTTCTGTTCCACAGTACAGTTAAGTGCAAAATACTTCAGAGTTTAAATGTGTAGTCATTAGAATTGTCACTATTAACTGGATGGGGGAGATTTCATCTAATCCAAGTTTGTTGATTAATCAACAATTAAATGAATGCAATTACAATTGCAAGAGGATTGCCAAAGTGGGTGGACCTCAGTGTAGCCATAGAAACTTCCTGCAGGATAGTTCAGGGGCTGAGACCTAGCTGGAGTACTTAAGCAGTCTAGCTCTAGCAACACAGATTTCAGTGCTGGCTTCAGAGCTACTGCTAGCTGTAGGAGCAGAGTAAGTTGGCTTTCATGACCCCTGTGCTGCAGTGGCAAGGCAGAAGCTGGTATGCAGGCCAACAGCGTGTCAGCCCACTGTTTCTTCTGTGTCTTCTCTCTGAGTCTTAGATTTTAACAGGAGAAAAATGGACATGTTATTTTGCTGTTGCAAAAATGTGATCTCTTTGTGGCCTGAATTCTGCCTGCCTTGGGCTTGATCAGCTTCATTGCAAGTCCTCTGACAGAGATGCCTGCTTTGCTACAGAGAGTCTTTGAAAGAGAGGGTCACACACAACTGCATATGCCAATCTTGCATACTTTGTGCACCAAGGGAGTTTGTCGATACAGGTTATTTTGACTTATTCATAGAGCTGTAATGTGCAACTGGTGAAGAGGACTGAGCCCTGAGTACCAGGCAGAATTCCAAAACCATGACAATTTATTGGCTCAAACAAATTTGGCGTTTGTCACTTTCTCTGCTGCTGCCTCCCTCAGTCTGTCACGGATCTGAAATACTCACCAAAGGGCAGGAACAGGCTGCTGGACTTCACCTGCAGAGCGGCCAGTGGGGCACTCTGTAGGATAAAGTGTCATTCAGCAGTCAAATACTAAAAGACTGACAATGAGGAGGACAAAGTTTAGACGCATCTATCTATTTTTAACAAGTCACATACTTTAAAAAATGTTAGTGTCTGACACCAAACTGGGAGGACTGTCTGATTCCTCAGAAGGCTGTGCTGCCATTCAGCAAGAGCTCGAGCAGTTTGAGACTTGGGCAGAGAGGACTCTCATGAGGTTCGACAAGGACAAGTGGCGAGTCCTGCACCTGGGGAGGAACAACCCCATGCACCAATACAGGCTGGGGACTGACCTGCTGGAGAGCAGCTCTGCAGAGAGAGACCTGGGAGTTCTGGTTGATAATAAAATGACCATGAGCCAGCAAATGTGCCCTTGTGGCCAAGACCACCAATGGCATCCTGGGATGAATCACAAAGAGTGTGGCCAGCAGGTTGAGAGAAGTTCTGTTCTCCCTCTAGGGCAAGGGGTAATAGAATGAAGATGGAACACAAAAAGTTCCATTTAAACATAAGAAAAAATATTTTACTGTTCAGATGAGGGAGCCCTGGCACAAGCTGTCCAGGGAGGGTGTGGAGTCTCCTTCCTTGGAGGCCTTCAAGATCCGCCTGGACATGTTCCTAAGCGACTTGATCTAGGTGGACTTGCTTCTGCAGAGGGGGGTTATACTAGATGATCTCTAAAGATCCCTTCCAACCCCTACCATTCTATGATTCTATGATTATTGACGTTTGTGTAAGGATGTCCCATTTGAAGGTATTACATTTCCTGTTCATAGAACCATGGAATGGTTGGGTTGGAAGGGACCTTTAGAGATCATCTAGTCCAACTCCCCTGCTAAAACAGGTCCACTTACATCAGGGCCTCTATAGAAGGAGACTCCACAGCCTCCCTGGGCAGCCTGTGCTAGGGCTTCCTCAGTAAAATAGTTTTTCCTTATTTGTCATATACCTGTTTTCTGTAACAATGAGAAGTCCCCAGCAGAATGCAATTTTTTTACATGAGTTTGCTCAATCATTTGTGTCTTGCTTATTCTTGGAGTTGCCTTTTTAAGCTGCAGCTATCCTGGTTTTTCTTTACTACAAGTCTCCTGGAAGGTTATTGCTGATGGCATCAGTGGCTAAAACTAGTCTGGAGAGATGAATTATTTAAGGTGACTAATGCTTTTAATGGACTTGTTGATCAATAATGCTTATAACAATACAATAACTGAGAAATCTCAGTTGAGAGAGACCTCCTGTATGAAAAAACAGTTTCTGGAGGAGGAGGGGATCTGTGAGCACATTTTTGTCCCTACAAAATGGACTATTTCCCAGTGACTTTAATACAATTGTGCCCAGATCATGGTGTTATATCACGAGCCTTTCAATGCTTGGTGTTTCCTTAAAAATAATCTGAAAGTATGTGAGAATATTTTTTTATTATTATTAACTTTTAAATTCCTTTTGTTAAGGAATGAAAGTTTAAAAGAAAGATACCTGTGAACCTTGTCAGAAGCTGAATACAAATGTGAATTATGTAAATGTATGAAGGAAAAATTATATTACTTCAAATGTAATTTCTTGAGTCTCGACACTTAAATTGTGGAGCATGCATTTTGTTCCTGTATCTCCCCTTATTAAAATATTTTATCAAGGTGGGATGTTTTTATTTAGGAGATTTTTTTAAAAAAAATGAGACTCTGGAATAGGTTGTTACATGGTATTACCTCTCAGATTTGTGTTTGAGTGGCTTCGCTTGCCAACTTTCCTGGGTGGGAGTTGCGTCACACAAGAGTGAAGGTTTCAATTTCAATTTGGGAAAGCTGAAAGTAGAAGGGGAAAAGAGAAAACAGTAAGTGTGTAGTGAACAAACTAAATTTCCCAGCCAAGTAAACTATTTAAGAAGAATGAAACTGTGACGGTAATGCCAAACTCAAAGATTCAAAAATGCTATTCTGTAAATGGTTCAGCTTCAAAAAATAATAAAAAATATTGGGATTGTTTCATTAGCCTTTGCATTCTTTAGCCATGAGCACTAATGTTTCTAACAACTCTTCAGGCTCAGGCAATTTTTTTTTTGTCATAGATCATCAAAGCTTAAATGGTATGAAAGTATATCAGTTCAAGAGTTGTGACTGGAAGAAATGCAGTATTATGTTAACACATAATCCAGGATAGAATTGCAAGGGTTGTAACGATATCTCATTTGGTGCAAAGCAGCTGCAAGGCCCATGCAACAGTAACAGTGTGTATTATATGTGAATGTCTGTTATGAAAAACTTCACCAAAAGCCAAGAAACAGAAAAGTCGCTCTTGCATGTTGCAAGTCTAAGTATGCAGTTATCTGGCATGAGCCAAAAAACCAGACCAGGTGAAGCAGCAGCAAGAAGTCTTTCTCTGTTCATGCCCCACTTGAAGTTTATGTAACGTGAGATGATGCTGAAAGCTGTTCTCCCGTGGCAAAAAGCCAGGGACGGTGGCAGTGATACATCTGTTAGTTTCTCCATGGTGTCAAGTCTCCTCTGTTTCTCTTGAGGAGAAGCAGTTTTAGTTACTGCAGAGAATTTCACCTCTAATGCAGTTCTACAGGATTAATCATAGAAGAGCTTTATACATACCCAAATACAAGACAGCCCTGAACAACCTTAGTTTTATGTGTTTTAGGGTAGAATATTTCTGTAGACTAAACCAAATCTGTGATGTCTCATTTTTCACCCTTCCTTGCCTCATTCTACTGCACACTTTCCTCCTCTGTATCCCAACTTCTCACTTCCTCCCTATCCATGCTCCTACTCACTCCCTCTTTCAGAGTAGCTTTACATTTTCTTGTCTTCTCAGCCCTCTTTCATCATAGAATCATAGAATGGCAGGGTTGGAAGGGACCTTTAGAGATCATTTAGTCCAACCCCCCTGCAGAAGCAGGTCCATCTAGATCAGGTCACATAGGAACATGTCCAGGCGAGTCTTGAAGACCTCCAAGGAAGGAGATTCCACAACCCCTCTGGGCAGCCTGTGCCAGGGCTCCGTCACCCTCACAGTGAAATAGTTTTTCTTATATTTAAGTGGAACTTTCTGTGTTCCAGCTTCATCCCATTACCTTTTACTTGACCCTGTTTCTGTGATAAGTCACTTAGTGCAAGTCCTGACTTCTGCTGAGTTCTGGCAGGCCAAATACAGTAAGCTGCCTTCCCTAGGGGCAAATTATTATTATTTGATGGGCAGTGTCTCACCTCTGTGCTGTGGTTCACAGCTCTCTATTCCTTGATCAGAAATACAATGCAAGAGTCTAATACCTGCTTGGGGGGTGTGGGGGGAGGGATAGGTGGAAAAATCTGACCTTGATTTTAGGAAAATTGCACTGAACAACTTAACATGAAGTGATGCCTTCATAGTGAAAAATTAAGAAACACTTTCTAATTGTGTTATTATGAGTTTGACCTTTGGGGATGAAATGCAGTAACTTCAGAGGTGGTATCCAATGGAACTATTTCAGACAAAGCAAAGATTGAGTCTCCCTCTACAAGAAATTAATGGTTAAACCCTAAAACCTAATCAACCTGTCAGGATGTGACTCAACATTACTTTTCTCATTAGTCGGATCAAACTGTCAGAGAGTATACTTGCTTTACACAGGGAAATAAACCATGTTTTTTCTTAATTTTCTTTTTGCAGAAGGTCCCTTTCATCTTTGAGTTTCCTAGTACACTTCAGTCCCTTTCCTTGCATCAGTTCCCAGTGGAGTGGTAGTTCTACACTTCAGCAGGGTGCTGAATCAACAGCCAGTCATCAGTGATGAGTTTGACATTCATTAATGCTAATTATTCATGCTTTGTGTCTTGTGTTCTTTGCTCGTGCATGGAAACCAGACCTCTACTGTTATTTTGTTTGATTAGCTGAGAGTGGTACCTACATGTTTCCTAAAATCCATTGCTTTGTATGCAAATTATCCTATTTGCTGAAAGTAGGAAAGATATTGCCAAGCAGTTTGGTAATGTCCCTAAATAAGTGTGCCCATTGTAATTCAGATTAGGACTGGCTCCAGAGACTACTGCTTAAAGTGTTAAATGTATTAAATATTCTTACCTGCAGATCCATGGCAAATATGGTATGAGCTGTGTGGGTTTTCAGGGAGGCATCTTTTCCATAAAATTTCAAACCATTTTTTCTTTGCTAAATTTTAATCACAGATAGTTGCTCTGATTTCCAATTTGAGTAATTATGGTTTATCTAGCTTCCATCTTTTTTTAATGACCTTACATAAGATGTGTTTATTTACATCTAGAAATAGCAGGCAAAATTTCTGTTTTTCTGTGCCACTTGCTTTTCTCTTCAGGTATATCTGCAAGTTTCAAAAATCTAGTAAAATTACTCTCAGACTTTTACAAAAGCACTCTAGCAAGCTCCCTCACTTTCTGCTTTAACTATGGTACAGCTGTAGTCTGGTATTTTAGAACAAAAGGTGGGCTGTAATTTGCAAGGTCTCTTCCAAGACAGACCTTACCCAGGAATCAACTAAAGGATGTGATACCAGACTTCACTCCAGAGGAGATTTTCTTGCTGTATTCTAAACTGAAGAGCATTGATATCTGATCCAAAGGAGGGCAGTGTTTTCTTCTTCTTTAAAGGGAAGCATTTATTTCAGTTTGTTTGAAAAAGAAGTCTGATTGAGAGACTTTGCAACTTTTTTTGTTTGAGGTTGCTGTGATAGTTGTTATTTGGGTCAGTGGAGAGCATGATCAGCTTCCAATTACTAGCAGCTAATGGACAAGTACATTTTACTAGATCATTGCCCTGATATAGTATCATTGATTTAAAATTATAGTTGAGGCAATGAGTACTTTCGTATGCTCACAGAGTGGTTCACAAAAGTGGGTTAAACTAACACATTCTGCAGTGTAGTGATGCAAAGCTAGAGCTTCCAAACCCCCTTGCTTTCTAACTCTCCTCATTAAGAGTAGGAGTTTAGGAGCAGCTCGGTAAGGCTCCTGGAGTAAGGACTCAGTAACAACAGCGTTGTTATCAAACAGATTTCTTTATTGCAGTGCTGGATGCATGGGGGATAGCGCCACCAAACATGTATAACTAAGTTGAACAACAATCCCATATTTATTCCCCAAAAGTTACACATTTATAAAAGTGATTATCATATTCCCTCCCCAACAGTCACAAATCACATCATAATTTCAGTGATTTTAGTTTCTTCAGACTGCTACTTTCATAGCGCCCTACTGCCATCCACCATCCATTTAACATCCCTGATTTTCACCTAAGTGGTCATTGACTTCATCTGGCGGTCTTTCTTCCTCTTCCTCATAGTGTTCGCCAAATGACCCTTCACGATCTGATTCATAGAGAGATGACCCTTAGCAATGCATATGATGGTTGGCAAACTATAAAACAGATGGTTAATACAATAACTATCGATTTATGTTTTACAGTATACACTCATTTAGCAGCACCTCTTCCTTCATTCCTTCAGTAGTTGTGGCATACTAGGAATGCATCTATCATCAGTTACTACAGACTAGTTTGAAAAATCCAATAGTAATTCAGTTGCCTTTAATTTTGTGAAATATACCCAATACTTATGTAAACTTTTTAAAAGGTTTTGGTTTTAACAGAATGTATTTCTGAGTAGAATAGAAAGTGGTACTTAAGAATTCTGTAAATGCTCCTGGTTTTAGAGGGAATGTTGTCTTGATTCCAAGAGTGCCAAAGTAATAAATCTCCACAATGAATTTTTACATCTGCAGACTAAGGTAATCAAACTTCAGCATTCCTAGATCGGCTTTTTGTCATTGCCCACCCCTAATTTTAGTACTTCTGTGCTGTGAACCTAGTATACACAGCACATATCCCTAATTCAAAAGAGTTTTGTGTGATGAGGCTCAAGTAAGCAATGTGATTGTCATCTGCGCACACAGATCTGAAAAGTTAGGCCTTGAGATAGATGAATAAATAATAGGAATTCAAGCATTTCTGGTGGCTAAGAAATAAGCATAGTAACTAAGAAGGTGTTTCTGTATTGATGATGGGACACAAAAGGCTGAGTTTGATCATTTACTTGCTGTAGTGCACTAGTGTCACTGAGCCACTCTGAAAGCGTGGATTACTCACAAGAGGTAATTTAGTGAAGTTGCACATGCTGACTTTGTCTTTCTGTCTCTGTGTGTATATTGAGGCAAAGCATTCAGCATCCAAGAACGCGTTGTCTTTACGTCCATACGGTTACAGTTGCACATAGGTCATCACTGTTGTACCAGATCGCTACATGCAGAACTCTCACCATGATGCAGACTTGAGACGATCTTGCAGTTATTTTCAAGTAATTTTATCTTTGAAAAACAGTTTTCGTGATATTTGGAGTCTTGACAGTGTCAGGTTGTTTTAGACAATATAATTGAAAGGATACTTGTTACAGCTGGCTTCCTTTTCTGGAAAAGCAGTAGTACGATGAAGTTATATCGTCTCTGATAAGAGTGTATTTAGAACAGAGCTCAGTAACTTGACTGATTATATTAAGAGAGCCACCATCCTTTCTAAATCAACAGAACAGCTCAGTAAGACATGCTGAAGAGTACTGGGTGCTTCTGTTTGTTTTCTGTCTCATGAGAACAGGCAATGGCAAGGTAAGACTAGTGAGCAGTGGGAAAACAGTCACCGTGTGTCCTTGAAAGCCATGTAGCATTTCATGCAAGAAAATAAAGAATGCTGAAGTTAGCAAGGGATTTGAAAAGAACTCATATGGATTTGCAGAACTTGGAAACCACTTCTGTAAGGGGAGGCATTTGATTTGTATGTCTTCCAAAGTTTATTAAGAAATGTTTCGGTTGACTTTGAATTGATTTCTGAATGACTACACCTTTGTAGATAAGATGTGAAGTCACTGACAAAGGAATATGCTTAGTAGCTGGCTGGTTTCTTCCTGTAGTAAAAGATTAAAATGATGAATAAAAAGCACTGGCAATGCTAAGGAGTTACATGAACTTTAAAGACCATTGGAAACACGCAAGAAGGTGTAGTCATTTAGCATGCTTTCTTTTGAATATAAACAGTCAAGAAACAGTCATTAATTACCTTTCAACAATAGAGGTCTTTCCAGAGTGGGCTTTTGAATGTAATTGTGGAAATAATAATGATAAGCAGATTCAGTGAGAATGTTTGAAAACAAGTTTGGACATTTAACCCTAATCTTTATTTTGATATTTTTCTAAATGTCTATTTTTAATTAGTTAAAAATCACAAAAAAAAGGAGATGCTGTATTAATATCACCGATGATCTCTCATACCTCAGACTCTACCAGTTTCACATTTCATCATTTTGTACAAAGTGCCTTACAAAACAGGCCAATCCTCTGATCCATGTTTAACAGGAAGAAATACAGAGCATGCCTCCTTAGATTGAAGTCTGGCAGCAGAACTGTGAACTCACTGTCACTTTACCATGTCCTAGGCAGTACTAAATCCACTATGAAACACATCCTTAGAAGAAATATTAAAGGCATTTTGTGAGTTTACCTTAGCAAAGCCATGCGCTTCTGGATATTTTGACTATGTAAGTAGCAAGGATGAGGGAGAGTTATATGGAATGATATGTTAGAAGCAAAGAAATGAAATAAAAAGGGATAACTGTCGTGGTTTGGCCCAGCTAGCACAGCAGCACCACGACAGTCTCTCGCTCGGTGGCCCCATTCACCCCCACCCTCGTTAGGATGGCGGAGGCCCCAGCAAAATGGGAGTAAAAAGATAAGCAAGGTTGTTGTGGATTGAGACAAGGGCAGGGAGGGCTCGCTGCCAATTACGGTGCCAGGCAAAACAAACTCCAGTACTCGACTTAGAGAGGAAAGTA
>WBNH01007605.1:253848-265157 GCA_013401255.1 Urocolius indicus
ATGGCTCGGGGTCTGTAGTGAAGTGAATCACTGCCCCTGGTCCGGGGTCAGCTTTACCAAAATGAGTCTCTGCCACTGATGTGGAGTCTTTAAAGACATGAAAATAAATCTCAGCTTCACCACTTCTCTCCACAGAATGCAGAGGAGTCTGTGCTCTGCTACACCTCCTCCTCTCTTTCATCACTGACCTTGGAGTCCGCACGGTTGTTTCTCTCACTGTTCCTACTCCTTGCGCCACCACCAGCCAGAAGAAGGAAGAAGCAGGAAAAAGATGGAGGAAGAAGCCTCCTCTTCTGGCTTCTTCTTAAAAAGTGATCGTGGAGGCATCTAATTGGCTCATCCCCAGAAGTGGGTCTGGCTCAGAGCTGGGGAGAGTTGCAAACAACTTCTTACAGGCGCCATCTTTACAGCCCCTCCCCCTTACCAGAAAAGGCTTCATGTCAAACCATGACAATAACATTTAATCCAGATGAGGCTCTTTTGGCTTCAGAAGAACTGTAGACAGATTACAACAAGTGTGCAAACCTGCTCAATCACCAGAAATTCTGAGAACCAGGTTGGATAAATTATAGGAAATGTGGTTTTGGGTTGTGTAACTGTGTGTATTAAATTCCTTTAGGTGGAATAAAGAATAAAGAAATTCTCTGCAGAGGGACAGGTGAGATATGTATTTCAAATACTTGAACTCGTGAGATACGGGAGAAAAAAGTTTGTAATGCTGAGTTTTCCTGTACCACAGTTTGCCAAAATTTATTGTTAAATAATATTTTGCCAGGAAAGCTACCTAGAAATATTATGATGTCCTTTAGAAAGGAGAAAGTATGCCAGCATACCTTACATAAATGCAATCCTCCTTACAAATGTGACTCAAGCTTAATGGTAGCTCCGCAAGCTCTGCCCTGCAGTATTTTCTCAAAGAAACTGTGAATCACTTTAGCTTAATTAATGTTTATATTTATATTGTGTACCTGATCCTTAGCCACAAATAAGGATTTCATTGTGTTTTGTGCTGTACAACTACAGAACAAAAAGATCACTGCTCCAAAGAGGTTGCAATTAAGACAAACTAAAAAGAGGAGAAAACATGAGGAAACAGTGGGATAATTTTGGCAGTCTGTCAGGCAGTATTTTCAGCACACTGACAGTCTGACTATTGTCAAGACTTTTTTTTAGAGCATCAAGGAAAAGAAGGTTCTGAGGGGAACTGTGGAGAAAGATAATAGGGCAATATTGCCAGTGCCTTGCAACTATCATTAGGGATCTCCTAATCACTAGGAGAAACACAGCAGAAACCTCAGGAATGTAACAATTAGGCATGCAAGCTGGCATTGCAGTGTGATCAGACTGGAGCATCTCAGTAAGGCACAAGATGATAAGGGAGGAAAAGAACTGGGAAGTCTTAGGAATCAAAATGAGTGAGTTGAGTTTATAGTAGAAAAGCAGCTGCAATTTGAAAACTGCAGGAGAGAAATGTCCTGGTCAAAAGAATCAGCCAAGAGAAATCATCTTTGCAATAGTATTTTGAATGAAATAAAGCTGACAAGATGGCATCTGTCAAGGCCAAAGAGAAGGATGTTGTGGTAACCAAGATGAGAATCAGAGTTTCAGCTGTGTGAATGGGTAAGAAAAATCATGACTTAGATACATTGTGCATCAAGAATGTGCAAGATACACAGGTAGTCTGCTTGTGCTGAACAAATTAACTTCTAATGGAGAGTACAGGTCATCTGTCTCAAGCAGGTGTTTATTAAATCAATTATCTAGCTGTTCATTTCAGGTGAAGTGGGAGGAAGAGTAAAAAGACAGATGAATGTTACAGTAAACTTGACCAAGGTTTTTCAAAGCACTGCTTTCATCTGGCAGCATACTGCAGCCAGAGTCTGTCTGCATAAATCTGATTATAAGGTCAAAGTTGATCTTTCTCTTCAGTGTTTCTCAAATCAGCAGCCTTGGTACTACAACCTTGCGTAAGTATTGTGCGTCTGCACTAACCAGGAGATGATTCTTATAAGCTAAATTGAAACATAAGGGCCTGTAGGACTCAATAAATACACTACTGTCTCAAACACCAGCAGAGAAGCTGACTGAGCTTAAATTATTAACCAAGCGCTGTTTACTGATTTATGGATTTTCACCATCCCTGTGTTTCACTGACAGTAACTACTTACTAGTCAAGTTTGACTTGATTCTCCTTTCTTACTTTAGAGAAACTTATGGGTCTTTAATTGTTATTTACTGAAAGATGCCACTGGCTGCAGCAACAAGTTCATAGTTTTCTCCCCGTTCATGTACAAATGAACCAGTTTTTTGGAATTAAGCATACAGATGGAACCTGGCAAATAAGTAACCACAGGTTTTGCTACTTTCTGGAAAATCTACCGATTACATTTAGACCTTTTCATCTTCTGATCTGTTCTTTTTAGATTTCTTTGGGGATCTGTTCAATCCCTGGAATAAAGCTTTGTTGTAAATTAATTTCTGTTGTTAAAATGTGAATAATTCTGTCTTGGTATTACATTTCATAGATTAAAAAAAATTAAGTACTTGCTGAGTCATTAGCATGTTTTATTACCAGGAACCTTTCTCATCTGTTCCCCAAACAATCTTTTCTATGTAACAAAACGTTCAGGTGAAAGCTAGCTTGAGAACTTTCTTGGAATACTTCCCCATGAAATCTTATAGAGAGTTAATGTGAGGAGAGGATGCGGGCTGCACCAAACAAAATGATGTTTTGATCACTACTCTCATTACTTTGTTTGGATGCTGAGAATAAGTCCTTAATTAATCAAAGCTGCAGTTGCATGTAATGAGGCTAGAAATACAAGAGAATAATGTCGAAACCTGGGAACCTTTTGGGTAGAGTGACTTAGCTACTTAAAAAAAAACAACCCAACAACAAAAAAAAGGAAACAGCAGGATCATTACACAAGGAAGCAAGACTTACAGTTCTGAGTAAATGTGTGGCTCCTGTTCCTCAAGAGCACTAGGGAATGTAAGGAGAGGAAGGAATACAGAGAGCACTGCATGGTGAGATATGAAGGAGCTAGATGATGTCAGTTGTGTTCTGCTCTGAGTTAGTTGTGGAGGTCAGTCATTTCAGCAAATTCTTTCAGCTACAATGTTTTCCTAACAGTGAGATACCCACTGTCTAACTTCTGTGGCACGCTGGTATCGTGCCTGGCATCCACACAGTAATTTTTCCAGAAAAGAGTTTGGCAGCAGGACCTATTACTGAGACTACTTGGCCTGTGTCATTTATAGGAAGTTTCTAATTTTCCCAGGACACATTTAATTTTTCTGGATATTATAATTTCTAGCATCTGTTGCTAAAACAAATTATCTGGGGGAATTAAAGTGTTCAGGTCTTAAAGGCCACACAGCAGAATTAGTTTTCATGAGAAATCCCATATATACACATTGATCCCCAAATGTAGATGGATAATTTTCAAAGGAGATAGATGGGAGTCATTCAGGCCCACTAAATGGAGTAAAACAATGGTATTTCACTTCTCACAGCTTTAGGGACAGCTTTTTGCATCACATTAATTTTTCTGCTCTTCATGCCAGTCAGGGAAAGCCATAACCCATGTGATTTAAAGTGAGGACAGACTCAGTCCTGGATGGCCTACTCAGTCACTCTCTGCAGAACACTTCCTGGTTTTCAAAATTCAGACGTGTTGCAGCAGCGTGATGTCCTGCTTTATAAAGTTTTAGAAAATTTTAATCACTTTTTCTCTCTTTAGGATGCTCAAAAATAATCTAACCTGCCATGCAATGTTATAGATGACATGATACCTCTTTTCTGCTGACACTATGTGGTTAAGATTTCATAATCCAAGGCGGCAGATGGAGTCTTCTGCAATCATTAGAGAAATAACATTTCTTTTTCTGTCAATTGTGTTGCAGCAGGAGAATTCTACTGTTCTGAATTACCTTGAAGAATCTCAGGACTCTCTACTTTGCCTAGGTAGCTTATGAAAGAAAAAAAAATAAACATTCATCAGGTGAAATAATAGATGTTTGGTTAATGTAATCCATTGCTTATTCAGTGGCACATTAATTACACCCATAGTTCCAACATTACTTGAGAGACTTTAATAATATTTACCTCTTATGTTATGTTAGGATCANAAACTGTGATTGTTGTTACTTACTGTATAGTAAGGTCTGTGTGTCAAAACATAGGTTAGACCAATGTTGAATGCTTTTGAAAATGCAGTTTGAACTTACTTATTCTTTCTCATATCTATAGTATTTATTTCTTTTGTCAAGAAGTGTCAAAACAACTTCAGAAGTTTCCCTTCCATTGTCTGATCTATGCTCTAGAAATATAGTTTGCTTACAAAATAACTCCTTTCCTCTCTCAGACAGGCCAGCTCAAAGTCTGTTTCCAGAGATGAGCGATCTCTTGCACTGAATGACATTTAACCCATCATTTTATTACTTTTTTCCTATGGTCAGTATTGATTAAAGAAAAAAAAAGTCAAGAGGTGCATCAGTTGTTGTACTGTTTTTTTTTTTTCCAGTAGTGATCATAGGACAGACTGACAGTGATAGCGAACTCCCAGAGGATTCAGCTCTTCTCCTCTTTCCTTTCAATTGTATCTCACTTGACTTAGGGGCACTAGTTATACTAGAAAATACAAAATACACCCTGAAGCCTCAGCATTATTTCCTTTGCTGTCAAGCTTTCAAAGCACAAGCAGTTGTTCTTTAGTCTGAATGTGGTTCAGTATCAAATGAGAAGAGTAGTTTCTGCTTCTCCCCACCTCCTCCCTGTCAGATTTTTTCCCCCTCAGTCTATGGTCTGCCTGCCCCTTGGCTGCTCTTTTAAACCCACCTCAAAGTCACAATCTAAGTAGATCAAAGCTGGTGAGATCAGAAAATGGGCAGGTAGAATGAGAAGTACTGCTCCATGCAAAGATGTTTGGTATATGTNCCTTGAAGAATCTCAGGACTCTCTACTTTGCCTAGGTAGCTTATGAAAGAAAAAAAAATAAACATTCATCAGGTGAAATAATAGATGTTTGGTTAATGTAATCCATTGCTTATTCAGTGGCACATTAATTACACCCATAGTTCCAACATTACTTGAGAGACTTTAATAATATTTACCTCTTATGTTATGTTAGGATCACTTCATACCTGAGTCCCATTTCAATAAAAATTTCAGTAGGAATAGTAATTACAAATGTACTTGAACTACAGCTTCCTCTTTGTGAAGTTACTGCAACAGACATCTACCTCAGGAAGAAGGATTGGCTGTTTGTTGTTAATTACCAGAGGACTGTTCCTTTTTTGCCTAAAAAAATTCAAACCTTTCCCACACATATGTTGTAAATACATGTGGTTTTTTATTGCCAGTTAAAATATGTGGTATATATTGTTGCAGCACAATTATTTGCCTATGGAAAGATATATATATATATATATATATATAAAGTACAAAACTGTGATTGTTGTTACNTTGAACTTACTTATTCTTTCTCATATCTATAGTATTTATTTCTTTTGTCAAGAAGTGTCAAAACAACTTCAGAAGTTTCCCTTCCATTGTCTGATCTATGCTCTAGAAATATAGTTTGCTTACAAAATAACTCCTTTCCTCTCTCAGACAGGCCAGCTCAAAGTCTGTTTCCAGAGATGAGCGATCTCTTGCACTGAATGACATTTAACCCATCATTTTATTACTTTTTTCCTATGGTCAGTATTGATTAAAGAAAAAAAAAGTCAAGAGGTGCATCAGTTGTTGTACTGTTTTTTTTTTTTCCAGTAGTGATCATAGGACAGACTGACAGTGATAGCGAACTCCCAGAGGATTCAGCTCTTCTCCTCTTTCCTTTCAATTGTATCTCACTTGACTTAGGGGCACTAGTTATACTAGAAAATACAAAATACACCCTGAAGCCTCAGCATTATTTCCTTTGCTGTCAAGCTTTCAAAGCACAAGCAGTTGTTCTTTAGTCTGAATGTGGTTCAGTATCAAATGAGAAGAGTAGTTTCTGCTTCTCCCCACCTCCTCCCTGTCAGATTTTTTCCCCCTCAGTCTATGGTCTGCCTGCCCCTTGGCTGCTCTTTTAAACCCACCTCAAAGTCACAATCTAAGTAGATCAAAGCTGGTGAGATCAGAAAATGGGCAGGTAGAATGAGAAGTACTGCTCCATGCAAAGATGTTTGGTATATGTTCTAAAAGCAGTACGTCTGCTGGTGTAAACTATAGTGTTAGTTTAGGGTTGACTACATTACTGTTAACTTGCTATATTAGAGTCATGGTAGAAAAGGTTTTTATTTCTTTTCTTTACATCTTTGCTACTGTGGAAACAAGAAGAGAGGAATCCTAGAGACCGAAAAACTAAGAAATCAGAAGACAAAATTTCAAATTGTATCACTGATAAATGTCTAGTGTAAGTTTGTGCAGAGTCAAGAATGTGGTTTGTGCTCTTTTCCTTTTCTCTAATTTTGCAATGTCTTCTATCATCTCTCTGGCTCACCTGTTTACACTGTTAGTGCTTCTCTGAAGAACTGTTTGTATTTGTCTTGTATTGTACCCATTGTAGAAATTTGTACAATACCCATTTTAGCTGAGGTTAACTCGTCTCTGTTCTCATTTAATGTGTGGTTGTTTTTTCCTGTTTTGGTACTTAGAAAGTACTCAATTGCATTTGTTTTAAAAATAAAATCTTCAAATTTTCAATAGAATATCTAAATTTTTGCACACTTTTCTTCAGCATCTCATTTCCTTGACAGTAGATAAATGCTTTGTTTTAAAAAACAGGTGTCTATTATAATTTTGAGGGCTATAACAAAATACTGTCAATCAGACTTTACCTGAAAAGGATCTATCTTTTATTGTGTGACTGTCAGAATTTTCAGAACTTCAGATTTTCAAGAAATGCAGAAAAACCCCAACTCCCATGTTTTCCAATGTGTCATATTCTAAGCAGAAGAATACAGGAATTTTACCTCAAGATGAAGTTTTTACACAACTGGAAAGGTTACACATGAACACAAATGGATGATTATGTGTACCAATCTAACACAATATTTAAAGTAATTCTTTTGAACCTGATCTTATTATGGCTTGGTATTAAAAAGAACAGGAGAAGAATGCATCTCTCGTCAGCTGTTGGCTTCAGGAGATTATGACGACTTGCATTTTTTTGTTAAACTACATAAATTAGATTTTCATTGCTGGAGAACATCCACAAAGTTCTGAAGTATAATTGTGTACACTTTTTTAACAAAACATAAAAAAAATAAAAATGTACATTGTGTAGAGGCAGATGAGCAAGGAAAGCTGTGCAGAAATTTCTGTTAAAGTATCTGTTTTGAGCACCTGCTGGAGAGAAAATCTGTTTAAACTACAATATTTTGTTGATGCAGACAAAATGGGTGAAGATTGGGAATGAAGAAGTGATCGTTAGTTTGAATGGAGAATTTTGGTTTAACAGCATTTTTGTGCTCACTTGCCAAAGAGAAACCTGCTGCAGAGCATACGAGGCAAAGCAAAAGCATCTGAGTGAAGAACGTTTGCCTTATGGAAAAACTTGTCTTAGATCCTGTGGCTCTTTTCCTGCTTCCTATTCTTCTGGAGACAAAAACATCAGTCTTTCTCTCTAGATTTGTTTACCAATTAGTAATGCTTCGGTAGTCCATCGCCTTGGTATTAGCTATTGAATGGTGCACTTTTGGCCACTGGAGAGCATGATAGCTCAGATCAAAGAAGTGAGTTCATCCTGATCACTGTATGCTAGGAAATACTTTGAATACACTGAAATGCTTTGCCTTATTTTCTCTGAATAACATTCCACTTCTTGGAAGTAATGACTGTTTTTTTTTGTGAAGTATTTTATTTTTCAAACTAATTATGTCTGTGAATAGTTTAAACATGTATGGAAAATGCATTATTTTCATTTCATTTATTTTTATTCTTAACATCTACTCAAATGCATTCTGATCAGACTGAAGTTTATTATTTATGTAAGTAACAAGAAAACTTGCACATTTACAAATTTGTGATACCTTGCTAACTTTACAATTTGCTTTTGTTATTTGCCTGCCTGTGCCTTTCGTGAGCAGCACGCTTCTAAAACAGTTATTTGCAGATGTCACTTTAAATATTATTTACCAAGAGTTTATTTTTCTTAGAAAACAGATGTCTGCAATTATCTTCTTTGACCTTAGAGACTTATCAAAGTCAAATAGGTAATCATCCAATCAGACGGGCTATCATTATCAGAAGAAAAGTAATTATAATCTGAATATGTTTCAACATGATTATTACAAGCCTTAAACAGTTACACTTCTGATTGGGGCAGAACTAAAGACATTATCACTTCATAATTCACATGATGTAACTTCGCTTATCCTTGTAATTTTGGAATTTGAAGAGCTAAATTTACTGAACGATGTACTTCTTTAAATTGGAAAAAAAAAAATGTGTAATGCCATCTCTAAAGCCAGAAAAGGGATTCTCAACATCTTTATACAGAAATTAAGGGAAACTGTATTTAAGAACACAGGAGCCAAAACACAGTATTAGAAAAATCTCTAATTAGGCTGAGGAATACAGCATGTATCTCTGTATGAAAACGCACTTGGAATGAAATGTTTCACTACTCTGGATCCAATTTAACCAAGTGCAGAGGGTCTCCTTGGCTCTACATGTTTGTAAGATCAGCTTTGTGTCTCCTAGGATCAGGCCCAAACCCAGTCTACCTCCTTCAGTGCTTATCTTCTCATATTTAGAGGAGTGGGAGTATCCTTCGGTGAGCACAGCTTGAAAGGCCCACGACTTGAGCTGTCCTTGGTAGAGGTCAGTGACAGGAGGGCCATGCCACTCCAGAAGGGCTGGCAAGTTCACCATAGACTGGAAACAACTGAGGCAGGAGCTGCTGCCGTGGGAGATGGAATTACACTGGCACAGCTTACATTTACACTGTAAATTCAGTCATGGGGAAAGATGGAAGAAGTTTTGATCTCTCAGCATTTCCAAAAATCATGCAGATAGGGAAATATTTTCTTTAAAATGAGAAATTGCAGTAATGTAAAAAAAATGCAGTTAAACAGAAAAAATAATGTTGGTAATTGGAGGGTGAAGCAAGAAAGGAGAATTCTTAAATACACAGGGTTGCCCTTGTGTCTATGAAACATGCAGATTTTCTGATTGCTAGCATGAGAGGCTTTTACCTGATCTGATGGGTAAAAGCTCAAAGATCAGAAGTTACACTAACTTCATAAAGATTCATTTTAAAAGAAAAATCCTGAAAGGATTGTACTTGCTGAAGTGTATGTGTGTCTGAACAGCCATGTGTTCACATTCAGTTGCTGAATATTCCTGTCCTGCAAGAAATAAATGCGATGGATGACTTAACTAAGTGTGAACTAGTAGAACCAGTAGTACCAGTTGATAGAAAAATGCTCACTGGGAGACAGTCGAGATTCTGTGCAGTGTATTTCAGCACTATGCTCTGTGTTCAAATGAGGTGGAATGGAGTGGTCTGAGACTTGCTTAGGAAACAGAATGTTTTTCCCCAAAATAGCAAAGACACAAAAGCAATCGTACTGGTCCTGCACCAAATGGGTGTGTGGAGTAGGGGCTGTCTAACTTGGCAGTTTCAAAGATGGCAGAAGCTTTTGAGATCACTGGGGAAACCTGTCAGAATAATCTAACTGCACTGTTGGCCTTTTCTTGGGTCTTGCAAATACTTGGGAAAAATAATCAGCCTTAGATTCTCTGTGGACTATTTGAAAATCAAATCATTTTAAAAGATGAGAAAATTGATTCTTTCACAGCAGGATATTGCCTGTGGTAGTATGAATGGGGTTCATCTTTTTTTTTTCTTGGGACGTACTTCAGAGTTTCATAGAGGCTCAGTAAGAGTCTTTTTACACCTAGAAGATGTTTTGGTGCTTGCCACAGCTCTGAAGAGGAATCAATACTCTCACTGAGAATTACCCGAAGGCTAGCAATCTGTAATTAAAGCAAAAGAAATTGCAGTTGTCCTGTAAAGACAGAAACTACCTTAGGTATAACCACTGAAACAAGAACTTGCTTAGAGGAAGGGGCATCAGGAGGGTGGAAATTCTGCAGAACAGTCTAATTCCCCCCAAACCTCACAAGTCTGCAGATTTTTAAAGGGCCCTGGTCCCATTACAGAAGGTTTATCTGCAAGCTTGCCCATATTTCAAAACTGCTGCATGAGCTGGATGAAAAAGGAAAATCATTCCAGGAGTCAACAGCATGATTTAACAGTTTTCAGAACTGAAAAGGGAGTTTGTGGCTCCTTCAGCTCATCTGTGTTTCAAAGTCCTTTTGATGTTGAACTCCACTTTTAGAAGTTACCAGCTGACACAGGACACAAATGATGTGGCTAGCTTGCTGCAGGAGTGATCTAAAGTCTCCATGGAGAAATTACTTGCACTATCTGAAATTTACAGCTGTGAATAGACCTACAGATTTTTTCCACCAGTATCAGTATGAAAGGAAGTTTGTAGGCATGAGATGAAGTGGATCACTGTGATGGAGACTTTGGATTTAGGAGCTCTCAAGAAATGCCATCATGTGACTGGAAAAATTAATGTTGTGATGCTGCTGTGCATAAGTCTAGGAATAGGCAAAATCATGCTCTTGGCGTCTATTGACAGTGTTGCTAGTGGTTTGTTATCTTTCCATGCAGGAGAGCAGCGAAGTAGCTGTTTAGTGAAAAATGTGGCTGCTTATAAAGTACGGTTGTCATTTTTACCTCCTTGCTCGTAAGAAATGGAAATATCCTAATCCCCTGGAAAGAGGAACATGGAGACCAGAATTAGTCTCTAGTTCAATTAAAAGCTTCTATGATACTACACTAATAAATTTTGCAAATTTAAATTTAAATTTGTAATTTTAGTTTCTAGTAAAGAATTAGAACAAAATTGTTTAATTGTAGGGTTTTTAATTGTAGTCCAGCTGTTCCACATCAAGGATGAACTAGAACTCCCCTCTCCTGATCTGCTGAGAGAAAATTGGGAAAGAAAAAAAACAACTCTAAAGTGACTGGGTGTCATGGTTTCACATGAAGCCTTTTCTGGTAAGGGGGAGGGGCTGTAAAGATGGCGCCTGTAAGAAGTTGTTTGCAACTCTTCCCAGCTCTGAGCCAGACCCACTTCTGGGGATGAGCCAGTTAGACGCCTCCACGATCACTTTTTAAGAAGAAGCCAGAAGAGGAGGCTTCTTCCTCCATCTTCTTCCTGCTTCTTCCTTCTTCTGTTTCTTCTTCTTCTTCTGGCTGGTGGTGGTGCAAGGAGTAGGAACAGTGAGAGAAACAACC
>WBNH01007605.1:279527-306611 GCA_013401255.1 Urocolius indicus
GCGGCAGCCCCGCGCGCAGGCCCGGGCACGGCCCTGCCCCGCCGCTGCCAGCTGCCGCCGGGCGCGCGGGAGGAGCCTAGCCTATCTTGTCCCCACTGCCGCTGCTGCGGTCGGTGCCGGGGGCGGGCGCAGGGCGCCGGCACGGGCGCGGGCGCGGGGGTAGCTGCAACTCCATGCAGGGAGGCGGCGAGCAGCGCTACGCGGGGAAGGGGGATGGGGCGAGCCCTGTTTGGAGCCCGCGCTGTCGCTAAGGGTCCGGGAAGCGGGGCTGGGATCTGGGAGTGGAGGGGAAAAACCTCCGCTTGCTGCGGCTGCGGACAGACGTTTGGTGGGGACTGGAACTGGAAGGACGTTTTCCCCCCTCTTAGAGGGGCCGCAGTTTCAAGTGCTGTGAGCCCCTTGTAGGCTGAAGCTGCAGGGAACTTGAGGTGCTGATGGTGACAGAGGCGTTTCCTGGCACCATCGGTGCTGTGCGTGCTGTTCTGGGATCGTGCCTTTAACGCAGCAGCAGCAGCAGCAGCAGCAGCAGCAGCACACCTCGGAAGCTCGCTCCGGGAGGAGAGTTTTGCCGCGGAGCGTGTAGCGAGTAGGCGGTAGCTGTAGCTCTGCGCGCATTGGAGTGGAACGATCCAAGCATAAGCTTGCAAGTTTCCACAGCTGGGACGTGAAACACAGGCACCTTCCTCTTGAACACCCCGCCGCGGCTGTACGCCAGGGGCACTGTTCGTTAAGGGTCCTTGCCCGGAGACGGGCGGTGTCGGTGCTGGTGCGGAGCGCGCTCCGGTCCCGCGGGATCCGCTCCTCAGATTAGTTGTGGCACTCGGCGTGCGCCTCGTCGCTCGAGTTTGATTTCTCCGTTGCGGTCTGGGAGGCGGCTCCGGGCACTGTGCGGGGCGTTCTCCTGGGCGCCTGGCTTCGGGGCGGCAGCGCAGAGCGCTCCTGCCGCCGGTGCCCTGGGCCGGGGAGCGGGGAGAAGAGCGGCGCTGGCCGCGGCGGGAGGGAGCGCGGGGCTGGCTGGAGCGCCGGTGGGGACCGGTGCGAGTCACGGTGCCGCGGTGGAGACCGTGTTTTGGGAGGGACTTAGATGGGCCTGCGCTGGTGATGTAGGGGTGAAAAGGCTGGTAGGGTTTGTGCTCCTTTCCCCAGTGCACTGAGTTTACACCGTGCTGGGTGAAAACCCATCTGACAGGATTGTGACTTGAGTTGTTGCAAGTGCTAAAAAATAACCTGATTTAGGAAGGAGATAGAAGGGGAGTCCCTCACGACCTAGACTTCTAGTGTGCATGGTATTGCTTCAGGTTCTCTATTAACAGACTTATTAACATTGCTTTTGGGAAGGGGGCTGTTAAAGGCTGCATTAGCGACTAGTCTTATGCAGTGGGAGTGGATGCGTACAGCAAATCTAGCTAATGCTGGGGACCACGCTCTTAACGTCTTTCAGGATGCTTTGCTTTTTACTAACGCTGGTCTGGAGCAACGGATTTGAATGCTCAGTAATGGCTGGAACACATCTTCCAGTTTAGCTTAATTTGATAGTAGTTCAGCTTCGAAATGCTCCATGGCATGAACCAGACAGGATGAAACAAGACGGAGAAATCTCTTCAAAAGCACAGTCATAGAAACTGAAATGATAACACTGTGCACTACTGTGCACGTTTTTTGTTAATACATCTTCGTCCAGTCCTGTGACTCTTATTCCCGTTTGATACCATTAACGTAATTCACCGGTTCCATGAAATTTAGAGGGACTGCTGGCCCAATCCTTGCTACTCATCCGTGATCCACTGTGATAGAACAAGAGCTTTGGGAGAACAGCAGTGTCCATATAGATTTTAGAAGGGCAGATAACTGCAGCTTTTTCCAAACCTGAGGTCAAGACCAGGTCGTGGTTATTTTAAGTGAAAAGAGTAAGATTTTCAGAGGACTCTTTAAAATCTACCACATTTCTTTTATCATTATTATTATTATTCCTTCAATGTAAGCTCAAAAAAAGCGTAAAGTAATAAAGGTGTACACCTGCCTTTGAAAGTTCACAAAATCTCATTCTATCACTCTTCCTCATGCTGAGCAACATTATAACGGTACCCACAGAATCTGTCTCAATTAAGCAGGATTTGTATAATTTCCATTCAAAATTTGGGACTCTTAATGTCAGTACCCAGGTTGAACATGTCTGATCGCTTCTTATAAGTACAAAAGGCTGTTGAAATTTTTAATGTGTTTTCTTTTCATCACAATGTAGACATATTCAAATAAAAGTAATTTGAATCATGACATCTGTTTTCATTTCTGAGGAACATTCGCATTCTGTACTGGGATGAAGAGGTAAGTTATTCTACAGCATTTGCATTCAACAGGACATGCTTACAGTTGACACTGGATTTTTGTATTTGAAACCACAACTAGCAAGTGGAATTACCACAGAATCCCAGAAAGCAGAGATGGAAAAGCCCAGTTAGGTCATCTAGACTTTCTCCTTCCTGGTGTTGGATTATTGTGTACCAGATATTCACTGCTTTTTCCAGTGCAATTTTAAAAGTCTCAAGGGATATGCCTCGTGTCTCTTCCTTTAGGCAAATATTCCATAACCTTCTCTACTTCACCGTTAGAAATTTTTCCCTGAGTTTTGACCTAAATTTCTCCTTCCTTAAGTACGTTCCATTTGCTGAAGATTTATTACCTTGAACCATTCTAAGTAATTCCAGTCACTCTTTGATATTGACATCTCTAACAAGCTGTGTTCTTTCTTAATGCTTTGTCCCTTAATCGGAACACCTGTCCTTGTCTAGCCTCTGTCTTTACAGTTTTACTCCATCTCTACCTCAGCCTGTATGATAATAAATAGTTTTGCTATAGTTGTTGCACTTACATCTTGTGTTCATTTTCTTGAGAGTGACTTTTATGAGAGCGTCTTTTTCATTTGCCTTAAATTGCAGTTTTTCGCTGAAGGAAAATGGTAAAAAATGCTGTCATTGGGCACTATGGTTATTATCTTTCACAGATGTACAGATAGAAATAAAATATTATCTCTTAATTACCAGGCCTGCAAATCTAGCAAGAAACTGTCTCCTACACCACACTAATACATTGTAATTTCAGGGCAAGTTAATAACTGCTCATGGTACAAATGGAGTTTAAAAAAATTAAAAATCATACTTTAATGTGCCAAAACTGCAGTAGTTGCTTTACTTTGCCAAGAACAAAACCTAAGGGAGGGAAATAGTTAGCCAAGACCAAATTTTTAGTGAGCTTATGGTGAATAGTTCTGTAGAATTTGAAGGTACTAAAGAAACTCACGCTTTCAAGAAGAAATCCTTGCCATGATCACCACTAGGACATTTTCTCCAGAAATTACTTGGGGGAAGGGTATGTGCGGGTTTTGGAGATGACGGATATTTTAAAAATTGTACTCTTTTAATTTTAAAACTCTGGCTGCTTTTACAATATTTTAACTGCCAGGTTTTTGGGGAGAAAGGGTAAGAGGCCTCAAACCTGCAACTGCATTTCTCAGTTATGAAGTTTGGATTCGGTGATCAAATCGCATTTGTTGAAGTAAGATATTATTTTTCTGAACTCTGACAACACTGTTGACAGTTTTCCCTAGACTGTCTGGAAAGACATGTATAAATCTTGATAGACATTTACCTTTTCTTCCTTTGCTAAAAATGAGAAACTCCCAGGTTTGTATCACACTTTAAAAAAAAAAAAAAAAGATTAAAGGATTTGTTGCTTTCACCAAGTGCTCAAAAGATAGTTTGGTGATTGGTAAGTTGCTGACTGACCAGAGTTTTGCAGCTTGTCTTTAGTCAGGGTTGGACTCTTGTTTCACACACACAAATAAAACAGAAGTTTTTATCTGGAACTGAGGTGTTAATGTTTGTGAACGTTTAATAACTTGGTTGCTGTCAAGTAATCCCAGTGATTACTGAGCAGGCAGGGGAACATAGAAAATATGTAAATAAAGCAGATAAACAGAATCCTTGCTGAAACAGATTATAGATAGCCAAATGGGAGTGGGGCACATTTTTATGTGTTAAGGCTGCAGCAAAGGCCTTTTATGTTTTATGCTTATGTTTGTAGTCCTTTTCCCACACCACGGTTTCTCCTACATAAATTACCTAAATGGAAGGATGTTAAAGAAGATTGAGCCAGACTCTTGTCAGTAGTATCCAGTGACAGAACAAGAGGCAATGGGTACAGATTGAAATACAAGAAATTCCATTTAAACATAAAAATAAGCTTTTTCACTGTGAGAATGACCAAGCACAGGCACAGGCTGCCCAGAGAGGTTGTTAAGTCTCCATCCTTAGAGATACTCAAAACCCAACAGAACACACCTCTGAGCCACTGGCTCGGTGCAGGGGGCTTGAAGTGGGCAACCTCCAGGCGTATCTCCCGACCTCAACTGTATTGTGACTTGATTGCAAAAGTACTGATCTGGCACTGACAGAGTTGGTAATTACATGACAATGTCCTCTGAGTTTGCACGCTCAATTTTAAGTGCTGTATAATGTCAGGCACAGGAGAGGCTAAACGGTTTTTGTTCATATATTAAGCTTGTTCATAGTTGGGACCCTAGCAAATCTTACAGCTAAGTCACTGGGAGCTGCAAATTGCCCAAAAATGAAAAGGTCAGCTGAGCTCACTGTTGCTCAAAAAACACTGATGGTTAGAGTTTTATCTGAGGTGTGTGAGCCCATTCTTGAAGGTAGAAAAAATGGAAATTTGGATTAAAGAGTTTCAAAAGGTTATCAGAAATTGAAGAGCCAGAGCAAAGAAGTAGGTACTCCCCTGTTTATGTTTATGCCTATATGGCCTCTCCTGCTACTTCACCACTTTGCTTACTAATCTGGTCACAAATGCAAAATGCTACTGAAGTGGCATTCTTCATGTATGCACTTTTCCTGGTGCTACCTGTGCAACTTTCCTAAATTACAGCTACATTTATGGCAGTCAGAATTGGGCTCTTGAGCAGAATATATCTCCAGTTCTCTTCCAAGTACGTTTCTTGGTGTTCCTTGAGCACTTTGATTTGTGTGTTTTGGTTTTTTTTAATTGCTGTGTGTGCTCTTCCTATGCTTGTGCTCTACTGGAGTGTGTATTTCTCACGTCTCCTTTCTTATTCCCTCTCACAGTTGCCTTAGCTTAAAGTGAAACTCATGCAGTCTGAGGCTCTGAGATCCCACCCCAAGTGTTCTGCTTGCCACTTGTAAACCGTGCAAAGTGCAATATGTGTAACAGAGAGAAGTATTCAAAGGACTAAAGTTAATTTACCAATAACCAAACGCGTTGAGAACTTTTTTTTCTCATACATTCTTCAACGGGTTCAATGTTTAGCACTTTCATAGAATCATAGAATATTTTGTGTCGGAAGGGACATTAAAGATCATCTCATCTGAACTCTACTGCTGTAGGCAGGGACACCTTCCACTAGATCTTCTCTATCCATCTGCTTATTGCTCATTTATCCCCCTTTTTACCACAATTTACCACCCCTTGCTTCCCTCTTTTGCCAGTGTTAATGGGATCAGCTGGAATGGGATCAATGAAATGAGTCAGGATAAACAGAGTGGGCAAGGCAAACAGCTGAGGGCAATTTCTTAAGCCTGTTTTAGTGCCAAAGCAAATATAATGCAAAACTATAGTCTGAGAAGTGAGGGGAAAGCAATGTTTCACTCGTGGTGTGGTAAGAGGCAAAGAATTGTCAATGTGTGTGCTGTGCAGGCAATGCTAGTGCAAAAGGCAAGTACAGTGTGAAAACTGGAGTGTTGTGTTTGTTTACACCTATGGGGAAAGTGCAAACTGAGGCTAACAGCTGCTTATCACGGCACAAATATGTGTCATGACTTTGCTATGACAATTTCATTATCTGTTCTGATTGTGCTCCTCCACTCAGGAAGGAAGAAAAAAAAGAGAAAGAAAAATAACTATAAATATCACACCCTATTATCGAATTTTTATATGCTTAGAGTGTGAAATCCATTCTGATAATGTGTTGTGCTCCTAACTCACTTGGGCATTTCTGATGTTTTTGTTTACTGTTAATAGCCATTGCATGTGGATGCAGCTGGTACTAACGCTCTACCCAAGAGCCCTGACTGTATATGCCATGAGTTTGTGGGGCACTTTGTATTTTCCTACTTTTGCAGAAGTTTCTGTTTGTGAAGCCTCGTGAGAGCTCCCTCCCCTACCCCTCTGAAACTCACCATCCTGTAAGAGGAAACCCATAGTGGTTTCATTTGTCATACAATTCTTTCACATGAGCTGGATCTACTTTGTTGTACAGGTTTTCTGTACAGGTTGAGTCTACAGTTCTATATATGATACAGTTTTACTCTCATAATGCTGTATGTCTGTAATCCTAACACCACGTAAAGGTAAGCACACAAGTTTTGTTGTCCCAAACTCTATCAGATTTGTTTCTGTTGTTTTGAGCGAAATGTTCAATGCATCTGGTATTGCTTTTTTTTAGGTAAGAGAGAGTTCATCAGTGCATTGTTGTGTGATCTCAGTGCTACATAGCTACAAAATATTGTTTAGCGAATTTGCATCGTCTCTATATACCTGATGTCTCCAAGTCTCAAACACCTCAAGATACCACTTAGGTTTACCGCAGACTTTCATGACTGGCAAAAGGATTTTGCATTCTATAAAATTAAGTCCTGGCTGCAGGTGAAGCTCAGAGGAGCTAGCAATTACCATTCAAAAAGAGCCTTAAGTCCATTTGCTGTCACTATGGGTTCCATAGCTTCATAACACAGCTGTGTGCTGTGCTGCCTGTCAATCAAGGGAGAACAGTGCACAGTCAGGCAGCTTCCAAGCAGCACAGTCCCGGAGCAGCAGCAGGGGCTGCAGAAGGAGGCCTCCTTCTCCTTAAACAAGTGATTTAGGGGAAGGAAAGAAAGAGGAGGGAGGCTGAAATACCCTGTCCTTTTAGGATCTCTGTTGGTCCAGGGAAAGGGCAGGGGGTAATTTTTGCTCCCTCTTAACTTTTACGGGTAGAATGTGGGAACTTCCTTTAGGGTGTCCACCTAGCAAAGCCCAAGGGTTACTCTCCAGGCAGGAAGATGCTGCTTGTCATGCTCTGGATGCCCTTAGCAGCTGGTTGTAATTATGTACTGCAGCTTCAGGGGAAGCTGCTGGCTGTGGGGAGTGTGCAGTGCTTGGCTGCAGATCTGCAGCTTTTAAGGGTACAATGCAGATGGAGAGAGTAAAAGCAGTGGCACAGAGTGAAAGGGAAGGTGAAAGCCTCGTTATCCCCCACTTGAACTAGCTGGCTTGTTAAATCATTACATATTTCTGAAAGTCCCTTGATAGATGTATATCCTAAATGAAATCAGATGAGGGAAAGGCCATATTTAGATGCCAGAAACTCCTGCCACAAAGGGCTAAGGCTTTAGTAACAAAAATCTCTCTAAAACTATCTGGAAAGCTATTTATGATTAATTTTACTACTCTCCGTGAAAAAAAAATAGACTGATTTACGTCTCTTGGAAAGAAAAATTACATTGAGCTGACATATTGCAATGACTATTTTTGGTCTTACCATTTAAAATTACAGAGTTATAAATAGAGCTGTGCAAAATACAGCTATTTTGATTCTTACTGGGGTTCACACAAACATTTTCTTTGGTTTCAATCACTGGATTCACCCTTCCACTCAATGCTGGTTCTGCTTTGAATGCAGAGAATTCCTTATTTTTGATTTTTAAACAGACAAATCAATTTGGAGTTGAAGAGCTTTTGCTGCCTCTTGACCTTAAACTGTGCGTTGTTCTAACATCACCTAGTAATTGACTCAAGCTCGCCAAAAGAATTGCAAAAATTTCTGGGAATAGTGGCTATAGTCCTGGTTTTGCAATGAAACCCCAAATGAGGCAAGTTTTGTCTGGCACTGGTTGTTGTAACAAAAGCTCTGGTTATAAATCTGAGGAAAATAACATTGGTAATGGAAGCGGCCAGTGAATCCTAAATAGCAACAGAATGTGTTGCTATGAAATGTGTATACCTAGAAGGGAAAAAAAATGATCCCACTCATGATAGAAATGTGGCAGCTTACTCAGAGCTGTTCTCGGATGTCAGAGTCAGTCATCAACTTCCTGGTCTGTGGTTGCATCCTTCTAAAATGTGGCCCCTCCAGGCAACCATGATTTATGTCTTTAGCAGATGAAGCAGCCGGGCTACATATTAGAAAAAAGATGTAAAAGTGGCCAAGATTATCTGCTGTGCCAGATTATATCTGGGGGTAGAGCAGAACTGTGACTTGGGTGTAGGGTTTTTTTTTTTCCTTTTACTCTGTTTCTCAGATGTAGGCACTTCTTGGGGCCATCCAGATGAGTTATCTTATGTCATGTGGTGTCTGATGAATTCAGGTGTTTCCTAATCGCATCAGCAATTCTTTCAAACAATTTCTGTGCTTCATACCTCATGCTTTAGTGCTGTGTGTGGCTATTATGAGTAGCTAGGCAGCAGCAGCTGTCTTGAGTCTCGGGGACAACTCAGTGTTATTATGGCTGCTTTACTACCAGTAGAGGATATTAAAACTATGATGCTTTGGACAAGCTTCTCAGATGCACTTTCCTGTTTCAAATATGAAGTTTCTCATTGAACAGCAACTAACAGCATGAAAGAGTATCAGAATTGATCACATGAATTAGAGTGTGCCTCAGTGGCAATCATAGCTTTTGGGTAGCTTTTATTTTTTATTCCCTGATTTACTTATAAATTCTCACTGATATTTTTCCCCAGGCAAAATTAGGAGGATGAAGAAAAATGCTTTCATTTGCTTTAAAATTTCTTGCCACTTTTAAAAGAGATTGAAATGTTCACATAAATAATGATTACTGTTGAATGAAGGCTATTTTTCTGAAGCTTGAAAATGGTAGTGACTTGACTGAAACCAATGACTGTGGTGTAGTTATGACCCTGAGCTGGTGATCCTTCAACTACAAAGCTAATGTGCTGCTTGTGTTGAAATACATGTAACTATACAGGCTTCTTGAGAGGTGATTGATTCCCCAAACCTGTCAGTGTTCAAAAGCCATTTGGACAATGCCCTTAGTACAATGCTTTACCTTTTGGTCAGCCCTGAAGCTATCAGACCATTGGACTACGTGATGATTGTATGTCATTTCCAACCAAAATAGTCTATTCTAGGAAACAAACTTAATTTCTCCAGTTTAATCCTACAACCCTTAAGGAAACTATTATTTTCAATGGCTGTAAAAGAGCCCGCTGCTGGAGAAAGTTGTGACAGTGAAGGTATTGGAACATCTCTGTAAAGGTTTCCACAGCAAACACCGACCAACCTTTTAAAGCACCTGTATTACATGAACAGTTCACGCAGCATTTGAGATCAGGTTCATAGAACCATGACGCTTTTCAAAGCTAGAGTGCCTTTGGATCTTTAAGACAAAGTACTAAATGTTTCTGGATGTGCTTTCAGGCATCTTTGTATTCCAGCATCAAGGAAATACAGAAAATAATGCTCCAATGGTGTTTCTAGTTCAAAGTCATTGCATGCCTCAGTGCTTAATGCATTTAGCCTTATAGGTAGGTCTCTTGTTAAGACAAGTGTAAAGTCATGAGCTGAGCATTTAGGGATCTGTGATAGCGAGGTGGATTTAAGTAAGTAATGCCTAGCTAATATGCCATTGTTTCTTTCTCTCACTCATACGTGTATCTAAGAGTGTACGTACTGCTGATGAACCAAGGTCTAATTTACTTCGTTTGTAAATATATATTTTAAATACATAAGAATAACTTCAATGCTGTCAGTAGAATTACTCCAGAGAATCCTAACTCCAAGTGTTTTTTAAGGTTGTCTTGGGTCCTGTCTCCTACTTATCCAGACGAAGAAATTGTCACTATTCCTGTCAGATCATGTTTTAGGTTTCTGTGGACATGAGGCTGTAGAGGGTGAAGGCTGGTATCAATATGAAGACAAGATTTGGTCAAGACCTAGGAACTCGGGAGTACTTAGACATCTCCTAGCTTGCAGTCAGTCCCCTGTACAGATGGAAGGGAGAGGACATCTGTAGCTCATATTTACTTAGGTGAATAAGTAGTCTCAGTGTTGGAGATAATTATGTTCACGTTGGAGCAACAAAGCTTGTTTTATGGCAGAAGCATTAAGTGTGGCTTCATGTACTCTCAGACATGAGAGTACATCTCACCTACATCTCAGACATGTAGTGTTATGGACAATTTGACCACCTGTGGTGGAGTTTTTGCCATGATAAAAGAAAAAATCCATGTAATAACATTTCCCAAACAATAAAAATGCAAAGTTCTTTATTTATTAGCTGATACGTTAAGAGAAATTAACTAAAAACTATTGTTTCGAGTTATGAAATATCTGACACTACAAAACCTCTTTGGCACTCAAGAGCTTAAAAAGAATATGAACATTTTTCACATCTTGAGGGAAGAAAAAAACCCAACAAAAAAAGCTTATGGATTGAAACTTTTCTACTAGAAATCATTCTCAAGGCCAGCTTTTAAACCTGCAAGCATAGGAGATTACTGTAAGTGGAAGTAGAGACAGGTTTTTAAATAAAGTGTGCATGCTGACAGAGGTTTATAGTTTCTGGAAATGAGGTTTTGTTTGTGTACATTAGGCATTAATGTAGTCATTTGAAGATACAGAAGAAATTCTTCTCTGAAGGGTGGGAGTAAGGAATACTGAAGAAATGATCTGAATTTATTTTGTATAATACTTTTTAAAATAACAACATTTATTAGAGACATCTGCCAAAAGTCTGCAATGCTGATTTCATAGGGAGCAAAAATAACAAAGTTCTTTAGCAATCCTGTCTTCAGTTTGATATTATGGACTGTTAAAAGAGGGTTTATGTCTGCAGTGTTATTCACTGAAATTCTGCTCAAATTGAAATCAGGCCCACAAAAAAAAAACTTGCTTTTTTTCAGTACATGCTAGGTTTTTAAAACAAGTATTTTAAACTGTACAATCGAATGACTGTATTTTAATTTTCTTTAGGCAATGAGGCTAGACAGAGAAATATTTATCTACTCTGATGTACATTATGTGACCTCTCTAACATAGTTGAAGGGCAACAAAAACTTATCAGTTTCATATGCTAAGACATTACTATAACTAGAGAAAGAAAATCCACCTCCAAAGTGACAGAATTACAATTTGTAGTAAAACACTCAATACTTCATACTGGCTTTGTCAGGGCTGAAAGTTATGTGTTTAGTTATAGGAGAGATTAGGGGGCAGAGCAAGGTGGGGAACAGAATCCCAAAGATCATGGTCTGAAAGCTGAGGTGAAATTAATCTGAGATGAAATTAACCACTTTTATTGCCTAACTATAGTTGACATTGTAATTTTTTAGAAACTTTAATTATAAAGATTACAGTCATAAAACATGTTCTATTTTTTTATCACTTGAATTTGGAGAGGCCTTATGTTTTCCATTACTATAGCCTTGATGATTCTTTTGGCAGCTCTGTCAGTGATAAAAGGAATAACTCACCACTGTCAGGGAATTTGGCTGTTTCATCATTGACATGAGGGGCCAGCGTAACTCCATGGTGATTGCTGTCTAAGTGACTTATGTAGTTTTTCGTATACTTCTTTGATGGAAGAGTGATAACTCAGGCAATGAGATATTTGGCATCAGCCTCTGAGACAATCTGTTTTCTTTTTATAAATCCTATGACACCTTACAGCCACCCATTTTTAAATAAGACTACGGTGGATTAGGTTCTAATGTGCCTGGTGTATTTAGCCAAAGGATGGTTAAATTAGTTTTTACTGTCATTCTTCTGCTTTGTTTATTTTTTGTTGTTAAGTGATAGTTCTTGAAGTTGTATTGAGAAACTGAGATACCATGAGTGCTAAAAGACTGTCTTTATGTTACAGTATGGGAGTATGACAGGGCATTGTCTTGGATGCAGAAGACACATCCAAGAGAAAGGGGAAAAAAAAATCAATCTTAAAAAACTTCTACAACAGAAAAGTTTTCTGCAACCAATCTCAGCTCAGAATATCTTTATTAGAGATTTAACTATGAAGTACCACTATGCAAGGCAGAATGTTCTTGAACATTAAAATGAGTATACAACAGGTTGAATTACTCTGCGAGTCTGAGAGGATTTCATGCAAGATTTTGAATGGAAGCAGAAACAGTTTCTTTATTGAGTAATAAAGATAGTTACATTTGCTAGAGTTCTATTTGCAGGGTTCCCCACATAACATGCTCTCTGAAGAGCTACAGAGGTGGTAGGTGCTTTAGACATCCCCTTGGTTAATGTCCACTGTACACGTGCTGTTACTGTTTTTATTAAGGTAAACCAGTTAAATCTTACAAAAAGAGTTGCAGGCAATATTTATGTTAAACCAATCAACCTCTTCTGTTTCTCTTTTTTTCACCTTGACTGGCTTTTTAGACAGAGCAGTGAGTGAAAGGTATAGGGGAGTTTTACAGTATTTATACAACAGTAGTGCACAGGGATCCAGACAGAATCCATGTCCTTCGAGGCAGATGTTGTGTAAGCAAATATAAGGACGTTCTTCCTTCTTGGAAGTGTGTATAATGTAACAAGGCAGGTTACAATGCATCAGGCGTGTGTCTTGGTTTGTGTGACAAGAGAAAAAAATACCATCATTTTTTCATTTCCATTTAATCTTGGAAGTGATAGTGCATCATTGTATGGTTACTTTCAAATAATTCTAACTATGCAAAGTTTAGTATTTGTCAAAGAGGAAAAACAATGTACATAAGGAGAAAATGTTTATCACAGAGCAGTACAGCCTGAGTCAAAAGATTGTCCGCTGTCCTTACTGATGTTGTTCAGTGGTTGTTACCTGGGATTATTTTGTATGGGAGGCCTGGGTTTGGATCTAAGAGTTAGTCACCCAAAGCAAGTGAGAAGAAGATGATGATAGATGAGAGGCTGCCATTCTTCACTTCTGTCTCACTCTTATTTTTATCCTTTTCTAAGTACTTTTCTTTCATGTGTATTTATAGGTTTTCATTTGTATTACTTTATTGTTCAGGAGGCACTCTGTCCTGGAAAAGAGGGACTCGCGCTCTTCCTCACTGTCTAGAAATACCGTTAACTTTTTGATTCTAAGCAGCACCTTGAAATTCATGGTGACAGGTGAAGCAGGGCTGTGGCCTTCACAAAATAGAGGGCAGATGTGAGACACAAAGCTACCTCGCTATACTGGAGCAGCCAGTGCTGAGAGCACCTTCTGTGCACAAGGAGACACCATGCATTTTGAGAAGTAGTCCATTAGTGTGCAACTGTCCTACACACAGTACTGTTGCAGTGTCTACTCTATTGGTAATACGACGACTGCTCCATCGTGCTCACAGTAGATCCTACATTCTATTCCATTTTTTATTCTGTCCATGTGAGGAGGTCCAAGCTTTCAGACCTTAAATTTGCTCTCTGTGATTCTGGCATTCAGATTTATTGATGTTTGATTTTTCAACCTGACAAAACCTCACTTTTATTTTCTAATTCATACTCATTTCTTTTTCCACAGCAAAATCTGCCAATCATGGCAAATTGCATGAATGATTCTGTGGAGGCTGAACCAAGATTGCTGAACTCATTTTCATGCATGGCTAAATACAGAATTGAACCTCATGCTACAGAAGTGCAAAGGTTGGTGATTTTAGATAATTTTAAAATGATTGTATAGGAGTTAATACAGCTACTGTCAGTCTGCTCTAATCTCTTCTGTGTTGGCTCTGCCCTTGCAGAGGCAGTGCTTTCTGTCAGTGATGAAGGGAGACATTGCTTTCAGTGATGCTGATTCAGCAGAGTGAAGTTATCAGTAAATTAGCAATGACCATAAGGAAACTTTAACTGTTGGTAGAGTACCAAACTTCAGTTGTTATTGTGTCTTGGAGATGAAATTCCAATCAAGTTTTACTGTACTGGGTAATGCGAGAGAAATTACAATCTTTCTGAGTCACAAGACAGAAAAAATGGAGAAACTGTGTTCAAGTTTTTGGCTTCTTAGTGTCACTGCTATAAAATGATATCAGATAACCATGTACAAATAAGTAAGTCTATAGAGCTAGTATACACTCTGGTGGAATAACAAAACGACCTGGACAGATGAAGAATAACGAGCTCTGACAGTTCGGTATGTTTGCTACTTATGGTATGATACTGTATACTCTTCAGGTCTTTTCCTGTGGTTTTTTTTCTCCATCTGCACCAAGTTAGATGCTTTCATAAATATAATATTCAACTTAATTTTCATGGATTGTGAAATGGCCTTATGCACATAAAGGTATCCAATCCATACAGCAACGGAATGTTGTGACACTGATACAGAAATTGAAGAAGCAGCATGCTATTATATGCTGTTACATGCTATAAACACCAAAGAAGGACTGTTTGTTTGTTTGTTTGTTTGTTTTGCAGCTGGCAACGTGTAGAGCTACACTTGGGACAAAACTGATAAGATGAGGTTACAGGGAATGACTTCTGGGTATTTCAACTCAAGATGATTGACACAAAACTTGACTTAGCATCAAAGCATTACTAAATAAAACTGCAACTAGTGTGTGAGTACTAGAAGGGCTGATAAATACTAGAGTCACATACAATCACCTTTTTGTTCTCTATAGTAGTAATGTCTGTGACTCTGCTTTAGCTGATAATTAACAAAAGCTGATAGTAAATTTAGAGGAAAAAGCATCAAGCTTCTGGTGTCATACTAACTGAGACAACATATATTTCCTTTTCCAGAAAGGAGATGGGAGATTCAAAAAAACCCCTACCAAACCTGTAATCAAAAAGTACTGCCTTCCTATATTATAACATTTGTAGGTCTTGATGAGACACGTTGTTTGGCTAATGAAGCAAATAAGTCTACCCTCAAAATCAAACTGCAGTCTGTGTACTGGCTTAGAGCTTAAAATACCAATATGCAAGTTACTGTGTAAAAATGGTGAAGACCTTGGATCAGTATAGACCAATATGCAAAATTATTGTGCTGACGAGTTATCTCCCTGTGAAAGAGACAGACAAAACTCTCTCTTTTTACTGACTTCTGAATGAGTGACATAGATTAATAGAAGGAATGGGAGTCAGAAATATGAAGTGGAAGAGGAACAACTGTACATCTCGCTGGACAAGAATTAGGCAAAACAAGTCTATATGCATAGGTTTCAATGCTACAACATTGAAAAGTTAGAAATGCTGTTATGTATTTCCTGTTGTTCATAGACTCTGTACTTAGGTAAAGGTGGTGCTTTAGTAATCTTGGTCTGTAGTGTTACATTTCTTTAGAATGTGTACTACGTGACTTGTGGGAACAGCCATGTGCTCAACACCCCAACAACACAGGCTTTGTGTCTGTATCTCCTTATTCAGTCAGAATGCCTTGTTCAGCTACGAAATGCAAAACAAGCTTAAGAAACTAACGAGTTACTTTAAAGTATGGTTTGTGTGAAAATCATGCTACATTATATTATTACAACACAAATATTTGTTACATGCAGGCAAAAAAGGAACTGAAAACAAGGACATAAACACCTCATCTGAGTATACTTACCACATAAAATAAACTATAATAGCATGATCTGAAAGCAATGCCCTCGATACTTTGCAAAGTTAGTGATTCCTGGTAAATACAGGAGATGCCAACACAAATAGCAGAGTGAAATGAAACATTATAGATTCTGTTCTGCAGTTCATAATTGCTTTGCAAAGAGGAATAATGATGCTTAAAAGAGTTTGAGAGCTACATGCAATAAATGCTAATTATTATCAGTGAATATTTTGGGTAAACTCAGAAATGAGATCAGATCCAAATGAACCCTTACTCATGTCTGCTTATACCTGGAAAGAACCAGAAGTCTTTGTTCCCAGTTCCTTCCCAGTTTACCAGCCACATCTGCACTGTATTGCAATCCACACAGTTATATATGATGAATACATATATACACACATGCACATGCATATGTACATGTACTTATATCCATATTTGCCTATATATCTTGCTGAACATTATGTTATTCTTAAAGAGCAGTCTTAATACTCTATGGCTCTCCGAAGTTACTGAATCCAAGAGGCCCAAATGCCCACTGCTAATGCATTCATTTCAACATGGGAAACAATGTAAAAATTAGAAAGTTTGCCAAGAATAAACAAACAGCAGTACCCAAGGCAATTGTCTTCATGGGGGGGCATGAAGAATGCAGAACACCAAAGAGGAGGCATGATGCCAGTGTATGCAATTTACTGGACATAGCTGAGAAAGTAAAAAGTGGCCATGTCCAAACAGCAGAGAGAGGCTGGTAGAAAGAAGATGGGGTCCTTCCAAAAGCTAAAGACATGTCCAAATGAAAAAAAAAAAACAAAAGTATCAAGAACGCTGACAGATATATGATTAAAACTACTGTTAGGCTGACCAAAGATGAACCTGAGGCCTAATTGGCTAAGAGAATCAAAAGTAGTTCAATATGCTTCTTCCAGCACATCAGGAGGGAAAAAAAAACCAAACCAGAACATTGCCAATGAGTCTGAATATGTCAAAGGTATAAAATGAATTCTCAAGGACGATAAAGTCACTGGAGAGAAACTGAACCATTGCATCTTTGCTCACTGTAGATGAAATCAGGGAAGTCATCCTTCCAGAGGCCTTTGGGGTCATTCAGGGAACTTGGCAGAGAATGTCTCTGAAATTGAAGTACTTGGAAGAGGTAATGGTACAGAAGGCAGATATACGCAAGTGAACCTCCAGGATTTGATGGATTCACCCAAGAATTCTAAGAGAACTCAGGGATTTAATATCTACTAATAGCAGCATGTAACTTGTCTCTTCAATATTCTTCAGGATATGAAAATCAGATGTCAACTGTGATGTCAGTGTGTCATGTGTTTGTGTGCAGCCAATTCTGGTAACATGGAAGAGGCTATAATGGTGGCTTCTGTAAGAAGTTGCTCAGAATTTTCCCTGGCTCTGAGTCAGACTCACCTCTGGTTCTGAGCCAACTGGGTCTCTCTGCAGTCATTTTTTTTTTTTGGTGGTAGAAGGAGTTGGGAGGACAGAGAAGTGACCATGCAGACCCCAAGATCAGGGAGACAAGAGAGGAGGTGGTGTGCTGGAGCAGAGGCTCCCCTGCGTCCTATGGGGAGATGGCAGGCTGTCCCCCTATGACCCATGGAGAGGAGTGGTGAAGTTGAGATCTGCTGGCAGTTTATGGAGGACCCCATGCCAGGGGTGGTGGCTGTGTTTGAAAGGGCTGTGAATTTGTGTGATGGCAGCATTGCAGCAGAAGGTGCCTGAAATACTGCTGCTGTGGAGGAGTTCCATGCTGGAGGAGTTTGTGAGAAGAAGCTGCAGCCCTTGGGAAGGATTCACACTGGAGAAGTTTGTTAAAGACTGTATCCCATGGGAGTGACTCTGCATTGGAGCAGAAGAATCTGAGAAGTTGTCCTCCTCTGAGGGGGAGAAAGAAATGACAGAGCCCATCTGTGAAAGACTGACCACGTCCCCCATTCCCTGTCCCCCCAAGCTGTTGAGGCGGGAGGAGGTAGAGATATCAGAAACAGTGAGCTTAGCCCAGTAAGAAAGGAGGGATGGGGGAGGGAGATCTTCAAGTGCTGGTTGTCATTTTATCATCATCCTGATCTGTTTTTGCTTTCTATGTGTTCTGTTTCTAGTAGGTGGCAGAAGAAACTGTTCTCACTTTCCTCTCTATGTTGTGTATTTGAGTCTGTTTTGCCTGGATTTGGCAGTGAGCCTTCCCTGCCCTTTGTCACGGTCCACGAGGCCCTTGGTGGTCTTTTTTCCTTCCATCTCGCTGGGGCCTCCACTGTCCTAAGGAAGGTGGGAGTGGATAGGGGGTGAGCAAGAGTCTGCATGTTGCTTTGTTGCTGACTGGGCCTGAACCGCGACACAGTCATTAAGAAAGGTTCTAAGAGTATCTAGGAAGCTAAAATTTTACATCTGTTCTAGGTGAATTAGTAGATATTGTAATAAGAGAGATAATTATGTCTACCTGATAAATATTATTCAATCAGTGAGAGTTAACAAAGCTTTTAGTTCTTTGAAGAGATCAGTAATATGTGGGTGAGGGTCATCTGACTAATACAGTCGACTTACATTTCAGAAAGACAGGACTTTTTATCGAGTGTTTTAGGAAAACCAAGTAACATAAGAATATCATTGGCATTAGAAGGAAGGTGTTAGAATGGATGAGATTTAAAAGATGTGAACGGAGAGTAGACCATTACTAGATGGAAGTAAATGGTTGGTTCTTGCATTGGAAGGAGATCACTAGTGAAATTCCATATGGTGTCTATCTTGGGACCTGTACTATTCAATATATGTTTAAGTGCGCTGGAGAAGGGAAGTGATCAGCAAAGTGACAAAGTTTTGCTGATGATAGAAGGTTATGGAAAGTAGTAAGGATAAGGGAGACTGCACAGCTTGCAGAAAGTTTGAACTGAAGAATGAAACAACAGGTGCAATTTGGTGTAGATAGTTGTAAAGTGATACATTGTGGTGGTTTTGCCCAGCCAGCAATGAAGCACAATGACAGTCTCTTGCTCGGTGCTCCCCATTCACCTCCAACCCTTATTAGGATAGCAGAGGCCCCAGCAAAATGAGAGGAAGAAGATAACCAAGGATGTTGTGGATTGAGACAAGGGCAGGGAGGGCTCGCTGCCAGTTACAGTTCTGGGCAAAACAAACTCCAGTACTCAACTTAGAGAGGAAAGTAAGAACAGTTTATTCTACTACCTACAAGAAACAGAACAGAAAGCAAAAAGAGAGCAGAATGATGAGAAAATTACAACCAGCACTTTAAGATCTACCCCCTGCCATCCCTCCTTTCTTCCCGGGCCCAGCTCACTGCTCCTGATGTCTCTACCTCCTTCCCCCTCAACGGCTAAGGGGGTAGGGAATGGAAGATGTGGTCAGTCTCTCACAGATGGGCTCTGCTGCTTGTCTCAGAGGAGGGTGACTCCTGGCATTCTTACCCTGCTCCGATACAGGGTCCCTCCCAAGGACACAGTCCTTAACGAACTTCTCTGGTGTGGGTTCTTCCCAGCAGTTGCAGCTTCAGCAGATACAGGGTCCCTCCCGTGAGACACAGCGTCCTCTGGGCATAATTTTAATGAACTTCTTTGGTGTGGGTTCTTCCCCACAGTTACAGCTTCTGTGAATATGGGGTCCCTCACAAGTGACCCAGCCTCCTCTGGCCATAGTCACTGCTCCTCATGCGGAGTCTGTAACAAAAGAAGTCACTGCCCCTGATGCGGGGGTCTTTAACGAAGTGCAAACATATCACTGCTTCACCAGTCCTCTCCACAGCATTCAGGGGAGTCTCTGCTCCAGCACACCTCCTCCTCTCTTCCTTGGAGTCCCACATGGTTGTTTCTCTTCCCACTCCTTGCACCACCACCAGCCGTAAAAGAAAGAAGGGCAGAAAAAAAAGAAACAGGAAAGAAGCCTCCTCTTCCGGCTTCTTCTTTAAAAGTGATTGTGGAGGCGTCTAATTGGCTCAGCCCGAGAAGTGGGTCTGGCTCAGAGCTGGGGAAAATTTCGAGCAACTTCCTACAGGAGCCATCTTTACAGCCCTTCCCCTTAACAGAAAAGGCTTCATGTCAAACCATGACATACATTTAAGAAAGAATAATCCTATCTTCAAATCTTGAATCATTTCTAAACTGTCTCAAAGGTCTTCAAGAACAAGACCTTTGGGTTATGGTAGAGAATTCCATGAAAATACCACTTAGCAGTAGCTGAAGAAAAAAAAAAACAAAACAGAAAGTATCATGATGTTTACTGTTCAAGTCCATATGCTACTGTAAAAAAATCAAGATTTACACACTTGAATACTGCCTGCAGTTCTTGTCCATTTATCTTGGACAAAACATACTAGAACTGATAAGTATTAAGAAATGACAAGGATGATCAGAAGTAAAGTGTGGCTTCCATTGCAACATGCAAAGAATTCCATTCAGTGAAGAATCTTGGAAAAAAATGTTAGGTAGGAGAAATGTAAGAAAAGGTCTGCAGAACTGAGAGATCTGGAGAGAAGCTGGGATGGGATTGACTTTTCACTGTCTCTTCTAGTATAAACATAACATAAAGGTTATCAAAAGAAGTTAGTAAGAGCTTCATTCAGAACAAACCAGAGGAACCAGTTCTTCATGCAGCCTGTGTGGAGCTGTGGTACTTCTCAGATGACTTTCTGGATCAAGGAGTTTATAGAGATGCAAGAAGAGACTTGAAAAAGCCTTGGAAGAGATGCTGCAGAGTCTCCTAACTGGAAAACATTTGAAGGCTGGGAGGCAGAGTGTGCTTACCCTGTTCTCATTTTTCCTGGGTGTCCAGTTTCCACTTCCACGGTTACTGTAGGAGATAGAACTCTGTGCTAGGTGGATGTGTGGTCTGAACCAATGTATCAGTTCATATGTAACCTTCTCATTGTACACTAAAGTCAGAATCACATAAATGAAGGTATTAACAACTTCAATACATCTATAACTTTCAAGCTCCATAAATAACAGTAATGTTATGAAAAGTTAGGACCAGAAGGAGCCTTAAGAAGTCACCTAATCCATTGCCTTGTTCTGTGGCAAAATCAATTACATTTGTGTCCTTACTGACAAATTTGTCCAACCTGTTCCTAAAGCTTTCAAGGTTGGAGAATCAATAGCCTCCATATCTATTTAAAGGCTCACTATTCATACTATGAGAAGGATTTTTTTACCCTCCGTCTAACTGGAGTCTAATCAACTGTTGTTTGCAGTAAACCATTAGTTAACTGTAAGCCTGGGCTAAGATGTGAGATATCCTACAGTTCTCATGAATGTTGTCTAGTAAATTTAGAGACTCTAGCAATAGCCTGAATGCACACTTGTTTTTTCATGTAGCTAGTAGTTACTGGTTTTTGTATTTTTATTAACATGACCAAGCATGAACATGGATTTTTTTGTTTGCTTTTTAGGGATTTTCATGTTGTTTTATGTCTTATCTCTTTAATGTTTTCTGGATTCAGGTAAACTTGCCCTGACCAATACTTTCTTAGCCTATCACATTATGACTTTACATTAGCAAAGGCTATTTGAACGGTGTGTCTACAGCAAAAGTGGGACAAACTGAAAAAACAGTGTGTGCTGTTTTGTTTCCTGTAAGGTCTAATTTCTCAGTTTACTTGTAATTTATTGAACTATATGTGTTTGAGATTAAATGTTTGAGCTGTCTTAAGTGATGATACCCAGTTTGCATAAACTCCACGTCTTGCAGATGATCATTAATTGCATTCCTCGTTTTCTAGGTAACTGACTTGACAAGAGTGTTCTGCCTAGCAGAAATGCTAAGTACCTACAGATTCAACTGACGTGCATGTGTGCTGCTCTTATAAAACACAGTGTACTTTAAGTCTTTTTAAAAGATCAGCTCAAATGAGGCATATTGACAAAACCTTTTAAGCTTAATTTCTTTGCTTCAGTTTCCAGTCTCTAACATGAGTAAGAGCACAACACTGTCCTCTCACTTGCAATGAACTGTGAAAATCAGTTTATTGGTACATGTGGAACACACAGGAGCAGTAGTGATGGCCATTCTGAGGAAATGAATGTCTGTGAACAGGGTTTCAGTTAGTCAGTAGACATGAGGTGATATGTAGAATGAAAACGAAGAAAAAAAAAATTGAACAGCTGTTCACTGGTGATCACTGACGAGTCTGTGTACAGACCAAAGCAAAAGTCCTGTGGAAAAATAGGGTGTAAGAGTGTATTTGAAGACTTCATCGTACTACAGATTGTGCAAGGAAGCCAAATAGAGATTGCGCAAGCACTTTGATTTTGGTGGTTTTAAACTTGACTGCAACCTCAGTGATGTACTTTAAATATAGGTTTAAATATAGGTTCTTAAATCTATTTTTCCAGCCTGTATATTTACAGATTATAAATGATAGCAGTTTCAGTGAAACAGTGGTAGTATCAGTCAGCACAGTGGCACAAGGAGGAAAATGCAGTGTTTCTCTGACTGGAAGACTTAACTTTTAAATATCTTACCAAAAAATCACCATGGAAAATGACCCTTTATTTCTGTATCCCTGTAAGTTAAAAACTTCTAAAAATGGCACTTTTTAAAATATTAAACTTGATTGTTTATGCCCAGGATTGCAGAATAATCTTCAGTCTCCCATATGAAGTAGGATGAATGATAGTTTTCAATAGGTTCAGAGTCTCTTCTGGCTCAGAAAATTCAAAGTGATCATGTTCACTCTGAACATCTTATAAATGGCTGACATCAAAACAGAATTGAAAAAAAGAAAGAAAGAAAATTCCTCCAGCTGCTTCTTCACCACAGAAGTTGGCATTTGATTTTATTGATGAGGGATTTTTTGTTTGTTGCCCTGTAGATTCATGCTGAATGGAAATGGGGCAGTCTCTACTGAGAAGCAGTGGGCTACTTAGTGTAAGAATGGCTAAAGAAATTTAAGTTTCTTCCTATATATTTCTAGTGTAAGCTGCAAGGAACCCCCAGAAGCGTCTCTGGGATTTTTCCTTTCTTGTCTCTCTCTCTCTCCCTGCTGCCTCCGCCTCCCTGGCTCCTTCAATACAACCCTGTTATTCTCTTGAGAACAGTGTGACAGATCAAAGGCTTAGATAGGACCTGTGCCTGAACAACAATTTTCCTTTTCCCACTTCAAGCTCTCTACTGCCTTACTCCATGGATATCTCCTACAGCTGTTAGCTCCAGAACCAAAATAACAGAAAGACATACAGCAATACATCAGAACTAATTATCTTAGTTTTGCTTCCTAAACTAGGATGCAATTCAGTACCATTCATCTGCCAGGATAGTGCATGGGTTACAAGGCCAATTCATGGTATTCACTTATTTTTTAATATTCTTGATGTGACCTATCTGTAATTTTGTATTCCTTTCCCGTATTTTTGCATCCCTGATTCAGCAGAGTAATAAGAGGAGAGTGTGTCTCAATCCATGTGCCTGTCCTGCTGCATAATACCTTGCCTTCAGTGTTGTTCACAACTGGGTAGGTTTTGTAAAAGTTCTGACTTGGATTCCCCATGTTCTCCAACTTGAAACGTGTAATCTGGAAGTCCTGTAGTTTGGAGCTCTGATTCTTGCAATCCTAACTCACTTTCTAATTATGTTGCTTTCCCTTCCTACCTCCATTGGTTTGGTTTTCTGCTCTTTAACAGCCTTTGTGACTTTTTCCTTAACTAGAGCAACTTTGTTTGCTGCAACCTCAGTTCATCCTCTGAAGAATTTTTACAGCTCTGGATGCTGTGACCAGCGTCACTTGTGGCCACCCCAGCTGTCATGAGAATTTTTGCTGTGCTGTAGTTGGATTTCACAGACACATAGATGGAGGTCGTGAGGCTTTTTTTGTTTCAGCCAACCCTCAACTATATGGCTTTACTCTCCAGATGACCTCATTATTCTTTTTTGACTACAGATGTACTGGGCAATGTGCACTTAAATAGCCAGTACTAGTAACTGCAGTCCACCTGATTTGCTCAGTTAGCACTCTGTCCAAGAGAACCTTCAGCAGAAAACTTCTGAAATCCTTTTCACTGTGTAAGAAAGCTGCTTCTTACAGACCCCAAAAAGCACGTGTTTAGCTGCTTTTCAAAGTTATCTTCAGACAACACACTGTGTGGTTGACTCTAGGTTCGCCTCCCGTGTCTGTGTCACCATTTCATCCATCAATTTAGACATAAACGACTTACTTAATTACAGTAGCTTTCAGAAAAAGTTTCTACCCAGGCGGCCACTCTGAAGGCTAATCTGTCGCCCAAGATGGTTTGAAACTTGCTGTCACACAATTGCAGTTTCCAACCTGACACAGTGCCGGGAACTAGAGTGGTGTTTCTAATGCAGTGGGATTCATGTTTATCCTCACGGTGGCATTTTTAATGTTGCCCGTCTACTGGATAAACCCCTAGCTCAGCAGACAAAAGGAAAGTGGTTTCAGTATGTTGCTCTGCAAAGGCATATTTTCTATATTATTTATGGAGCTCCTCCCACTAATATGACTAGCTAGATTATCTGTAAGGCTGTACTTGTTCTGAAACCACTATTGATTAAATGCTGAGATGAAATGTTTTTTTTAGAAGCTGTCATTGGGAACATGCTTAGGCTGCACTTGCTGTCAGCTTAACAGTCATGTTTCTGTGTCTTCCTCTAAATTCCTCTCCCAGCTGGGCTCTTTCATATCTTAGCGTTAAAATAGATTCTTCCTAATTAGACAGATCTCTGTCATGATAATCATCTTGAGAACGTATGCTGTATTTTCATACTATGTATCTTTTCACAGATAGGGCCTGTACTTTATAATTTTTCAAAATCATAACTCACTGAATAGATCCTTTACCAGGCAATCATCTCCTGGAACTAGTAATTAGTGTCCTGTCAGCTGATACCGGTAGGCATTAGTGTTCAACTGCTGGCATCAGCAAGTTCAGCTTACATGGCTTAGAATTCTGATATATTTGATTCTTTGGAAATTCCAGTTGTAAAGATAGTTGTGTGTGAGTCTGGTGGGGAGGGAGGCACACACACACACATCAGTGTAACAAAAAAGGTATACAGCAAATATACACACTTGTGCATGCAAAGTAAATTACTATGTAAGAGGTGAGAGTGTGTTAATGCCATTGCCATATGTGTAAGCGCACACATCTGTCTCGAGTGAGTCTGATCACAGAACAGAGTTGTTTAGTCAAGGTTGTGAAGAACATCTGTTCTAATGACAACAACCAGTAGTAGAACAATGCTGAGATTTCTCTATTTCTTGCATTGCCCAGGTTATCATCTGAGGGGGTTTTCCCAGCTTTATTTGCTCAGACTCAGTGTCTTAGCAGAAGTGTTGACCTTCACACAAAAAAACCCAAACCAAAAATAAATTCCCAAAATAGATCGTTTTGGCCTTAGTTTTTCAGAAGCTGGTAACTCTTTGTGTAAGTATCCTTAAAATAAAAATGTCACCAAAATGAACTGTGAAATCTTACCTCTATTAGGCTATTTTTCAATTGCCATTCAATACTTGGCTGTAAAAGAAAACTCTCCCATCAGGTGAAAATTTTTAGTTAGCTCCTAGGTGCTGGATGACAGCTGGAAAATAACAGTTTCTATGAAATGCTGATTCTATTGATCATTTTTAGGTACAAGGGATAGTGCTTTATCTTGTAAAAGCTTGTATTATAGAATAATGCAAGTATCACCACTGTTGCTGTTAAAATGAGTGGGGAAATGGGTGGATATGTATTTGCTCAGCTTTGTATTAACCTCAGCCTATTAAATATATCTTTTGATCAGAAACAACCATCTTTAGAATATATTCAAGTGTGTTTGGGTTTGTTTTTTTTTTTTTCCAGAAAACTGATCACTGATCTGTTCGCAAAACTTCTAACTACGAAACTTTGGTAGTCAAATCATCATCCCTGGGCTGTGCAGCCTGTCAGAACCAAGGTGTATGTAGCTGAAGGATGAAAAATTCCTCAATTTTTAATAGGCTGGAATTTAATTCTCTACTAACCCAGCATGCACTTAAGAAACAGCTTGTGTGCTGCATAAGTGATATACTGGACATTAAAATACATTTGTGTGACTCCATATAGATTGAAAAATGGTATTTATCCTTAGCCGTAGGAGAAGACAACTTCTGCAAAATACACCAAAAATGCATCAAAAATCAGTTTGTAGAAAACCAAACCACTGCTTTCACACGTGTTTTTTATTCCATTTCTATCTTTTTGTGGACTTGAATGCTCTATGGATCTGCCTTGCAGTGTGACTGGCAGGGGCCAGGCTGCCAGGGACACTGTGCGGGAAGTCAAAAAAGTGCTTTTTCAAAGTTAAACCTAATTCACATCTGTCTCTGCTTCTGGCCTGATGACACTTTCCAGTTCAATTAAAAAAAAACAAACAACAAAAAACTCCCTCTCATTTAACAAGAAAGCTCCATCCTCTTCCCCTCCTTCCTCCCCGTTCTTACATTCAACTTTTTCGTATATATTCCCATACAGACAAATAATACTGTTGTCTTTGTGACATCTGATGGAGAGAAACAGTTACTGGAGAACTTAAAACTCGTCACCTACCTCCAAATTAAGAGATATACTGATTTTTGTAAATGAGGCAGGATTTTAAGTTTCTTGCTCTTAGGCTTCTGAGCAGAACTCTAATTTTTCCCTGCTCATTTTGTGATCTTGAAGGACAAGAAGTAGCTGTACTTCGGTTCTCAAACTGATACAAAACTTTTAAGGGGTATGGGAGAGACAAGTTCGTTAGTTTAGTCCCAATGCAGGGAAAGTATTAAGTACTAATTATATTTGTCCTCTATTCTTTTCCATGTCAACCTAGTCACAAGTAGTTGCAATAGGAATGAAATTAAGCCCAAATTTCATATTGATGAGTAATTAAAGAAGACAAAGCCAGCTCTTTACCACTGTGAGTAGCTTAGAAATAGTATCCTATGCTAATCTGCAATGGCAAAAATGAAGATGGTTTAAATCAGATCTTATGACTAATGTATGAGTTCCAAATTTTCTTTATTTCCAGCTGCATGCTAGATAGAGAACAAGGGTGTCTCTCCGAGAGAATTCTGGTTTATATAGGTATATTTAAAATAAATAAATAAATAAATAAATAGGAGTGCAATAGCTTGTGGTCCTAGTTAGAAAATAACAATTAAAATTGTGTAGGCAACAGCTTTGTCTGCAAAATGGTTTAAAACTCGGTTCCCGAGATGTTATGCTTGATCCATTAATCACTCGCTCTGGCTATGGAGGCAGCCACTGCTCGCTTGGAAAAATGTTCCTGCCCAACGTGTCATGTTTCTGCTCTTGTTTAAAATAGAAAGTTCAGCCCCGTGTCTGGGAGGCGCAGGGCTCCGCGCTCCCTTTGCATTCATTATGCAACAGTTGACACCGAAGGCGAACGCGGCGCACGGTGCAGCCTCCCGGCGCCCGCGGGGCCCCGGACGCCCGCTCCCGGCGCCGCCTTCCTCCGCTCCTCGCCCGGGAGCCGGCGCTCGGGACGGCCGCTGCTCTCCGAGCGCCTCCCCGCCCGACCCCGAGCGCCCGCCGCGCCC
>WBNH01007605.1:306695-410129 GCA_013401255.1 Urocolius indicus
GGGGGGGGGAAGCGCCATGTCCGCTCCTGCTGGGCGGCGTCCGTGCCGGGTTTTGCACCTTGTCCCCGGGTCTGCCTCACGGCCTGGAGGAGCTGCCGCCGCCGCTGCTGCCGCCGCCGCCGCCGCCGCTGCTGCGGTGTTTACTGAGCGCTCCTGTCCTGATATCACTCCGCTGGCATGGAGGAGGAGGAGGTGCAGGAGGAGAGCATTTGATCATTGTGATGGTGGCAGGAGGAGCAGCAGCAAGCAAAGCAGAGCAAAGCGTTAGGCTGTATCAGCTCGGCGTTTTGCAAAGCTTTCAGAGCTCCACTTTTTCTTTTCTTTTTTCTTTCTTTCTTTTTTTTTTTTTTTGTTTTTTTTTTTTTTTGTTTTTTTGTTTTTCCTCCAGCTCGGCTCGGATTGTTCATGTGTTTACTTCCCCCAGCCCGAGGATTTGCTCTTTAGGTTCCTGTTGAAATGCAACCGAGCAGCCAAAGTACTTTGCGAACACGGTGCGGCATAAACACCCAAACTTTTTTCTAGAAGGAAAATACAATCAGAAAGCGGCTTGGCCTGTCTTTTGATGCCGGGGAGTGTGAGTGAGTGTGCCGTGTGTGCCCAGCGTGTGCCTCTGTGTGGATGTGGGTGTGCGAACGTGCGTGTGAACGGCTGCGTGTGTCTGCGTGTGTACATGTGGAGGGGAGCGTGTGTTTCTCCATGGGGAGAGAAGGATTTTGGGAAAATCTCCGGAAATCTCATGGAATCTATTTTGAATTAATGGATTATAAAAAAGAAAAAGGAGGAAAGGAACTGGTCTGATATCTCCTGGAGTTTCCTACCCGAATTGCTGCTGCTTAGTTTGTTGTGCTTCTTTTTTGTGTGTGAGTGTATGTGTGTGTGTTTGCTGGTTGTGATGCTGGTGATAACCTTTTAGCACCTTCTCTCTTTTCCCCCTCCCTCTCTCTTTTTAATGTTTTGGAGCTTCTCGAGAGGGATTGGCTAGGGGGGAAGAGAAACATTTGCTTGGGATCGCTGTTTCCCTGATACATGGTAGTGCCCCCTCCCCCCCCCCCTCCGGTTCTCTAGAAAGTATCCCATCAGGACCCCGGAGGAGACTGTGTGTGTGTGAAGGGTAGGATTAAAAAGTTCTTCCAAAATAGTGTGCACGGGGAAGAGGATGGGGGATTTTGCAGCCCCCGCTGCCGCCGCGAATGGCAGCAGTCTCTGCATCAACAATAACCTGAACAGCAGCCTCAGCGGGGCCGGCGGGGCCGGTATCGGGGCTAACAGCACTCCCCACGGTCCTCCAGCCGCCGCTCCCGGTAACAATAACGCGAACAGCGGCGGCATTCCCAAGCACAGCACGGTGGTGGAGCGGCTGAGGCAGCGCATCGAAGGCTGCCGGCGGCACCATGTCAACTGCGAGAGCAGGTACCAGCAAGCCCAGGCGGAGCAGCTGGAGCTGGAGCGCAGGGACACTGTGAGCCTCTACCAGCGGACCCTGGAGCAGAGGGCCAAGAAAACCGGCACCGGCGGCAGCAAGCAGCAGCATCCGAGCAAACAGCAGCAAGATGCCGAGCCTGCCGGGGCGGAGCAGAGGAACCACACTCTGATCATGGTAAGGGGATGCGGGCCGCTCTGAGGCTCTCGGCGGGGTGAGCTGGAGGTCGCCCCCGTTATTTTACGGGGCTCGAGTACACGGGGCTCGGCTCAACTTTGACGGTGGCCAGGCGAGCGCGGGGCGGGGGAGGGCTGCCGTCTGGCTTTGCAACTTCTCACGGGCACGGACGAAGTGGAGGGGAAGCTGGCAAACTTTTTTCCCCCTCTCTCTCAGAAGGGAATTGCTGCCCCGAGGGAACTGGGAAAGAGCGATGCCGGCCGTGTGCCGTGGGCTGCTGAAAGCCTGAGGAGGGTTTTGTGTGTGTGTGCGTGCGTGGTTCGCGACGGCTTTTCCTTGCGAGGGGCGTGTGTAGGGGGGAAGAGGCTACACGTCTTTGCGCCTTGGCTTAGCTGCCTTTTTAAAGCCCGCCGCGGAGGAAGGTGGAAGTTGGCCCCGCAGGCTGGGAGGAAAAGTTGGGCCGGTTTCTCGGCCGAGCTGCCCCGGCGTGTAGGAGCCTGGCTCCCCACGCGAGCTGAATCGCTTCCTAAACTTTCCTTGGGTTTTAAGGAGCTTAGCGAGGCGCGGGGGGGGGGGAGGGGGCGGGGGCTGAGACGGAGCGTAGCGGCAAGTAGGAAACGGAGTTTCTCACTCCCAGGCTTTACCGATGATGAATAATAAAAGGAGATTCGGGGGGAGCCGGGCCCCGCGCTCCCTCTGAGCCTTATTTATAGCGGGTCGCGGCCGCCAGTCGTTCCGGGGGGGCGGCGGCGGCGGGGCAGCTCTGTCGGCGCGTTCGTTCTCGGCCGGTGGGGGCAAACCAGGCGACTCCGCTGCGGGTGAAAGGCTTGGGTGTCCTGACGTGTCCCACCGAGGCGGGAGTGCCTGGCGCTGGAGCGGGGGTGGGGGGGACACGGCACAGGTACAGGGCAAGCTGGGTCTTCGCTCTGCCGGGCGCACAATGGGCGGTGGAAGGCGGTGAGGAGGAGGAGGAGGGAGGGGAGGTGCGATGGCAGCGTGTGGTTTACAAGCCTCGCACGTCCCTCCCTCTCGCCCTCCCCTGCTGCGTGGGGAGGCGCGGCTGTGCGGGAGAGTCCGGCGGGGCGGCAGCTGCCGTCGGCCCCCGCGGGGGGGGAGGGGGCGTCTCCGTGACAAAGCGGAGGGGAGGCGGCCGTCCCTCGGTAGCTCTTCCCCTCGCCCCTCTTATGTGAAGGGAGGGAGCAGTATGTTTATCTTGGGCCGCGCCGCGCCGAGCTTGTCCTCCCCTGGCCGCGCTGCCGGCTCCTCCCCTGCGCGACACCGCGCAGCCCGGCGGGCAGCACCCTTCCCCTCTGCCGCTCGCCATCATACCCGTCGCTTTGTCTAGGCCTTCCCCCGGCCCCTCTTCGTCACGGAGGGCGAGGAGGTGGGGAAGCGCCTTTGCCAGCGGCAAACAAAAGCCTAGCGCTGAGCGCAGCCCCCGCCTCCAGCCCCGCTGCCGAGGAGCACGGCTCCCGCCTCCTCTGCGCCGCAGAGCGGCCCCGGCAGCCCGGCTCATCTCCCGGGCGTGAGAAGCCCGCCCGCAGGGGAAGGAGCGGGGCCAGCGGGCGTGAGTGGGGGGGAACGCTGGCAGGAGCCACACAAAGTAGCGGGGGGCAGCGGGGGGTTGTGTGTTGCTTCGCAAACAGGAAGCACGAAAACCTCACTGACATCTTATTGCTCTCCCGGTACCAGGAAACCAGGAAGGCACAACCATGTTTCTCTTCCTCCTCGCGCCTTTCCGCAAGACCGAGGCTTTTAAAGACACGCTGGTGCTACCCGCACCGCGGCGATTTCCCTTGGCTTACAGCTACTCCCAGGGCAGTGGCCGAGTCACTCTTCCAACTCCATAAGCAGACAACGTCTTTCGTCAGCCAAACTGTCCTCGAATCCCTTCACACATCCCGTGACGTTTCCACAAGATAGAGGAAAGGGGCTGAAGGCTCTGGGGACCTGAGAATTGCCTCACTCCAGGGGAGCATTGTGGTGTGCTGTGTAGATATCCAGCTCCACACCAGCTCCTCTGCTTCTAGGCCTTTGCTAGTGGTGGGTTGTCTTTGACCCTTCTTCCCAAATCTTGTGCTACAGCGTTAAAGGCCAGGACTTTTAGTTGAGTAGCCCATTTGTTGGCCTTCCCTTGAAGGTCTGGGACAGATACAGAAAGCCATGCTATAATGTTAAAGTTGTGCAAACAAAGTAACAAAAGGAGGAAGTGCAGTTGCAGCTCTCACTACTATTAATTTGTGTCGGCTTGGGACACTCGAAGACCTAAGAGGAGCCTAATTAAAAGCTGTGGAATTCATTGTAACTGGCAGTCTGCATGCTATTTAAATCTACTCTGCATTACGATTTTCATCTTAAAAAAATAAATTTAATGCTTTCTGGAAAAAAATGATCCATTTCATCCACTTTTTTTAAGAGGGTGTACTCAAATGTTGCCAAAAATTTGGAAACATTATCTGCTTTGTTTCACTTGTAGAGTGTTAACTAGGATTTTTGTCCAGTATCTAAAAATATTAAGAAATGTTCATGGATCTGTGAAATTAACGCTTAAAACCTGAAAAAAAATTGCCCCTTTTAAAGCAATTGGAGAGTATTTTCTTTGAAACGTTTATGCTTTTTATGGCACACAACAATCCCCAAACTTCTTAATTTCTTGCAGTCCTAACAGTTTGGTAAGTTTCATTGTTTATGTGCATCGCAATTTTTATTTACCAAAACAATTAAACTTTATTTAATGTTTTCTTCTGGCATGAGAAAACAGTAAACTACATTTCTGGGTTTTCTATCTTTCTTTATTCTCTAATAAACTCCAGCTGAGAGGTTTACAATAGTAAAGCTACTGCTTTACTCTTCCTACAAAATCATTATTAAATTCTTCCCTCAGATTATTAAACAGCACAATTTGGAAAAGAGGCAGTCAAGATTAAGTGACAACAAATACAATGAGGATAGCAAGAAATACTGATTCTAATTCTTTCTTTCTTTCTTTCTTTCTTTCTTTCTTTCTTTCTTTCTTTCTTTCTTTCTTTCTTTCTTTCTTTCTTTCTTTCTTTTTAATCAGGCCAAATCAAAGGAAAGCATTGTCAGTGTGACTGTGTGTGTGAGATGCTGAGAAGGAAAGGGAGATGTGTCCTGGTCCAGGCAGCAGATCACCCAACAAGCTGTCCCAGAAGCTGGTGGTGACACATGTGCTGAGGTGCTCTTCACCAAGCTGGGCAAAAAAAGAAACCAAAAAACAATCCTCTCACCAAAACCAGGAAGATAATTACTTAAATACATGTGCTCTGATTTTCTTCATTTGATGGAGTGCAAACTATCCAGTCTATACAATGGTCCTGGTTGCCATCCCCATAGTTTACATCCTCACTCTGTCAGTTCACGAAAGGGATTATGCAGTTTCCATTGTTTAGGACTGTGTGTCAATTGACAAGCTGATATCAGTGGGAGCCTTTTTGAAAACAGAGATCTAGGAGCATAGGCTTGGCTGTATTTCATGAATTACTGGCCTGCTCTGAACTTTTGTCATATTACAGATCAAGTTTTCACTTGGTGAATTTTGGAATGTCTGGATTTAGCCTCTTCTGTTTGAGGAGAACAGTGAGTTTCAGAACTGATTTGCTTCCATATGGACATTGATTGAGACATGCACAAAAATTAAAATTGTTTATAAAGGTCCAAAGCTGTTTTTCATGCCTTTGGGCTGGATTATTAGGGTGCTGTACCAGCTTAGTTTTCAATGGAAGCGTTGGGAAAATTTGCAGCTCATCCAAAACTCTGCTGCTCATCTTCATACTGGTTCCAGGAATCATCAACACATTGTTTCAGTTCTTTGTGAACTAATCTGCTTCTTGTTTCCTCCTTTAAGTAAAAGTGTCTTCTGCCTCTGCATCCATGCTACTGTGTGGGGTTCAGAGATTTTGTGTATGTATACACCACACGCAGCATTTATAATGTATGTTAAGTATATAATGAAAACCCAAGTATATAATGAACAACTGAGTATATAGTAGCCACATATTAAACATTGCAAGCTATATCACCTCTGTTGCTTATCAGTAATGCTGCTTTTCTTATTGTGCATTTTTTGTCTTTCTTTTTTTTTGTCAAATGAAACGCTACATCTCTAATTACCATATAGACCTTCTAATGCCCATTTATTTGCATCTGAGCCCTACTGTGAAGTATAAAGGGACTGGAGCTACTATTCAAAAGCTCTTAAAGACTTTTCTTATTTATCATCCCTATGGGTTTAACAGCTACTGTCATGCTGACCATTTCTAACCCTAAAACCAGTCTTTAGGAAACTGGTTTTTAAACAACTTAAACATAAAATGTTATTTAGATCACAAAAATTAGGGATGGAAGTCCAATGACCTATTAGGTCATCTTTTCTGTTCCCCTGCCAAAGCATACTATGCCAATTCAGAATTAAAGTTAGAGAAAACACATCTGGCAAGTACAATATTTTCCAAAACTCTATTTTACCCATTCTGGGCTAATGCATTGCCTCATGGAAGTAAATGGTCACGTCCCCTTCTACCTGAGAGAAGGGAGATGGACAGGTCAGTCCTTTCAGTTCGCTTTGGGTGGGGACAGAATGACATGTTCAGAATTACAGAAATCTGGTTATATCTCTCTTTCCAGATATTCCATCATGGAAAAGTAGTTCCCTTGCCCCTCCTAGTCTCTTCTTTTTTGTTGAAAAAGGTATCCGGAGCGAAACTGGTCTTAGTGATTCATGGGTAGTGTCATCAATGAGACTGAGTGCCAAAGAATGCTGTCAGTCATGTGAGTAATTTTTTAAAGCTTACACCTGCTGTACTTAATATGTACCTGTGTGTGTACATAAACCTGTACCCATTTCTTGCGTTCCTTCTCGTGTTAGCTTACTTCACAGGTGCTTAGGAGTTCACCAGTTACACTAAGGGAAATGTTTATTTCTCTAGCATCTAGAGATGAGAAAGATGATTTTTCAGATGTTTCTTTTTATTTTCCACAAGAGGTCAAATAGTGTAGTCCTTACTCACGCCTGATGACTAAGTAGGATTAAGCATCTCTTTAGTTAATAAGCTATGTCTGATCTTGCTCATGCTGGGGTAAAGTTGGTAGCAAAACTGGGATGACACCAGAATTTAATCCCAGGCCAGCAATGCTCCCCTTTCATGTGCATCATAGAAGTACTCATCATGTAACCCTTTTTATTTTGCTCTTCCTTTAAGGGTGGATCTCTTTCTTATTCCAGAGCCTCTCCCTTTTTTTTTCTCCTTTTCATGCCATCTCACTCTTGGTGCTCCTCTGTGATTACTGTCCTTTAGGACAAGGAGTTTTTGTGTTGACCTCCTTTTGCAGCTAGTCAGCACAATAGGTTTCAGTTTAGCAAACGGAAAGGAATGGAGAGACTCTTCATTTCAAGCACTGCTAGCCTCTAATGACCTTTATATGCTCTGATAAAAAGTGTATCCCTCTAAAAGATAGTGAGTTAGGTTATTATGAGCCATAGCTGTTGCAGGGCATTGTATTTTGACAAATGGTAGCAGATCATAGCGAAATCTAAGCTTCAGATTGACCAAATAGCACGTGTTGAAGGTCTGCAGTGAAGTTCTAGGCATTGTCAAGTTCAGGAAGAACTTTTTTGAAACATGTCCAAAACTTGTTCTGTTAATGCAAAGGCAAAAAATACTGACATGGTTGTATTAGGACAATTGGTTGCATCTAGGTTAACCTAGATTTACAGTAACTTGGCCTAAAGTTTAAGGCTTCACAGGTGGCTAAAACTTGTGTAAACCTGAGCTACTGCCACTGAAGAAGTCTATTCTTTCACACTCTTATCAGTTATCATGTATTCTTGCTGTCCTCCCTTTGCTCAGTACCTCCACTTTCAGCCGGTTCAGCAAGCAGGTAAAGGGGACAGACACATTTATTCCTTTTTTTCTGGTTTGCTTTTCAGATGGATCAGATCCATGATTTGACTGTCTCTCCCTGAGTCTTACAACACCTCACTTCTCTCATGAAATTTCACCCTTATCCCAGAATAAACATCTGGGACCTATTATTGAAAACATGCTCACCTGGTAGCATGCATTTTACCCCAGCTATGTTAACACCTGCTGTCAGGGCACACGGTTCTTTTTCTGGATGCAGGTGCTGAAACAGGAAAGGCTGTAAGTAGGAAAGGTGGCAGAGTTCATTTTTACTTAAACACTTGCATCTCTATGATATTTGGTTGCCTGCTACTCCAACATGTATAATTCATGTGAGAGAGATGCTTGGATTAGCAGCAGTTTAACGACAGCTCTGACAGCCAGGAACTGCTGACTGGAATCCTTCGAGTGTGTTGTATTGTGAATTGAAAGTGAGGTATGATCTCTGGTTGGTTATGAACCTGTAATTGTTTTTCCAGCCTGGGATCTCACAGGCTGTTCCAATAAGCAATGTACTTGTACGTTCAGTGGGAATTTGGGAGTTTTAGCAATCTCAAGTGTTTGTTTTCCTAGTTTGTCTAAGATGGTGAATCACAAAACCATATAACTTTGATTACTCTTTTGCCCCCCTTCCCCCGGCTTCAGTTTCACAATGTTTGTAGCTCAAAAGTCATCACAGTCTGTTGCTGTTTGCTTTTTGAATACTTGAAACCCAGTTTCATTTGGGCTAAGAGAAAATGTCTTTTTAAACTTACAGTAGTTCTTAAGATAGCAGCTGCTGAAATTTTGTGCTTGCAGGGAGGAGTTGAGCTGCCTTCTTTCAAGACTCCCTCTTTTATATTGATTTTATTTGCCACTACGTACCATTAAAATTGACAAGGAGATAAGAATAATTTAATCTTTGATTGACCTGAGAGAGGACGGGAGTGTGTCCGCCCAAAGAACTTTGCATTTTCTGTACATTTGTGTAACTTCTGAGACTAATGCTGCAGTGCTGTTGGTGGCATAAATCATCTATTGCTGCTTGATGTCAGTTCTGCACAACCACAGCGTATGTGGACTAGAAAAGAGGTTTGAATCTATGACTTTCAGAGTAACTAGGCTAATAAACAGAAAGACCAAGAGCTCAAGGATATTTTTTTTTCTCCCATATTTGTTTTTTTTATCAAGGCCACTTTCTGTAAGGTTTTCATGTAGGGCTCTATAGCTTTCTTCAAGATTGTCAGCAATTAACTCTTGGTGGAGGTACACTTTAACTGGTTGAAAGTGGGGCTGCTGGGCTGTGCCTCTTCTCCTCCCTTCTTCACACTTCATTCTTCTCCCTGCATTGCTTTAACTATGTGCCATACAGGAATATTTCAGGTTTAAGAGAACAATTCAATGTCAGTTTCCTGAGGTCATTAGAATCGACCAGCTGTTAAGTGCTGTAGTAAAAGAGTAACTTTTTTGTGTGTTTAGGAAAATTTCAGGTGTGTTCAGAAAGGCCTTGGATATTGTGTACCTAGGTAAAGAGCAGGGAATTGGTCTTTACTATGACCCTGGGTGTTATCACAACAAGAAACCACTGTGCCTAGTTATGTGTTTATATAAACCAGTATATGTACATATGCACTGCTTTTTAAACTGCATTGCAAGACTAAGGGTAAAGATTTATGTTGAGTGATCAGTTTTGATGGTGAAAGGTGATGTTGCTTTTCCAGTAAGTTTAAGAGCCACTTATAGGCACTCATTTTCCTGCATTTTCAACCTTTTTCTATTTCCTTTACCTCATATCTAATCCACTGTGATGTTTTAGTGCTTCTTCATTATGTTTAATCCAAAGGAGGAAGAGAGGTGGTTAGGGCAGATGAGATGCTGTAAGAGTTCTGGAAAGTACTGGAGTTTTATAACTGTTTAAGATATTTCCTTAAATAAAGGAGGACAGACCAGCACTCACTCAAAAGAGAAATTGTAGCATTTCCTACTGTTTCTGCTTATGAAGAATATTGTGGTTACAGACTCTCTAGTATTTGAGGAAAATTACTTTACAATACAACTGCCTTAGCTGGCAGTAGCTGTCTTTAGGCTGCTAAAAAGAATGTTTTGGTTCAGCTGTGATTTTTGCTTCTGTTTGGTTTTTGTCTCTGAAGCTTATGGTTGCTGTTTTGATTTCTCTGGATTGCATTTGAGTGTGTAACTGAGGGAGAACTGCTACCGACATTAAATAACTAATTTTTAATGATATTTTTGGCAAGTAGTATCTCTATTCATTGTACGTGTTTTTAGTTGTCATCAAAGCAGGTATTGTAGCTTTGAAAACTCTAGTGGATATGTACAGAAGGCTGTAGACTTCTGTAACTGAACGGCAACCACATTGTTAATGCTCCAAACTGGCTGAAGTATTGTGGCATGTAATCCATGACTGGATGTGAATTAATGGTTCAAAATAATCTGTAGGTCCTTCTATTACAGTGCATTTCTGGGCTGAGCTTGCAGTCTTTGTGTTCCAGGAAAAGTGGAGATACTATGCTGAGGTTGCAGTGCTATCTTTTTTTCTAGTTTGTGCTAACTAGTTTGTAGAGAGGAAAAAAAATATTTAAAGGCTGGATTGCTGGATTTTTCAGCCCAGTGCTGTTGACTTGGGCTTAGTTTTTTCAAACCCATTTTAATATTTATTCCACATCATGCAAAACAAAAAAGAAGTCCAAATATTTTCTCTTTTCCATTTAATTTACAACAAAACAAACAAAAGACTGTGTCACACAGGGGTTTACTGCACTTCTCAGTAATGTTTTTGTTGTGGCAAATGCCAGCAGTGAGTAGGGATAATGGAAACTTGTGAATGCAGAATAGCAAAACTGAAATTTTAACACCACTAGTCAAAATAAAACTTCAACTCTCCCTCACCTATTACTGTTAGAAAAGTGTATGTCAGTCTAGTTGCAGCCAGAGAGGGGTTCTGGGAAGTAGGTATATACTGTCTTTCTTTGTAGTTGCTATGGATGGATATTTGAATACAAGAAACACGGTGTTTTGTCTTTTTGGGTTTTTTTTTTTTGTCTTTTTTGTGTCAAAATTCCAACTATCTTGAAAAAGTGATTTCTTAGGAATGGCCATCTTGGTTCTTACTCTTTTTGCTGTAAAATGTCATGCTAGCTAAAGCCAGTGGTAAGAACACGTGTTTACCTGTCTTTTAAGTAGTTAATCCAAAAGAAACATCTACATCATTGTGGCACAGTGCATCCAATACAAGAACTTTATTATGCAGGTACTGAAAATGTTGCAGTCTCTGGAAAACCTACCTAGTTAACCTCTTCATGATCTCTTCACATGCTACTGCCTTAGGGTTAGTTAGATGAGGCAGCTGAAGCAAGTTAACAGTTTGCTGCCATTAAATGGGGTGGTCTCCTTTTCTTCCTTCTATGCTGCAGTCCTGTACTTCTGCTTATGCTGTCCTGATGACCTGTCTATGGTACTAAGCTAGCATGAACCTTACCTGTCTAGAAGAGAAATGGTGTTTATTTTTTTTTTTGTAGAAGGTGAAACTGCCCAATGGGGTACTGGGGAAGAGGAAATAGAGGAAAGAGGAGGCAGAAGGTACCATGTCAGCAAAGCTGTGAAATAAGCTCTGCCTGTCTCTTGTGACTCTGTCCTGGCCCTCTGCCACTTTCCTGGTCAGCCCTGGGTTGAAAGCCTGGTAGTTGTGGTGCATTGCTGTAGTTAATTTAGGAGTGAAATACGTCAGCAGTTTATGGAAGATCAGAGTGTTATTGGAAGTGTTAGGGAATACTGATGTGTTTACTTGTAACAATGAGGTAGTGATCCAAAGTGTAAAGAAGACTGAGGAGATATTTTCACCCCAGTGCAATCCTGGCCACAGTGTTGCCTTGTATCAGGTATGTGACCACTGTCCTTCCTGTGAGAAGGGGATGGGAAAAAAAAGAAAAAGTGCTTGTGTTTGTATTTCTTTTGTTTCCTATTGTCCTACTAAAATCTCATTAACTTTATGTCTCTGTGATAAACAAGGAAAAAAAAAGTGTTTTTTCTTGATCCTTACGGTAGTGTAAGGGCAGATTTTCTTCCCAGGCTACTCAGATGTGTTTCTGCTCACTTTAATTCCACGTAGACTAATAAACTAGGTAAAACAATCTTCAAGGGCCTATGTGAAAGGTATTGCCATTCATGAAATGTGATACCTTGACTTACTTATGAGACATGAGGTGATACTCAAGTCAGATGCTATGTCCAATGTAGACCCTTGCACGTAGCTTTATTTTCATTCTATCTGAATTCAAATCTAGGTAATAGAACAATTTTTATTCAAGTAGTCCAAGAAAAAACTCCCACAGATGGAGCAACTGCTACCAACTTTGTTTTATAATATAAGAATTAGTAAAGATAATGTAAGTTATAATTATCTCAGTGGACATTGCATGAAATTGTAATTTGAATGCTGATAAATGTAGGTGGCTTAATTTTAAAATAAGCTAGTGATAAGGAAGTTCAGAGGGGTTTATATTTGGACTTTTTGTTTGTTTATATTTTCCTTTCTCAGATGTTTTATCTCAGAATTAGCTCACTTGTTAGAATCCAACCTGTTAGCACCACAGGTAAACAACCGCATTAGTGATATTGCTATGTCTAACGCAGTGTGTTCCATATGTCAGGTTTCACTGGTGGTTACTTGAGAAGATGTTGTTTCTGGATTCAAAATTATTTACTTCCGAAAGCTGTGACTTATCTGTTGTGGACACTGAACACGTGGTGAACATATGTCATAAAGTCACACAAAGAGTTTATCAGAACAGATTTGCACTGGCTAGCTTGCCCATAAAGATAATCACAAGAGTGAGTTGTGCAAGTCATTTAAAATAACAGTAGAATATGTAACGTATATTTTAATCTAAGTACTTAATGTTTTTCCCCATTTTTAGAGTGTGACTTTTTTTTTTTAAGGTAAGAGAAGGTTTTCTGAGCTCTCCATCTACAGACTTAGACATTGGCAAATGCAGGAAGATAACTGAGGCCAGTAAATGAAAAAGAATGATTAAGTCATATACACAGGATGCTGTAGAGGAACATAGCATTGACAAGCTCATATAAAATATCTCCTATTATTCAGAGATGCATTTTTTTTTACAAATATGTAGCTCTTACATGTTTCGAGATTCAATATTTAAGCTAAGGATGAAATGTTTTTCCTGTTGGGAAGGGAGGAAACTACCTGCCTACAGTTGTGTAAAACATCCATCGGTGCAAAGTTATTTTTTTTATTTTAATGAGTTTTTTTTTTACTGGACAAGATCCATGTGCTATTTTAAAATGCACATTGACAGAATTTTTCCAAGAATTCACTTGGGGTAAAATCCTTTTCTTACCTTTGCCCTTGGTATAATTGGTTGGGGTTTTTGTGGGGTGAGATGTTTTGGGTTTGGCTTTTTTCTTTTATTTTTTTTTTTCCTGCTGTTGTTTTATTTGTAGTTGTGGTTGGTTTTGCCTGTTTCTACTTAAAAAGGTGGAATGCCAAGCGTAGTTGTCTTCACAGTTGGCCTAGTGGAGATGGATTAGCAGCATGAGCACAGGTGAGAGTCTAATGTATATGGTATTGCAGTTTATCACAGTTTTGTAATTATCTGAATACTTCCTTTAAAGATTGTGTGTAGTAGCAGATACACTCACGTGAAGATCATGATAAATTTTCCTTCCTAAGGATATATATTTAGATTGAAAAAATACATCGTTTTTTAGTTGTTTATATTTTCAAAGCTGTTCTTTTCTTAATTGGAAGTTTAGGGAGAAGTGGTTTCCTTGTTTCATCTGAGAATCAGATTAGGAGAAAATACGCTGTTTCCCTGCTCTTTTGGAAAGTTCTTGAAACAATTACAGTGAGAAACTGTAGTACATCTGATTTGTATGTAGTGGTTTATCATTTGTAGTCCTTCTAGCATCAGTGGGAGTAGAGAGGAGGGGGAGATTAGCTGCCTTATTATCTGTGGAGGGAAAACAAAGTACACATTCCTTCCTACACTAGCAGGAACTCAGTAGATCTTTCTGCAAGTGTCTCCTCCCAGCTTTCAAGGACTGCTATCCCCTTCATCCTAGGTAGAGAAGAAAATTGGCCTTCTCTGCACTGTTGGCTCCTTCCAGTTTGGAAGGTGAAATAAAAACGTGCAGCATCAGAAATGCAGAGACTTGAGGAAGTAGAAGGGAGGACAGGAAGAAAATGTGAGTCTGAAGATGGAGAGAACTCAGACTGGTGTAGGCAGAGCAGAGCAAAGCAGATATCATCAAGCAGGACAGAAATACAAGAGAGCACGTTGGATTTGCTGAACCAGGCTGGAGAGTAAAGTTTTGCTTCTGCCTATGTACTTGGGCTCCACCAAGCGCTGTCCACAGCTGGTCAGTGAGAGCACAGGTAGTTGTAAGGAACTTGGCTGTTGCTAACTTGAGTAGCCAGAGCTTGATTTTAAAAAGTCTGGCTTTTAACATGGTTAGACTTGGTTGTCTAGAAATAGAAGGCAAATCAGTTGGTTTTGAGTTGGGTTTCCTTGCTTTTCCAGATCTTGCATCCATCAAAGTGTTACAATATGTTGAGCTATGCAAATTTCTGCATTGTTTCTGTAACATTAATTGGTGATATTTTGGGGTTTTGTGGTTTTTGGTTTTTTTTTTTCAGATTTGAAGAGTTCTAAACACTTTCCAGTGGCACAGATAATGAATTTACATGGCAGTTATTCAGCAAATATAAGCCTGCAGACAGCAGGCTTGCTTTTCTTAGTTGCCTGTTGCTTATTCCTTGAAAGTCACTAGCAGACTGCAGCAGTTCACGTGAAAGCCATTGCCCAAGTGACCTATTACACATCTGTCTGTTACTAATGTGTGTATTTTGAGTAATTTATGTCCAAATCCTATTTACATGTTTCTAAAGTTGGTTAAGTAAGTGGGTGGGATTTTCTCCTGACTTTGTTTGATCGGGTCTGAAAGATTTCCTTTTCCTTGGGTCTCATGTTTTTGGAAGGGAGGGAATGAACTTCTGTCTCTGAGGTCAGACTACACCACCCAAACAGCTGGAATTTTCAGAAAGATTTACAGACCTGAAAATGCAATAAGCTATAGTTATAATCATGTCCTCATATTGGCTGAGCAGTCCTGTCTGTGCCTTAGTGTGTGAAGTGTGTGGTTAGCACTTCAGATCATTGGGGTGGTTAATTGAGATGCATACTGCTGAACAGGTGAGCTTGAAGATTAGTACTGTGTTTTATCAGACCTACTGCACAACTTGAGCCATTGCTGTCTCAGGCAGTTTTTCCACAAGAAAGTCTTAAAAACAAAGTGCTCTGTTGTAGGATTTCTATGGTCCTAAAGTGTGTCTTTTGCAGACTTCAATTGTTTAGGTAGTTGACAGAACTTTTATCTGCACTACTTTGTTTCATTCATAATACTGATGGTGACTTTCTTCAATTAGTAAACATTCATAATACTGAAATTTCACTGACTGATTTGTCACAGGTTTCGTCTGAGGGAGGTGGCAGAAAGACATAGCTGCTGACTATGTATTTTCAGCACAATATTTTACCTGTCCAAGAGGTATCTGTATTCAGTTTAGGTAATTTGGCTCATTTTCATCACAAGAATTTTAAGTTTGGCCTTGAGGTAAAGACAAAGAATGATGCAGACACATAGTGTTGCAAGAGCATGTGAAAATCCATCAAGTTTCACATCTAGGATGTTAGGATGCACCAGACCATGAGAAATACTGTTTTGTTTTGGTTTTTTTCCTCCCAGGACTGTAGAACTGAATGGAAGTTCTCATGTATTTTGGTAATATTAAGTAATAATGTGCTTATTTTCCTCGTGTAATTGACAGCGGTGGTTTTATGTATTGCTTCTGTTCCTCGTTTTCCGAAAATATCAATACAAATCAATCACTTGTTATTCGTTATGTTGTGAAGAGGTTGTTTGGCTAGAGATATTAAAGGGATCATTTTACTTCATTTATGTAGTTCCACTTTGAGACAACATGTAAGAAAAGAAATGGAGTAACACCTGTGTGTGGAGACAGAAGTTGAAGCTTTGTGGTAATACTTAGAACAAATTTGAGGGAATATCTTGGAAGGTTACTACTGCCAGGCAGAACCCAATGCTCACAGAAAGAACTGTGCTAATTTTGGCAAAATGAACCAAAAAAAGCCCCAGACTCATTTGCTTATTTATTTTGAGCCAGTTATAAAGGTGATTTTATGATTTTTTTTTTTTTTTTTTGGTCAAATGTCAACATTTCCTGGCTCTGTTTTCCAGTACTCCCTACATACAGTTCTTATTTCTGAGCTCTACAATTTAGAAATCCTGAGCTCACACATAGTCTGCAGACTTGTGAGATCATGCAATATTAGCAGTTAAGAAAAACAATTTGTGTACGGGAGATTTCTGAAAGTTATCTGCATCCCTGATGGGAAACCTCTCCCTGAAAGCTAAGGATTGACAAACTATAAGTTATTTAAAACTAATGCAGACATTAAAAGCAGTATATTTTTGCAAGTTTAGGAGAGATGAGATTAGATTCAAATGGTTATTGAGGTGTGTGGTCTGGGTCCTGACTGAAATAAAGAGGATAAAGGATTTATGAGTGCAAACCAGACCACTTCTTTTACTTCCAGTGGCAGGGGTCTGTGTCTGCTTTTCAAGAGAAAGAGACCCAGTCTTCAGAATTCTCAGTGTCTGTGTGTGGTTTTTAGTTTTCTGGACAGTATAACTGACATACAGCCACACAAATATTGTATTTCTGACTCCTCACCGTAAACATGTATGTACATATGTCTGTGTATATTTATGTACAGACCCTGTAGGATTGGTTTCATTCAGACATGATTCACATCAATGATGTCCATTGATGGCTCACTTTTTTTTTCAGAAAATATACTTTCCTGAATGCTTTATAATTTAAAAAAAAAAAGTCATGTTGCTCTAAGGCTGTCATTCTTTGTAGCAGAGGACATTCATTGCATTAGTTTTTTAAGTATTGGGAAGAGACCTACAGCTAATCTTTGGAGCTCAGTAGCCTGGTGCCAAAATTGCTCATAAGACAGTATAATTCTTACAGAGACAACCTTGCAGTGACTAATGGATTTATTTATGGTAAATGTGTGTTTTGACAACTGAGACCATGCTTTTAATTTCCGTTTGCAAGGTAGAAGTTTGAAGAATTGGAGGGCTCTGACACTTCAAGAAAATTATGTGATTGGAAAAAGTCTTCATTTCCTCCGAAATCATTTTTCTGCAGAGACCTTTCATCCTAGCACTACTAAGTTAGTTTAATTCCTCCAAAGGAAGTGAAGGGGGGGAAGGGCCAACTCACATCACAACACTCGGCAACAGGGTTTTTACTTGCTGCTTCAATTCAGCACCCTGTATTACTGACGTAAGGATTTGTCTCAACGGTGGCTCAGTCACACATGGGAGATGAAGTCTCAGAACCAGGCATAATTTTAAAATTTGTTTTGTGTTGGCTTTATTTTTCTGGCTATAACTTCTGTAAGGCAAACCCTTGCTTTTGTGAAAATCGGATTGTAATCTGATCATCTCATTGAGCAGAATGTATGGGTAGGGTGAAGTGGCAATCTCTTTCCCAGAGTTGGTATGTGAAGCTATTTCCATTTGGTGTCATACTAGGAGAAATAATATTCTGATGCACATAGTAGTGAAGGCTGCAAGTTTTCTTTAGGACACCTAAAAAAATTTTTAAAAAATCTTGAATTTTTGTACCAAATAGCTGTTGATTTTCGGAGGGCTGATCTGCACAGCCTGTCTGTAGTGTGGAGATCCTGATGGGCAAAAATAGTGGGCTTTTTGTCGAAGTGATGCCAGCTCAATATTTTTTGAGCACTAATGCCTGTTTTAGTCTAGCAAATGAGGAAGCACTGTGAAAAGGGCATTAGTCCGCACCTTCACAGCATGAGGTAAAAAAAGAATAAGAAAGTTGTGATGTTGGTTTGTTATTCCTTGTTGTCCTGTCAGATCCATCTTAGCACCCCAGTTTACTGGTCAAGCTAGAGAATGATAATATAGAGAGGCAGAATCCTACTGTTCCCTGTTCAGCACATGCTGTGATCTAGGTTGATCCACTCATGTGATTTCAGGGTTTTGTTTTTTTTTTTTTTTCTCGAAGACAAATAAGAGCATCAGAAAGTTATTTCCTTCCATTTTTAATATTAAAAGCACTTGCTAGTTCAATACATTCATATAAGCAAGTACATCAGGTACTTTAACAATTAGCCAAAAGTATTATAAATGCTGAAACTAAGTCTAGTCTTAAAAAAATACCAGTCAAGGCAAGTAAATAAGTTACTTAAATATCTCACAAAGTGTAAGATGTTACAGTTGTACAAAATCTGAAGCAAATCCCCACCATTAAAAAATAAAAAGATCCTTGGGATTACCACTCTGGGCAGGGCAAAACCTTGGTAATAAGCCCTGAGCTCACACGCCATCCTGGATATAAAAATAGCTAGCTGGCCCAGGCTATGGCAGGGCTGTGAGGAGGCTTAGGAAGCAGGAGATGTGCACTCTGTTATTCAATTGCTTGCTCAGCTGGTCAGTGGCCTGTAAGCAAGAGGTAGATTTTACATAAGGGGAAGTCATTTAAATTTGAAGGAAGATTTTTTTTTTTTTTTTTTTTCCCTTTAGCCTGAATATTTATTTAATCTTTACCTAGTGCTGGAAATTAAGTCGGGCAAGAGAAAAACTACAGCTGAAGGAAAAAAAGAATATGTGAGAGGTCCTTTTGGCTCCCTCCCATCTTGTGCAGAGTCCGGTGAAGCTGCTGGAGTGTGTGCAGTCATGTATGTGCCTGTTCTGGTGGTCACCAAGCAGAACTGTTTGCTTTTAGCCTGGACTGCTTCTCTTGGTGTCTCATTGCTGCTACTGTAGCAGTGCTGTATGGGAAGCCAACGTCCAGGAGAGTCCAGCTGCAGCCCAGTACAGGGTGTGTGAGAGCTGCTGCTTGTCCCATGTTGGGCGTTGCAGAGTGGGGCTGCCCTGAAACTGCTTCTGACTTTACCGTCATGCTGAGTTATGATTTTAATTCAAATTGCCTTTCTAAGATGGTTGGTAACTTTTTTAAACTGGGGGTTAATGTTTGAAATGTCTCCTTTAAAAAAAATTATTTCATAAAGTAATACACACTGTTGGCAACTGTGCAACTGAGATCTGTTCCAGGTGTTAAAATGTAATTTATTAAGTCAAAGTAATGGCCAAAGTACTAGTGTTTCCTTCTGGGGCTAAAATTCAGCTGTTCAGAGAAATGTTTTGTGGCAGAGGAGCAAATGCTCTTAAAAAAGATACTGTACGAGATGTGTATCCCTTTCATATTCCACCTGGCATATCCTGATTTAGTTTTCGTCTACTAATTTTCTGTAGGGGTTTCTTTCAATGCACTTTGCACAGTCTCTCTTGCTCACCTTGTGCAGTGGGAGAAAGATTTGACAACAGCTTTAAAACAAACATAATAGAGCATTTTCACACTTGTTTTTCCTATTTTGGCATGGGCTGGTAGGATAGAGAGGCTTGCAGACTCACAGTACTACATTTCAGCATTTGATCACTCTTATAGGCAGGTGTTGCTGCCTGACTTTTATGCCCTGTTCACTCAGCTTCTGTCCCAGAAAGCAGACAGAGGCAGCAAGTGAAGATTTCATTAAGATGAAGAAATGCAAGGTGGATTATGCTGGTAATAGTAGTGTTTACCCTGTGTCTTTTTCTGAAGAACTGCTACCACACATAGTAAAATAGATTAGGTTAGATTAGATTAGATAAAGGAAAAATCTGCCACCATTTTTTCTGCAGACATGGATGATCCTGTTCTTTGCAAGCTGAGGAGGGATACAGGGAGACGAAAATTAAGCCATACCTGTTGGTCACTACAGAGTTGTCTGAAGGGTTTCTTTCACACTCCCAGTCGCATAGTCTCTGTCATAGTGAAGAAACACCAATAACAACTTCACTACTCCTTCCATGCACTTTCTGTCTAGATTTTTTGTATAACCTACCTACTGAGGAAGAACTAGACTAGTAAGACAAGACATTTTGAAAGAAGATCTTGAGACTAAAAATAACTTGATGCTCTCTTTCCTAAGGCCTGTAAGGCATTCTTCCTCTCCCAGTTTTTGAGGTTGTGCTATTGTCCTTCTAGCAGTCTACATTACAAAAAGATAGTTCAAAACCGACCAGAAAAAAACTGATGAATGAGAAGGTTTTATTTCACGTGTCAACTGCAGTTACTTTTTCGTGAGTTTTTTGTCATAAAGGTTCATTTCCATTTCTCTGCTCAGGCCCTTGTTTTGTGTGGGTTTTTTTTTTGTTCATTTTTTTTTAAATTTTTTTCTTAATCTACCCAAATGAAGGTGGATAAAAGTAACTTGAAACACTTATTTCTACCAGTTCTGTGTAATTCAGATGTAAGCACAATCAGTAAACTTAAAATTATTGTTTTAAACACTATTTAGATGTGAAAGTAGGATAGTTTATGCCAAAACTTATTGTCACATGCTAAAATAATTCATTCATAAAAAAGCAACTGAGTCGTATTCATATTGAAGTTTTAAAGGAAAACGAACCAGCAAAGGTTGACATTTAGGAAATAATCTGGAACAAGGGGGTCCTAAAACTCTAACCAAGACAATAAGACCCTTCTGTTCTGATACTTGGCTTGGTGTCTTCGCTCTTTTCACAGTTCAGTTAGTTCATTTAAGGCCAAAAGCTGACTGAGTTGAGAGAGCAGAAGGAGATTTCTGGTTCCCATAGGGCAAAAGGCAAGGTATCTACTAATTTTTATGTCTATCCAATTAGGTTTACCTCGTATTTAAAAAAACTTTTATTCTTACATAACAGGTACACTGAAGGTGTTTTTAAAAATAGTGGTTTGCTGTGCTTTATGAGAATTTCCCATTAAATCCAAATATGGCTTTCTAGCAATCACAACGTTTAAAAGAGAAAGAAACTCTCTTGCAAGCGATACTTTTTCTTGATATATGGATGGACTATACTGTCAGACGAAAGTTGTATCAGATTTAATGCAAAGGACATATGGAGTTGCAAAGTGCCATATTTTAAGCTACCAACCAGTAAGGATTGTCTCTTTCCTAGAAAAGCATTTTCAAAACCAAAAATGCCCCAAAACTGATTTACTCAGATCAGGGTTTCCTGCATGGTAATTTAAATCCGGGTTTAAATCAGCAATTTAAATTACTTTGATTTATATCAGTCCTTCTACCTTCAAACTAAGTAGGAACAGGCTGGGGCCCTAGACCCTCTAACATTTAGCACTACACTTATTCCATCCTCCTATTTTAAGTTACTTACACAGTTTGATACCTATCTGCACTTCCTTTGCTGTGCTCATGGTTCAAACAGTTTCCTTTGTGTTCTTTTAACATGAATCTTGTATCAGAATAAGGAAGGGGTTGAGTAGTTTAACAGTATAGTTTAAATGATAATTCAGCACAAGTGTGTGATTTCCACAGATGTTGTTCATGATCAGTAAATATTTTGTATTGTAATGAAATTTGTTTATGTACAGTTAAGTTTTTTATGTTATTAGTTCTATTTGTTTCACTTTTATTGGGCAAAAATTCAGTGAGACCTTGATGAGATGTTTTTCTTACTGAAGAATGTCAAGCTCTGGCCCTCCCTGTGGCTTTTCCTTTAGCTTGAAATCATAGGAGAAAATGAGGCTTTTTCTACTTCAGCCTCCAGATCAAATGGACTTTGTCCGTGCTCAGCTGCCAGGTGGTGAAGGTGTGTGTTGTAGTCTTCTGAGTGAGCAGACCTGATAAATGCACAGTGCTGCTACCTGTGGTAAAATTGATTGCTCATATTTACATAAGTTATCTGCGGTTTACGAGATATCATCATGGGAACTTTTCTTACTTGACAACTGCAATTTTAGAATCCCGTCTTTTTAAGTGTCAAAATCAATGAAGAAAGGCAAAGTGTTTAAGTAAAACACAGTTGTTTTTTGTAGAAAATAAATTGTGAACTGGTGGTCTACTGTTTTTGTAGGTCTTAGAAATGCAAAGTTGCTTTGGTGTGGGATTCTGAAAAGCACTTTGCCCCCTCCCCCACTTTGTTGAATAACTAGGGTGCAGACATTGTGACGAAATATTTGTGTTTAAATTGAAGAGTAATGCTCCAGATTTTGTTCTGATGTTTAGTGTAGAGTTAATTAGCAGATGGATTTGAGGGTTCTGAAATGCTAATGGCATCTCCAGAGCCTTAGTGTCAGTGCCTAGGCTGCTAAATGACTAGTTTTCGTGTTCTTAAAGAGAGGAAAAAAAATCAAATATAATCAAGAAAGTTTAAAGTACTAGTAGAGGTGTGTTTAAGTTTCCAAGCTATATTGTTCAGTATTTGTTAACCTGTCTTGTTGAAATGCAACCTCTTGATCTAGCCTCCTCCTCCTCATTATTTAGCTGGGTATATTACAATAAAATTGGTACATGTTGAAACGTGTTTCTATCACCAGTGAGTTCCAAGCCCGTGTTGGATTTGCTGGAGACCTGACTATGATAGCCCTTCATCCTTAGAAGGACACAGGTGGGAAATATGAGGGTGCTTGATAGTAAAATTCCTGAGGAAATGGGCATGTGTGGGGTTAAAATTAATAAATTGTTTGATAGATGTTTCACTTTCTGATTGCAGAGATCTTGCTGCAGTAGAAGGCAAAGGAGAAGTTGTGAGGTTTTAACCTTTCCTAGTAATTCCTGTAACAAGGAGTCTGACTAGGTTTGGGAAGTACCCTGCACACCTGGGACAAGATTGAACAGAGTGAATAAGAAGCATGGTTCACTGTGGGTTTGATTAATAAGTTTGCTTCATCACAGTGCATGGACATGCACAAAGACAAGAAACAATATTTGACGCTGCAATTATTAGAAGTTACTGAAATGGTTAATTTAAAGACACTGCATTTTGTGTGTTTTTCATTTTTTTTTTAAAGACAGGCAGTTTTGCCAAAAATGTTATTGTAAGTCTATGTGTACCTGATGAAAATCTAATCGATACTGTTGCCAATTTACCAGTCACAGATCTTCTAGCAAATTCAGTAAATGCTACTTTCTGTAGAAAAAGACAACCTTTGTATCTTGGGAATCGTGTAAGTGTAGCTTGTTAACTGTAACCTGGTGGACGGTATTGGAAAGCCCTTAACAGAAGATACATACGAAAGAGAGATCGCTTTTTTTTTTTTTTTTTTTTTTTCTTCTCTCTCTTGCTCTTTGGAGTTAGATATTGAGTGTAGAGTAATAAAATATATTTGCATACTCTTTTTTTTTTTTTCCCCTCCCCAGATTCTGTGATTAGGAAAACATTAGCAAATCGCAGCTGTAACCAACCTTTCCTTTCTGACCATGGAAAAAGATCAAATTCTGATAGACTAAAAATAGAATTTCTAAAATTGGACTCTGGGAGAAATGGGGAAATGGTGATATGTAACAGATTAATGTAGAACCGTTTATGTGGCTTGAACTTCTTTTCCCAGTTAAATTTGTCTTAGAATGTGGACAGATACATCTAGGCCATTCCTTTGCAGACTCACATGGCACAAAACTTCTGTATATAATGGAGTCTTGAAAAATGAGTCATCATTGATTCTTTTGTAGGAATAAAAATGAGTACCTAATGGAGTAGCACAAGAGCAGAAATGGCCTGCCATAAATAAATAAATAGATACATACATACCTGTAGAGTTTAATTCTGCATTTAATGATATCTGAAATATTTGGCCTAAAATCTGACTGTTGTTCTCAATTGGTGAAAAGATCCTATTTTTCTATGAAATTCACAACAGATTCTGCCCACCCCTCTTTAGGCTGGAATAAATAATCTATGCTCTAGTCTTAATTATTTTTCCTTAATTGCTGTAACCAGTGAACAATCCTGGCAAAAAGCCTCTCTCCCCTACCCTGGTGAAAAATTGTTGCAACATTTGCTAGAAAATACTTTTACTGCAGTTTGAAACTTCAGTTAAAAGTCACATTTTCTCTAGATACTGGTACACAGAGTAACTCCTCAGTTCTGGTCTGGAGACTTGATCCAGCAAGGATCTGGAACAGACTGTACGGGTAGCTACAGTGCATTCCAGACTGAGATTAGATTCAGTACTCTCACACCTGTAGGCGGATTTAGGGTTTAATTTAATAAATGTTAATGAGAAATGTGAAAACTCACTAAGAGGGCAATCCATTATGCGAAGGGAAGGAGAAGGTGGTAATGGTTCCAATGTCAATAGTGTATAACTGTTCATTAAGCTAGAGTGGAAAGAGAAATTAAACAGATTTATTTATGAAAATTTATGGTCTTAGCTTTACAAGGTGTGGCTTGCTAAGTAAGAATAAAACTACAGCACATATTTCTGGATGTTTGGTGTGTTTCTGAGTGATAGGGTTCTATTTGCTTCTTGATGGTTAGTAGTTTGTTGTGTAAGCCTCTACTTTTTCTAAAAGCTGGGCTTTTTCAGGGGAGGTGTCTGGCAGGCTGTAATTTAGTATCTCATTACTCATTAGCACAGGCTTCCAGGTTCATATTGTAGGTGTTTCCCTTCAGTCAGGCTTTGCTTTGGAAGACACAGCTGACTGTGATTTGTCGCTTTCTTTACAACTGGTATTAATTTACTTGTTGACATACAGGAATGGTCACTGCTAAGAATTTTTCATCTTGCCCTAGTTTCTGTTTTCACATGGTGAAGCTCTTAATTGTTGTATCTTAGAAAGTAAATGCTTTTTATTAAACTTTCTGTGCTGCATATATTCTTTAGGCTTAGTCTGATGTCTGCTGTAGGGAGATAGGGAAATAATGCTTGGGAAGGAATGCTGTGGCTTGCCTTTCAGGAAGGTGAAGATCTGTTAGGGGATTTCTTGCGTTTGTTCCTGAGGAAAGACCGAATGCTAATTCAAAGGTCTGTGGGTTGGATGTTCACCAGACTGTACACAAATACTAGTTTTACAAAACAGGAGTTTAACGAATACCCTCCTTTTTTTTTCCCTTTTACTCTTAGCAAAGCCATCCTTCTTGCACATTTGAGAAAAGTAGTAAAAGAAGATTTCACTCTTCTAAGTCCATAGCCACTAACCAGCTACAAATTAAGCCATATTACAATAATTCTCATTCAAGTAACTAAGTTTCTTGGTTTCAGCAGCAGGTCAGCACTGTGAAAAGCATGTAAGCACATGCTTGTTGCAAAATAAATTAGAAAACTATTGGTGGGATTAGTCCCAACTGCTGTAAATCTTCTGTTCAACATACTGCCTCCAACTGGCAAGCCAGGGCTTCAGGTGAGATTTTTTGAAACACACAGGAACCCACAGCGTAAGAGTTTAAAATTAGTTAGGAGGTTTTTTCTTCTTTTTTTTTAACAGTGACTCTTAGACAATGCAAGTTACTTATGTCCTTGTGTTGACATGAAGTGTTATGAGCACAGGGTAATGCACCTCTATGAAAATGAATCTGAATAAATTAAGCCTGAGAGGATAAACAAGTGCAAGAAAAAAAACAAAACCAAAAACCTGCAGTTAGCTACTTATTAACATATACAGTGACAATGAAGCTGGAGGTGTCTGATGTGTCCAGTTGAATATGAATATCCAGTTGAATATACTACTTAGTGTTCATGAACATGATAGCTCATGATATAGAAGCGGTCACAGTATGCAAGTACCAGATGTGTCCATATCTGGTATGTCTGTCTGAAAACACCTAATTTGGCAAAGCCAGGTATTAAGCATTTTACTTCTCTTCAGCATGCTGCCAGGTACAGTAATGGCCTGCAGCTTCAGCTGCTTTGCACTGCCCACTGGAGACCCATGATAGATGCAAAGCACACAATGCATAGATAATACAGATACCTCTGATCACTGTTCGTGGTGTTTCTCTGATGCTTCCTCTCACTTTTGAGTGCAATTCATGTTTCTGGGTTTTGTTGTCCTGCTTGCTAGGCTCCTCACATTTTGGCTTCCAATATTCTTTCCTTAGATATAAATACAAATGTATCTAAATCCAGATAGGTGAAACCTTATGTAAGATTTTTTTTTCTGTTGACTTTTTTGGTTTTCTGAAGGATGAAGACTCATTGGGTTGTAGTCATTTCCACATAGGTTTAGAGTTTTTGATTAAGAATATTAACAGATCAGATCCCTTGGAACCACATGAGAGTAGCAGAACAGCAAAGTTCTCATATTGGGCAATTGTTTTGCTGCCCTCATGTTTCTGCATGGTGTTCTGCTGTCAAGCTATCAGACTTGCTTTTCCATCTGTCCTTTCGAGTTGGCTTACGGCTGATAAACTACAGTGTAAAGTCTTCAGTGATCCCATGCCTATGTGAAATCCCAGCAAAAGCAGAATGTCCTGCTGTCACACTTGACAGGGAGTTAGGTCCATGCAGCAACTGTAGATGTAAGTGAGGCTTAGAGCAAAAGATACATCACCCATGTAGAAGCTCAGTTTGAACAATGGGTATGTAGAAGATGGGGAAGCTGCTGAAGGAGCATTCTAGCTGCTGTTCTTCTCAGTAATTGAGTTGCACCAGACACACAAAGCACCAAAACGTCTACATTAGTGCAAAGATAACCTTTCCCTGGCCTATTTTCGGTGTGATTTTTTTCACTCCAGACTTAGTTATAGAGTGCTGGCAAAGATCCTGCATGGTGATTGTCTGTGGGTATTCCCAAGAGACTGTTTCCTAGCTATCCCCAAGCCCAGGCCTCTTGACATGGAGGTGAGCTGTCTGATCCGTTAGCAGTGGATTTTGCCTCATGGTACCCAGAATTTGCTAGGTGATGCTTTCTGACCACATCAAGCTTTAGTGAAGCATGGTCTTGTGGCTCTTGTCTTAACTGGGGTCATTCCTAAAGTCTCCCCAAGCAGAGAAACCACTCAGGCAGTTATGAATGAAACAGTGTATCCTTCAGAGCTATTAAACTGTTATCAATTCTGATTTTTCCCATTTTTCTGACTCTGTAGATTCTCATCACAGTGACCAGAGTTTGGTTTTTGTAATAATTAGAAAAACTCTTGCATGATAAAAACAGGGCGTGAAGAAAAGGGGAGAACCTAATCCTTATGTTCAGCTAAACTGTTTTCTGGTTTACTGAAGATAATGCTTTTAGTTTTTGCAGTGGCTATGGATGCCTATTCATTTACAGATTGTTTCATCAACAGTGGCAGGTGGAGTCTGTCAGACGAACTCAACTTCTTTTTCTTCCTTCTGGACAGTATGTGTGTCATGTCTTTGGCACAGAGATGTTTATCTCAGGTGACCATTGATGGATAGAGCCAGTATGCTTCCCTAAGAGTGTGAGGACTGGGTTTCAGGCTCAATCTATTGGTTATACATTGCCTAAATGAATTAATAGTGGTTTGGTATGATTACAGGCAGGAAGTGGCACCTCACCTCTAATACATTTTTAGAGGCCAGATGTTGCAAATACAGGAACTCCAAAAGATGTGGTATATACAAGAGGGTAAAATGTTACTTGGATTGATCTTTCCTATGGGAAGGAGAGAGAAAAGAAGAGCATAAATGTGAGGGGCAGGGACTTTGAAGAAGTTTGGAAGTAAAGCATGTTTGACACTAAGATAAATTATACCTCCTTTTTTAAGATAATGTGGCGATATTGATAGTACTGTCATGCAAGTACATTAGAAGAGGAAATGCTTGGACTGCAACAGTAAGAGCCCAAGGAAATAAAGGCAAAGCATCTATTTGAGAGACTGTATCTCTGCTTTTGTAAAGTCAAAAACACCCGTTTGAGGATGTTGCCTGCCTCTGCCATGGAAGAATCGCCAAGCTTCCATGCAAGGTAACTGGACGTGCCAAACTCCTGCCTGGGAGAGGTCCAAGTGCAGCCATGGTGCTGGAAGAGTTGTTTGCAGTGCTGTAGGTGGCACCCTTCCCTTTGAGATGGGGCTGAACCCATGCCAGCAGGACGGGGAGGGGGCATGAAGCCCCAGAAGCCTGGCACTGCCCACTTGTAGGCCACAAGCTTGCACAGGCCTTGCCTGATTTACACCAGCTGAAAAACATTCTGTCCTTCTGTCTTAAAAACACTGGGCACCAAAGCAGAGTTTTGCCTACTTGTCATCAATACAGATTCCACAGCTTGTCTTCTATGGGATCTGCTGTCTGGGCTGAGCCCTGTGCCAGTCCAGGCCTGCTGCCCTTCTGAAAGCATCCCTACAGCTTCACTAGGCAGCCTTGGATGTCTCTTGTGCTCAGCCACAGAGATGGCTGTGTTTCTGTGGCAGGCAGTGTCGTGTGCGCAGGCACTAAGATTGTATCAGGCTTTGGAAGGGAGGTGCAGCTCTACACAGGTTTAAAGATGCTATTACCTTCATTGCTAATATGTAGAAAAGATATTTGTTAAATCACAGTGTAGCTCCTCTTTAAAGTAATATTGCTGTGGATGTTGGAGGCAATGCAAGTATTCAGATGTATGCTTGACCTACACTAGGGCTGAAGGTCCTCAAACTTATTTGTGTTCCTGTAAGTACAGACCAAAGAAGACTGACTTTTTATTTACATTGCGGTTTGGGAGTTGAGAGTTAGGACTCTGGGGCCCAAGTGTACAGTCAAGTTACTGTGTGTCAGCTGATCCACAGTAACAGTGCATGGCAAATGCAAGTAATATACTGTGAATGAAGCATTCAGTTCCTGGTGCTGACACCATGGCCTAAAACATCCAACTAAAAATATGTCTCTAAAATGGCCAGTCATCTGACATTTTTATTTCCTAGTGTGGTTGGGACAAGGGTGGATGAAACATTCTGATAAATTACTGTTTTGTCTGTCTATTTCAAATTTTTCATATTTTACTAATTCAGGAGGTATCGTATGCCTAATTAATTGAAGCTTTGACATTCTGACCAATTTGCATTAAGGTGCTTGGAGGAGAGGGAAGGCTTAGGGCAGGGAGTATTAAGGAAAGGACAAACCTTCTCCTTTGTTATGGCTGTGACCTGATCCTCCAGTAATAAATTCTATGCCAGAAGTTACTGGCAGGATGAGGGTCCAGGACACTTGCTGTCTAGCATTTGCTATAGCTCAAAATAGATGCTTTCTAGTCTTTGTTGTATTCAACTCTTTATTGTGGCTATCCTCCCAGTTCCCTAGAAAGCAGGTTTGTCATGTCACCATTTTACAGGTGCAAACTGAGTCTAATTTCTCTTTGACCTCCTGTGCTGGTGTGAAGCACCCAAATAGTCCACTCTCATTATGGTGATGACCGTAGAATCATAGAATGGTAGGGTTGGAAGGGACCTTTAGAAATCATCTAGGAATAACATTTTGGCATTTTCTGCCAGAAAGAGAGAGAACACAGTGACCTCTTAGGGATGGTGATCAGGGAGGATACAATTCGGAAGCTGTTCTCTGCACCTCAGCTTTAAAGGTAAGAAACAAATGGATATTCTACAACTTTGTTAAAGAGTGTGAAATAGGGAGGAGGATCTGCCACTCAACTGTCTGGGGCACAGAGTTCTTTCTGTTTACAGTGACACAATCACTTGAAGAGCCATGCTGCTCCATGAAGCTGTTGCTGCCACACAGTGTGGTATGGTGCTTGTCCATTTTGATAGGAAGAAGTTTTCCAGGAAGGGGAGGGGAAAAGAGGGGAGCTGATATCCTCTCTTCACCTTCAGTGCAAAGCTGAAGGGATCTTAAGTGATGCTCTACAAATAGAAATTTTCATTTATCCCTCTTAGTAGTTGGTATATTCCCCTGCTTCTGATTAGCCCTTTAACAGTGCAAAGAAACAACTAGTTAGCTCACAATTTTGTATCAGTCACAGCCTTGCTTTTCTCTCTTTCTCTTCCTCTCAAACCCACTTACGGTTTCTTTCAGGGTTGTTTTGTGGTTTGGTTTGGGTTGGAGTTTTTTTGTTTGTGTTTTTTTTTCTTTCTTTCTTTTTTTTTTTTTTTTTTTTTTTTTTGCAAAGCAGCCATGTGAGAGGAATAAAATAATTTTGAAGAGTGTTATATGGTGAGAATTTTGACAATGAGTGGAAGATTGTAATTACTCTCTTCCATTAGACTCAGTGGCTTTGGACAGATAAGCTGTATTGAAACGTGTGACCAGGGCATGGGATCATGGATTGTCTTTCACTGTTGTCATGGCAACAGTGATGCAGGTGGCCTATAACTGCCTGGCTGTCAGATCTTATACATCAAACTGGTGCTAAGTGAAAATATGTTAGAGGCATGGGGGAAAAATTGCCAGCAGTGTTTATAGGATCAGGTGGAAGAGAGACAGACAGCTTTAAAAGCAGCTTTTTGTGAAAGCTATAGAGGGCTCAGGGATGATTCTTTAGACTGTTTATGCCTTCATATGAACAAAAACAGTTTTAAAGGGGGAAAGATATACAAATATACATCTTTATTATGTCTTTGCCACTTTGTCAAAGTCAAGATGATGATGTTGTTAGGCTGAGATGGAAAAGAAATAGGAAGAAAGGAAGATACCTCTAGCTGACAGCTGAAGCAGACCCTAGAACCTCAATATTAACATGATGTATTCACAGCTGTGTTCCTGGAATAGAAAGTTGACCGAATGTAGAGATGCTAAATGAATATAAAACCTTAAGCTGTGAAATAGCATCTTAAAGTCAAGATATCTTATAGAAAGTGTCCATTAGACTTGCTGAAAAGCAATTTCTTTTTCAGAGCAGTTATCTTTCTAATGGGTTTGTAGTCTATATTCCACGAAGTTCCAAGTAGATTCTGACTCTTGTTCCCTTCCCTTTCCAGCTGACAGCATCTTTCAAACTGCTGAGACTTACAGTAGTTCCTGACGCTAAAATTAGTTAATTTGTGTAATTTTGCTAAGTATTGCTGCCTTGTACTAGCTGTTGACCTAACTTCATTCTCTAACACAAACTCTTTACCATCGTCTTCATTATTTTTTTTTGAAAAAAAAAAAAAACAAACCCCACAAACTTTTGTTCTAGTTGAATATTAAGTATTTGTTTCCTGCAATACTTTGTCTATGGGAATTTAGTTGGGTGGCTTTACGGTGATTTTGGTCTTGTTTACTTTGATCTGAGGTGAAAATACTGCTTTGTCTAGTTATGGGAGATGCTATGGAAGATTTTCTTACTTTGTTCTATTGTTTGTTTGAAGTACGCTGTTAGTTCAGATATGTCATTGATGGTCTGTCCAAAGCATAAATTCATGTCTTCCCTGAAACTACATAGAAAAATAAACACTGCTTCAGAGTGCACACACAATAGTTTGGTTTCCAACTTGACATGTTACCTTTCATTTGCTCTGTTAGACTACTAGTCAGTGTAACACAGTGAGAGGGAAAGTGACTTAATCTCACAGGGGTAGCCAACATTTGACAAGCCCCACACTTATCCTGCCTTAGCAAGGCAGGTCTTGTTATTTCAAGTGCAGAGACAGGCATGGGAAGCATTTACGAGGGGGGAAAAAAAAAAGCCCTCATGTTTCTGATACTGTGAATATTTAAGACTAAAACTGCTAGAAAAAGTAGAGCTGAAAGTAAGGCAGGCATTTGAAAGAATACTTCTAATCTTGCACTTGGCTAGGCACGGTGAGTTTTTGTGTCATCACCTTTGGAATGAAGGTGCCTTTTGCAAGACCACAAAAAGAAGAGCACTAGAACTGAAACATAATCAAGAACAGTTTTTCATTTAGGCCTAGCAGTCAACAGTGATGACGGAATTGCTTGGAGTTGTCAGTTACATGGCATTGTGAACTGGAAAATATCAGCCAAGCAATGTAAATGTTGTATCAGTTGAAAAGATTGATTAGTCTGATGTAGCTACATGTTTCAAATTAGGAAAAAAAAAAAAAAACCAAACAATTTTTAACTTCCCAGCTTTGCACTTTCAGACCTGGTATTTAGCTTCTCCATGCTCCAGAACCCAGTACTGCATGTTTTGGTTTGAAATATTTCTAGGTTTTTAGCGATCTGAGGAGGAGCTTTTACTTTTCACCAAAGGTCCCTGTGGAGGGTTTAACCAAAATCAAATACTGACTTAGACATCTATCAAGGATTCTATTGATGTAGGGAGTTAATATTTATAATGAATTAGCAAAAATAAATCCAAGATCTGGCAAAGACACAGTGTGTAAAGTTCTGATCTGAGTGAGAATAGAGGACCTGGGCTCTTACCTTTTTTTAGTACCTTTTTATTTTTCACCATACATTTGACAAAGGTTAGTTCTTTGCCTGAGTTCTCAGTGTTTCAGGGTTTTAGACAGAAGCAAAGGATGGGGTGGGAAAGGGAGATCATGCAGCTTAACAGTTGGCTCTAGGCAAGCAATCTGTTCTTCTGTATCTCTAATGGCCAATATGTTTGCAAGAACTTTGGAGTTTTTCCTACTTTTTCAATCTACTGATGGAAGACATTAGGTAGGTTAAATGTTGTGCAAAAATACAGGTTAAGAATAAGAAATTTTTATATAGTGTCTGGTGATTTGAGCACGTGATAAGGAATTGAGCATTAAGATTTCAGTTTCAAGCTTTGTTGTTGGTGATCAGCACAAGACAGTTTGGCTTCATTTAAAACAGAAATAAAATGAGAACTGTGAAGATTAATTTGTGTTACTAAAACTTTGAGGTGTTGTGAAAGCACATCACTGCCACTGCTTTATGAACTGAAAGCATCTGTAAAGTAGCGATATTCTTTACCATGTGCCTGAATGTTAGGTGGTGGTACTTGAGGAACTCAATAGGCATCCTAGTAATCCCTGAGATTGCCTTCAGCCTGTGTTTACTGATAGGAACAAAAACCATTTTAACTGAGATTTTGGTTTCTTCCATGGTTCTCTTCAAAAGTAATGTGGTGTATTTAGCTTTCTTTCAGATCCAAGATGCATTAGATTATCTTACGTAAAGACTTACATCTTTAATATAGCTTTGAGATCACCAAGAGCAGAAAAAGGCCCAGACGTGTGTATATATAAGAGTTTTCTAGCTTAAGATGAAAAGAGCATGTTTTAAGATGATGCCTTAATTCATGTGCTTGAGGTGCTTCATTGTTTTTTTAATCATAGGTTGTTGGTACTAAATTAGCATTTGTAATAGTTTTAGCATTAGTATTCAGGAAAAGTCTGGATAGGAGGGGGATGTTTTTGTGTTTTTTTGGTGTTTTTTTTTGTTGTTGTTCTCTTTCTCTTGAAGCTAGAACATAGAGAGGGATTGATGTGTATGTTTACAGTAGCTGTATACAACTTTAAAGAGCAAAAATAGGTTCAGAAATGTAGCTGCTATAACCATTTCCTGACTAATGAGATGGTCTGGCTGTTGAACTAGACTCTTGTTTCTGGTGTTGTGAATCTGATAATGCAGTTTGGATGTTAATTTGGAAGTAACCACAGAGGCTGTAGGCTGGTCAGAGTTATTACCTCATTATCCTTTTCTCTGGGTTAGCTGTAAGGTTTTGACCATCTGTGGGCATGCAGAGAGGAGGAGGGAAATGGACAATTCAGATTTCATAATTCAAACCGATATGGATCCTGATTAAGTTTATAGTTCTTTACAAGCATGACACATCTCTGGTTCTGTCTCACCTTTTCAGCTCAGACTAGTGACTGCAGCTATTGCTTGGTATAAACTCCTGCCTTTTGATAAGGTATTTTATTGGGCTGACAACAATTTTTTGTTTTCTGTTTTGAAGGAAGCAGTGTTTTCACTTTTTTTTTTTTCCCCCCCCTGAAAAATTGGACTTCTGGCTCTCAAACAGTTTAATCATATTCTGTCAAAAATAAATGCTATTATCCCATCCTCAGGTATCTTTTTTTTTTATACAATAGCAGATCTAAATAATTAATAAGTAACCACTTTATCATTAATCCCAGCACAAACAAGCAGTACCAGCATTGTGGCTGTTGCCGTTACAACTGTTTGTGTTGTTTTACCTGATTAGTAAAAATGCAGAAGCCACAGAGTGGTGGATTGTAAATCTTGTACTATGACCTTTGGTTTGTTAACCCATGGGAAGTAGTTTTTGGTAATATCTTGTACACTGTCAGCCCTTTGAATTAAAGCAGATATTTGTTGAGTGAGTTGAAAGCTGCCTCGTCTCCGAGGTGTTTAACTGCTGTGCAGTATGTTCCAGCAACTAATAGTAGAGAGCTCCTGCGAGGGAGTTAGAAAAGAAAAATACCGGTGGCCGCCTGAGACGGTCCAGTGCTGCAGAGTGGGGTGGGGGAGCTTCCTGCTGTAACAACAAAGCCAACAACCATCAGGATGCTTGTCTGCTATGGAGGAGTGTCTCTGTTTGGGTGTGAGCTGTATTTCCTGCCTCCTCGTGAACCAAGAATCATTTATTTTGGATCTCTGAGGATTTCTTTCCCCTCTGTTTGAAGTGTCCTTTTCTCTCCCTCCCACTCCTTCCTGTCGTGTGTGTGTGTGTGTGTGTGTGTGTGTGTGTGGCCTTTCTCAATGAGCAGGCTTTGTGTAATGAAATCCTATGTCTAAGAACAATGGAATTTGCAAAAGTCACTTGCACAGCTTCAGTGCAGCTAATGAAGATGTCTCTTGGTGTGCTAACATCCAAATATATGCAGCAGTATACTTCTTTTAATTGGATGGATCCAAGTAAGCTTTGGCTCTGATGTGCAAAAGGACAGACTAAAGTGGCACATTAGTGCTCTCTACATATCCTTAGTTTGTGAGCTGCTCAGAATGGAGCCTACAGCCTTTTGTCTCCCTGGAAATGCCCCTTGCATGTCAGATAGTAGTGGAAATAAGTGCAGGTCAGGTTATGTTTGAACATGAGGCTATACAAAGGCCATTCTGGGCACTCTTGAGTTGGGGATGGGGAAAGAGGATCAGAGATTTAATTCCCCAATATGCATTTTTAGCCTCTGAGATCATTTAGTACATTGCTCTGTTAGAGCATACGCAAATTCTTGCGTTGAACTCAGTGCTGAGGGTAGTGTGTCTGCCACATCCATTTGCAGCTGATTAGCATGAGCCTTAGTACTAAGACACGTGCCACTTAAACCAAGTGACTGTGTCTAGTGCCAAGAGCCTTAAATCCACTCATGGTTAGTGTGCTTTCCTGTGCACTTAGCCCAGCCTGGTTTAGCTTATTTACAAAGAGATAAGGCAATACTCGAATTGTTAAGGCTTTAGTGCCATAGGAAATGAGCCATCAGATCTGTCTCTGCTCACCAAATCCTTGCTTTCTTGTGCAAAACTGTAAGGAAGGACTTGGTTTTATGAATGGTGAGCCCTCAGTTTCACAGGTGCTAGGATGAGCAAGGCCATCTCCTTTAAAAATTACTCCTGGTTCAGCTGCATCTTTTCCTAAAGTTTGGGGGGGGAGTTAAAATTTTGGTTTTTTACCATTGCTGCTTCAGGAGCCCAACAAAGTCTCCCTTTCCTTTGTCAGCCTTTGTCTCCTTTGTTCTGCCAGTGATGCCAACATTGACATGCTGTCAGTTGGCACACAACAAAGGGGATCAGAGCATGTGCTTTACACGTGTGCATGATCCTACTGATCAACATGTGCTCTGGACCAGCCAGAGGAAAGCCCAAACTATTTACATGTTAAGAAAGAAGCTGCAGTTTGTGGTACGGGGTAGCTTTATTTATCTTGGCTTTAATATAGCTAGCGTGTGTGAAACTTGCAGTGAAGATGAAGTAGTTATATAGTCCATTCCCAGGACTGAAAGACGTTCTGTGTCTCTGAGAATTTCTGTTCTCTTTAAAAGCACACACCAGAGCTTGGGCTTTAGTGGGCTGGTCTCTGTATGCCTTTGGGTTATCATCTGCTAGGGTGAGCAACTCTTCCTTTCTGTCTGTTTGGAAATGCTCTTATACAGTAGAGGAAATAGTAAATACACCGAAGAAGAAGAAAACACACCTGTCCTCAGGGACCAGGGTAAAGCATTCCAGCAGCAGAAGTTTTTCTGTTCCTTCTAGCAGTAATGGAAGAAAGGTAAAAAGGCCACTGCCCAAGTGGTAGAGGAAGCAATTACAATAGTGGTGATTTCTGAAGCATTTTTGCAATTGTTTTTTATGAAGGCCAGCATAGGTAATGGGACTAATATGTGCTTCCAGAGGTTACTGCCCTAAGTGGTCAAATCTATTAAACCTTTCTGCAGTTTCCTTGTTACTGCTGCTCTTAACTTTCTTTACTACCAGAGTATCAAGAACTTAGCCAAAGCCCAAGGCTCTCCTGTGCTGTACAAAAAGACAGTTGTGTTCCAGGTGTGAAAAGAGACAAGAGATAGATAGCAGGCAGAAAGCAAAGTGGCAGCAACAAGATATTGAACAACATGGCATCAACAGTCCCGGTACATTCTCCATCACAGCACTGGAGGAATTTGAGGAATTATGAGACTTTGACATGTATGAAGGAGAACACATGAAAGAGCTTCAAGAAATTTGCTTGATGGTTTAACAAGTGCAGAGGGGTCAGCATCTGCCATGAGCTGAACAGAAGTGAAAGTCTAAATGCAATCTGAGAGGAAGAGGTAGAGGATGAAGAGCCTTAAATGTGAGAAGTAGAGAAGTGAACATGATCTGTGATGCAGTAAAGAAACCAACATGGAACCCAGTACAACCACTTTGCATTTGGGATGGGCATAGTGAGGCTACACAGTCTGTCAAAGCAAGAGAAAAGAACACTGCACTTAGTTGCCCCTCCCCGCACAAAAAACGGAGAATACTTTTTACAGACAAATACTTTTGTTTAAATGCCTAAGTACACTTCTGGAAGCCTAATTTCAGGCACTCAAGTTTGAAAACTACTGAATTTTACAGTAGGATGTTAATGCTGGAATAGTTCTTCCATAATAAAAGCAAGTTGGTGTACCATATGTCGTTGATTTGGAAATTCTTATAGACTTCTGTTTGCTAGAAAAAAAAAAAAGTCTTGAATTCCCTCGAGACAGAGAACTAGATGGTGAAAAGCAGGAGTGTTTTCTGCTTACGTTTGGAGTGGGGCGGGGGGGGGAAAAAAGAAATGCTTTTAAAAGATGTGTACTTGGTGCACTTGCTACTTCACAGCAGCCGAGTATTGTATGTGCAGGTGAAAAACTACATTTTCCAGCCTTTCCTACATCTTTAAGTTTCTTTTAATAGAGTCTACTATGTACAGTACTTCATGGGATTTGGAGTTAAGGCATCTATTCTTAATTTATGAGTATACATTAACTATTGGGATTTGAAGAAGTGTTTCATCTACTATGTAGAATCAGTGTTGCTTGAACTGCACACCTTGGAGTTGAAGTATGTATCAGAGACTTGTTTCAGTACCTCTTTTTGCCTCCACACTGTTAATACGCTCCATAAGCATCAACGTCGTTCACCTTCATGTAACCCTGTTTCTGCAGAACTGGAATAACATGTGAAAGAAGGGGTTAATGAAAGAAGGATTTAATAGAGACTGAGTCTTTGCTGCAGTGGAGGTTATGATACCTATACTCCCAGTTGCTAACTCTTCCAAGGGTGGCCTAGTTCTTGTCAGTGCTACATTGAAAAATATTGTTTGTTGATTGAAGTGTATAGAGTCATAGCACTAAATAGCTAGATCTTTCATTGCATGTTCAGTCAGTATTTGTAACAGACACGCTTTAACCAGCAAATTTGTTCCTGGTACTCTGGCTAAAGGCAACACATAAGCTAGTGTTATACATCAACCATGCAACATTAAAGACAAGCTGTAAGGGTTTTGACGGTACATGTAGGAATGGTGAAATGAACTGTAGGTCTAGGGGAGGAACTTAAAAAAAAAAAAGAAGCTGCTGCTGACCCACAAAATAAGACACTGATGGGTTGAGGTAGGGGAGAATCCCGGAGAACAGGCCAAATGTGGAATTGAAATGTAACCCAGAAGGTGTGAAGCGCACAAACTGTGATTAAGTTCCAAGATCAGTGAGTGCTGTCTGTCTCTGGAATTCTGGCTGATTGTTTACTGTCAGGATGAGAATTATAGTCAGGTTACTTCTGCCTGCTGTATTAAATTGACTGACCAGTGGGAAGGAAACTGAAATGTATGTGTTCTCAGCTGTTTCAGACGATACGTGCACATGTATGTACAAGAAGGATCTCTGCCTAAGTCACAGTCCCAAAAGAACAGAGTTTTGTCCCATGAGGACATAAATATGTAGCTATTTGTTATTACAGACTTTTAGAATACTATATGTCATGTTAATCTGAATACTAGATTCTTTTCATACTGACTTGTTTGTTTGGGGATGTGAAGCAGGCAGGCAGAAAGGAAACTGGCTATATTGTGCATCCTACTTCAAAGTGGTTCAGGATTTCAGTGGAATTTGTCTTGCTTTTTGTACTTTAACGTTCAAATAATTACTGCCACTCAGACAAGGCTGTAGCCTGTCTCTGTTGGGAGGACCCAGTATAGGCTCTCATTACCTAACTAGACCATTGTTCATGTTGTCTGATGTTCAGACACTGAATTCTCAGAATTTTGCTATGAAAGAGTATTGTGCATGTGAAGGTAATGATGGATGATGAAACTATGTATTAGGCTGATTTAGAGAGGATCTAATGTTCTCGTATAAAACTATCCATGGGGAGTGTTTAATACTTGCTGGTACATGGAGGGTAGATACTGTGTGTTCTTAAGGGAGCAGTAATCTCTGGGTAGGATGGGTGCACATACATCAAGTTGAGGAGCAGCAGCAGATTTTAGTCAAAGCTCCATAAGATGTGATAGAGGCTACCACAAATGTGCGCTAACTTTGCAGTTCTTGCTGCTGGTGTCCAGACTGTCTTGCTGTGTTACTTTGAGAAGCAGTGGCAGTCAGTGAACTTGTCCCAGGTTATTGTAGCAGACTGTTCTTCCCCAGCTTGTCTTAAAAAATTCCTTCTGTGGAACTTCTTGTCCACCTAACAGGTTTGTTGCCTGCGTCAGATCACTGTCCCACTTCCAAAAGTGCAGGGAAAATGTGTGCTTTGCAAATGCAGATTTTGAGTTAGGCAGAAAGAGATTGGTCTACTGAGACGCTAAAGGCTGCTTTACAGGGGAAAAAAAAAACAAACCATGCTTTAATAATACAGAATTGCAGGAGAACCCAAGGTCACCCAAGCTGAAATGAAATGAAACCAAGAGACAGCACTATCTGTGCAGTAGTGGCGTTCAGAGGCAGAATGCCTGAGTCAGGAGTTTTTCAGACGGTTGTGGTGGGAGTTTTTGTTCCAGAGACCCCGTTTCAAACCCTTGTTTGCTGTCTGGCTTAGCATTTTTTGTTCCTGGTGATAAATGGAAGGTTTCCAAATTGCCATTGTGTTGTGACTTGGTGCAGGGGAAGGGAGAGAACTTATTCCCCATAAAAGTTTCTTTTTGGCATGGAGACAAAAGAGAAAAGAGCAGTTTGTTGGCTCAGTTTAGTGGATAGAGAGCCAGTAACTGATCAGCTTATTAATACAGAGGGTTTCAAACACACAGTGAGACTCTCAAAAAAGGCATTTAAAAACACTAAAAAGAAACAAAAGAAAGGCCAAATTACTGTTGTGTTGACCTTCAATTAACCATAGTCCACACTCTGGCTACTTATTTAGAAGCTGCTTATTTATTTACATATCCTTTCCTTTTTGTCCAAGGAGAGAGGTCTTGATGGTAGGGGAAAATAAGCTCTGTAAAAGCTTTACACACAGGTTCTTTTCTTAATTGGAAGCAGCAATCTAGGTGTCACATCAACTCTTAGTCTTCCATTGCTTTTTCTTTTGGCTAGTTTAGGAGAAAAACCTACAGTGTATTTTTGGTTTGGTTTTATTTTTATTTCAGATTTTTCACAGCTAGCATGGAGCAAAATGCTTCTCAGATACGCTATGGATAGTTTTATAGGCCTATGATGGCAGCTAATCAGCAACAAACAGCTCTTCCTTAACAAACTCTCAAGTAGGAGGTAGCATTTATTCTACACTTGCTGGCTATTTGTTTCCCCACTCCATTTGTGTAGTGGGTGGCCAGTCTGAGTTGCCCACAGTTTTGTTTTGGTTTTTTTTTTTTTAATTTTCCCCCTCATGGGAAAACCCATGGAAATGCCTCTTGTCAGCAAATAAAACCGATGGTTCTATACATCTGATTCTTTCTGGCTTCAGAACTCAGAAGAAATCCTATTTCAGGTACAGAGGCCATGTTGAATTAGATCTACTCAGAGCAGTTCATCCCTCTCCTCAGGTATCTGTTGCACCTTGTGTGGTGATGAGATGTCAGAGTGGGCTGACAAATGGAGGCACTGCTAGCTTTCCTGACAGCTGGAAAGACTGCTCCCTGAGCTCCAAATACTGTTAAGTACATGGATTGTTTAACGAGCTGAAACTCCTCTAAACCTGAGTGGTGAATTTCAGTTGTGATAATTTGCAAATAGACTGGCTTCAACTTTTAAGGAAGGGAACCCATTAAATATTGAGGAACTTGCACGTAGTCAGCAGTTGCCCTGTAGATTTTCAGCCTCCTCAAGTCTTGTCCTAGGCACTCTCCCATCCACTCTTAGATCTGTGCAGTCAAGTAATAACACACAACCAATGTGTATGATGACCATGCCCTAGATGAGAAGCTAAGAACCCTTGTTCCTCATTGAGCAGTCTAGTACCTTCAACCTGCTCAAGTGTGCTTTCATGGTAGGGATTATTTTGTCTCCCATTACTCTGTCTGCTGCTTGTTCTTTCTGTCTGTGATTGTGTTTTTGTTGTTGTTGTTGTTTTTTTTCTTATGCTTTAGAGAAACCTCTTTATTCTACTCCAGCTTTCTGTGCAGATATCCTTTATTTCTATACCTCATACCTCGAGGCAATCACATGTGCAGGAAAAAAAAATTGGAGGCACTTTCCATAGCACAGGGCCTTCATGTCACCTCCTTTTCTTCCAAGTGTTGGCATTTAATTCTGGCATCTTTCATGGAAATGGCTTAGCCATATCCTGCACTGCCCTCTCTAAGAGAAGTGAGCTGATATACCTTTAATCGTGATGAAGACGCTAGTTTTGTTTCTGGACATCTCAACAAGATCTTGTTGAAATTCTCATAATGTCACTTGTAAATTACTGTGATATATTTTCCCCTGCCTCTTCCCCCTTGGCCTCTTCTCATGTGGAATGCAGCAGCAGGGAGATATATTAGATATAGATATATATACACACATAAAATTTCATCTTGGTTTTGTTTTGTTTTCCTTTTTTTTAATATGATCCATAGTATTTGAATAGTATCACTAGGTGCTCCCTTTGCTGTTTGCATTGGGCATGAAATATCAGCTTTCATGGCTCAGCCTTTTCCTGGTCTTGTCCTTCTTGTTAATTCCCTTAAAGATTGTCTCCTGCATCTGCTGGAGCTATATTGCAGGCAGTTTCTCATTTGTTATGTTTTCAAGTAAGAACCTTTTGTTGCCATTCTCCAAGGTGGATCTCTTTCAAACCAGTCTCTTTTCTTTTTGGAGAACACTTCCTGATTCTTACCTGTGGTACCCCTGCATTCCTATACAGAGGGTCCGTGACACAGGCTGCTACTGTTCTGTTTGACACAGTGCCTAGCAGCAGGGGCCTTAATGTGCAGCCAGTGCTTGTAAGGTGCTACAGGTATACAGTGCTAAGGAGCACCAGCACTGAAGTACAATGTGTCCTGCTGTCATGCAGCTTTGCAGCCCCCACTCCATTTTTTAGTAGAAAATGCAAAGAAAACCCACCATCTGGAGATGCATCAGAAACCAGACTTGCACAATGTGTACCCAGCACCTGTCTTTCCTGTGGGAACTCCTGGAAACTTCCTCTGCCTCTTGCAGGCACTGGGCTTTAACCAGAGTGGCCTTCTCCTCCCCAGGTCCAGCATAGGGACAGGACAGCAGTGGCTCTGCCAGTCCCCTGGGCCCACGTTCAGGCCAAACGCTTGGCTTTGCTATGTTTCCCGTGGCTGATGCCTCTACTCTGGTTCCCGATGGCACACATTGAAATGCAAATAACAGCAGTAATTGGTTCGAGATAAACCTGGCTGGGAGGGAGCAGGGCGTTTGGGAGTGAAGTGCCTAAGTGACAATTACTGCTCTGCATCCTCCAGCATCCCGAGCATCAGCCCCCTTTGGTCTCTGCTTTAAAGGAGCTGTAACATGTTAATTGGAGTGCTTCTCTCTTAACCTGTCTCGCTTAGTTTCTTGTCTGATTCTGCTTTAGTGGGGAGGTGGGGGAAGGCTTCTCTTTGTTGAGGTGGCTGTTTATTGTTAAATCCTATTGAAATGTGTCATTTGTCATGTCAGCTCCTGAGATTGACTAGCTGCCTTTTTTTTTTTTTTTTTAAGGTAGGAGTTATTAGGAGAGAAATAATACAAGGCAGATGTAGTATTATCTGCAAATTACAAATAGGCTTTGATATTCCTGATAAGCTGTAGATATTGATGCTTACAAATTAAAAATGTACATTACACACTGATCAGTTTAAGGGATGATATAATTCCTTCACACCTGAAGAAAATCTCTGTCAGCAATAACTTAAATGGACAGAAGAGATACATATTTATCTTGCTGAGTAGTTTTGTTTTCAGCGTGTTTGCATCCTGCCTTGCAGTATAAACAAGTGAAAACAGTTTGTTCACTAATGGTCATAAGTAACAACCAAGACTTCCTTATTTTACTAGACTTTAAAGTCTGTGTAGAAGAGAGTCTGGGAGCAAGAGACTGATGCTATCGCAGAACAGACTGGACTGGCAAGTCAGAGACAGTGTGGCCGATGAGTACTGTAATACTGCCACATAACTTTTTCTGTAGAAAACACAGGTTGTTTTTACCTGTGGAAAAGCAATGTATTGCATAAAAGGTTCCTGCAGCTCCTTGGCAGGATTATTTCCATGTGAAGGACTATAAACTAGAGATATGGTAGGGATAAAAACTCCAGGACAGATAGTAAAGCTGCAGTAGTAAGTAGTGTGCTGTCAGTCTCTGTATCAAAGCGCTGATAGCAAGTGCTGCATCTCAAGAAGAGTTTAAAGAGCCGACAAAATCAGCCAGAAGGGCAATAATGGTTCTCCATCTGCCTACTAATGTAAACAGGCTGTAAACCATACAGGACATCGTTTGTGGGAGTGGGTGAGGAATCTGTCAGGACTGCAAACAATAACCTTTTGGAATGGAGTTGGTTTTAGTTTTCTGAAGTATTCAAGAGAAAGGCTGTCTTGAGTTTTAATGCAAGATTTCATTCCAGAAGTAAATATGGCTGGCCTGTTTTGATGGCCCATTTTATGTCTCCCAGGAGCAATCTTCAGAAAGGGATGTGATTACACTGTGCTGTGAAATGCTGTCTCATCCTTAAATTCTTAGGCTGGACAGGTCACTGCTTGGTAAGAAATACTAATATGACTAATTGTAGGGAGAGCAAGAAAAACTTTACTGAAAAACATGACCAAGCGTAACTCTCGGGTACCTACAGCTTAAATGCCTTGAGTCCATGGCCAGGTATTGCATGATGAAGAGCAAAGGAGAAGGGCAGCTTACCTGGAATGTCTGTTTTTAAGAAAGGTATGGGATGGAGCAGTATAGAACTCCTCTTGCATGCTCCTGGTCTTGGGCTGATTTGCAGCTTGAAGCAACTTAGTTACTTCCACAGCTTAGTGGTCTGACACGTGAGTAGAGTTCACTTATATTAGGATAACTGGCCAAGATATTACCCAGAGCTATTTGCTGCACTTCTGCTGTACGAGTGGCAGAGCTGCTCAGGGTAGCTTTTGAGTCTGTGGTTTACAGCCTGAATCTGGCACCTACCTATCTAAAAATGAGGTTGTTATTACCAGTCAGGATTAGCTGCAAGACACACAGCTATCAGTGCAGCAAATAACTTGATCAGCTGTCCCACTGAAGCCACCATATGCTGAGGAGTGGATGTGTGCCCTGGGATCCTTTGTGTTGGCCACAGCAATACCTGTGCTGCAATCCTGTATGGTAGGAGCCCACTGAAATGCCATTCTTGGGATACTTGTTTTATATCACAGCTTGAAAATTCTTCCAAGGAGGACCACGAAGTGAGCTGTAGAGATGGCTTTTACTGCTGCCACATCACAGGAGCTTTTATGCAGGAGAGCTTCTTTTCCCTTTTCCCCTTGTACGCAAGCATTGGAGTGAGAGCTGAAATTGTCACCTTGTCTATTTTGGATGAAATGCTTATTCAAGAATTCTATTCAAGAATAGTTATGTCATGATTCTTTTTTTTTTTTTTTTTAGAAAAAAGAGCATTAACAGTCCTGTCCAACCCTTTTCCAGGTGCAATAATTATACTTTGTTCACCTGACTTTTCACTCCATCGTTAATTTGCAAGTCCCGTTGTATTGCGCACCATGTTGCCATGTGCTGATAAACAGCTGCTGTATATCCTCCTCCTGTTCATGGATGAGTCACTTGAGTGAATTAAGCTGTGTAGGGTTTCCAAAACTCTTTGGGATCCTTCTAGATAAAAGATGCTGTGTACACTGAAGTTATTAATGTTAATGTGATGGCTAGCATCAAGGATTTTTTTCAGGAAAGAGAAATGAAAGAATATCAGGTTTCATTAACAGAAGAGAGTGAGGAAACTAAATTGAAAAGAAGCCTGGAAAAAAAAAAAAAAGCGAAGTAGCCCATTGACTTAATATGAAGACGACCAGCATCTCTCTTCTTTGACTGCTCTGAACAGCTCTATTTAAGGTATGCAGGGTATCTGCATTCATCAGCTTGGTACTACTAAATGTGATTAAATGTTCATCACACAGAACATTGACACTTTAATCTTTAGACTTAAATGTGTGAGAAAAGAGCGGAAGGAGAAAAAAATTTAAAAGTATACTTAAAGGATAAGGGACAAATATTTATGCAGGCTAGAGGAATAGCTTGGCAAGGGGGAAAATAAGCTCAACACAAGTTATGCAAGTAGAGTGAAGTACATACTTTTGTAGGAAAGCTAGAGACCAAGATGGATGAATGGAAGTTTAAAGGACAAATGTATCCAATAAAAAAGGAGAGTAATTTCTTCTAGAGTTATATTAAAAATCCACTGAAGAGCTGATGAGCCTGAATAGCTCAGGAAACTCAAGGGACAATTAAGAGGAGAAAATCAGAATGTAGATTTTTTTTTTTTTTTTTTACACTGGTCTTCTATACAGAGGGATTCCTCTTGAGCTTAGCATTACTTTTGCTAAAGAGTTGTCAGGAGTAGAGATACTTCTATTGTTAATGTGGCCTCACTGGATGACATGATTTAGCAGACAATGATACAAGTATGAGACTTGGATGCTGCTTGTGGCTTTGCCCTGTAACGCCCTAGTCTATGCCTCATTTTCCTTAGCTTCAAAATTGAGATAAATACATTTCTTTTATTTTTAAAGCAGTTTGACAGGTATGTAAATGTAGATAGTATTAATATTTTTAATATTTGGACTCCATTGATCTATGAAGTCAGTAGTTAATTTCTTTAGTAGCAGCTGAATTACCTCCCAGGAAAAAAACCAGCCCCCAAAATAAATGTGATTTAATTTATCATTGCAACTATAATAAGAATCTGGAAGATTGCCAATATTATCCTTATTAAGGTGGGAAAGATGGTAAGGGTGTTCTAGGGAATTATAAACTCATGACCCTCATTTAAGTACCCAAGAAAATTGTTGAGAAAGTCATTACAGATGTCATTATAAAGTACCTGAGGCACAAACCAGCACAGCTTTTTGTAACTGTAAACTCGTGATATATTAGAATTCTTTGAAGAAGTTCAAATAGTGAAAAATTGGAGAAATGTCAGATACAGTGTAACTTTAACTCCGAAAAGGTTTTTGTTGAAGTTTCTCAGAAGGGAAAGCTGGTAATCATAGGATGAGTCTTGTAGTACAGGTTTAAAAACTGTTTTAGGTAGAAAGCAAACAAATTGCCAATTCTTACCAGGGCAAAAGGGCTGGTTTTCACCCTGGGAAAGCATTAACAGCAGAGCAGCTTAGGGGTCATACTACTGTATGGAACAATAAGAGCACTAATGATCTGGAAGAGGGGCTAAGCAGCCTGATTTACCAAACCTTAAAAAAGATACATTGGTTTTGTCAATCAAGCCTGTATAGAAAGACTGGGAAAGCTTCCAAGAGGAGTTTCCAAAGCACTTAGTCTGGCTGAACTCTCAGTGTGGGGAAACATCCACTGAAGTGTAGGGACTTTGATGTAGTGCCCAAAAATAAAGCAAAACCTGGCATACAATAAATATTTGACAATATGTTCAAGTATTTGTGGTGTAGTCGTGTGAAAGCCTTTTCAAGAGGCTCAGTGGTGAAACAAGTCACCTTTGCATGGAAAAAATCAGCAGTGGTTACATCTAGCTCTGATCTATGCTGGGAGAATAGCTTTGTTCTGGAAACAGTTTCACCTAGCTAATGCAGGTCTGCTGGCCTTTCTGGGTGGGACACAGCTAGTTAAAATTGGTGTCTTCTAACTTGGCCTTCCGGTTTTTGGTAGTGTCCATTAGCAGATCCCAAGGGCGCAAAAAGTCATCCTCCTTATATCCCATCTTATATCTTTCCAGTTTCTGATAATCACTGGTCAAAGGATTTCCTCAACCAAAGATCTTGTTTAGAAACAATCAAAGGATCTACAGTGTATTAACTTATTTTAATCCCTAGTTTTGGTCTGCATCCACAATTGCTCAGTTTTCCACAGCTGTGCAGCAGGCAACTTTTTATTTTTTTCCTCGTGGTTTCAAACATTTTCTGAAAGGCTCAAACATGGCTTGGTGAAAAAGAAATACACAAAAAGAAATAGCTTCTTTCCTCAGTTTTCATCTTCATTTGATCTCTACTTCCTCACCTTTTTGTCAATTGTTAGGCCAGCTCAGGAGATGGCCTAACAATTTTTCTTTAACTCTCTCTGAACCACTGGAACTCTATGTAGCTTTCCTGCTCTCAGCTTTCTGTCTTGATAACAAGTTAAAATGGCTCATTGGCAAGTAGGACAAGAATCAGTGCAACACAGAGTAAGCTTCACGAGCTGTGCCTGGGAGGAGGCTGAGACAGGAGATAGTAAGAAAATGTGGGAGCTCTTCTTTTAAGTAGCCGTGAGCTGATGAGGAGATTCATGCTTTAAGTGTGACTTTAAGTCTCTCAAATGTTCATCTGTACTTCTCTATGGTTGTACATTCTCACTTTCAAAAGAGTTCTTCCAAAAACGATACGATTTTTACAGCTCCTATGGGGCTCACAGGAAAACATGAGAGACGCTGAAAGCCTGTAGTAAGAGTCTATCTGTTTGGAAGTTAAGGTGCTTTATTTTCCCTGACTGTTAATGTGGGGTTCCTCTGCATACTTGCTCATCTATCATAGAATCTATGGATACCTTTTTTTTTTTCCTTCTTCTTTTATTGGGGGGGAGAAGAAATGGAGATGTGTAGGCTAATGCATGATTGTATCCACATCTCCAGATGTGAGCAGCTCATGCATTCAGAAACTAAAGACTAAAAGAGTGTTTTAGTGAACACTCTTGAATATAAAGGAGACACATTGGAAGAAACACAGCAGGAATGCTTTATATTCTGCAGCTTCCCAGCCCATTCCTTAGGCTCACGCAGCAAACCTCATTGGACAGCTACTCTCAGGCTATTTTTTTTTTTCCTATGGGAGCAGTCACTTCAGTTTATCCCTTTGTTGCCATGGCTTCTGCTTTAACTTTACTGCACCTCTAGATTTCTTAGAGCAGGCCTTCAAAGCAAAAGTTCCTATTTGCAGAAAGACACCTGGCAATAAATTAGGTGAGGGTTAGTGTGGGAAATGTAAATCTGATAGAAGGAGCAATAGCTTAAACAACTTCAGTCCCATTCCACGAGGGTCTTTGATGATATATATACCCTGTTTAATAAAGTGGGTAGGGCACAGGCTATCCATCTCTGGGACTGCTGCATATAATTTCTGTATTTTAGGCTTCTATGTAAGTGAAATAGTAAATATAGGCCCTGTTTACTAGAGCAGTGATGAAATCTGATCTGACAGAGTTTGATATGTATTTCTATCAAGGAGAAGCATTACGGACTTTAATCCCCTTCCCGTTCTCTGTGCCCCTGTGGCTTTAACTTTTCAGGGAATTTGTGCTGGAGTGGAGCTGGTCCTTCCCTGCCACTCCTGGCAGTAGTAGCAGGAGGAGCAGAAGTTTGCATATGCATGTGGCATTATCCTCTTCTGCCCAAATATCTAAATATGGACTCAAGTGAGGAACTGCCCACTTGGACTGTAGCAGAGGGCAATCATTAGCCCAGTAGACTTCTCTGCCGTACGCTGTGTTACTGCCTCACTTCTCAGTTGTTATTTTGACTCCTACAGAGATCATTTTTTCATTGTGAGTTTGCACATGTGTATATTTTTTTTCACAATTGAAGGGAAAAATATTACATAGCACTGCAAAGAAACTTCAATGATTTCGAAAAATGTTTTCAGAAGGGGCTTTTTTCTTTTTTTAAATTTTACCATTGTTCCTTAAAAACTTAAGGCCATCTTAAAAACTTAATGGCTATCTTGGGTATTTCAACTTTGTTCATCATCTCACTTTACATCAGCCAGATTTTTTTTTTTTCCCCCCCCAGAAGTGGGGGTAGGTCAGCTTTTGTTGGTGTGGTGGTGTTGTTGGGTTTTTTTTTTTTTTTTGTTTTTTTGTTTTTTTTTTTAAAAACAAACAAACAAACAACACCATGTGCCTGTCACTCCTCACACAACTGGGAATAAAATTCAGTTTTAATGCTCAAAGCCTATTTAAATTTTGCACTTCTGGTAACATAGTAAACTCTGGTGACGTAAGTGATCATTACAGAAAAAGTGAAGCCAGAGCATGTAAAAAAAAATAAGACAAAAGGAGAAGAGAAACAAGCTGACTACCATGGTCTTTAAGGGGACATAGTAGACACGAAATCTTGTGAAATATATTTTGAATGAGTAATAAGTAGTAGTAGAAGTTGTTTTGGAGACAGCACTTGCCTGACAGTTCGTTGTCTTGTAACCCCAGTGTCACTATGTTATAGCTGGCTGTTTCTGTGCCATGAGTGCAGTTCTAGTGGAAGTTCACTGTAGTACTACAGTGAAGCTGGCAATTCACAAACAGCCACAAGGCTTTCTCAAAAAGGTGGTTGGTTTGTTTATTTGTTTAAAATGTATAATCTATTTCCGTTACAGTGCTTATAAGCGTTAACATAATGTTATAACTGTAAGGCTAGCAAGTGTGAAACAGAAAAAAGAAACAAGTAATGTAGGCCTTCAAAAGGGAAGAAAACTCCTACCTCTAATTTGGCACAGCTTTTATTGGAATTAAGTCTGATTCAAGCCAGAAAAAAATGGGATGCATTGTTTTACAATTTACTTAGCTCTGCTCTATCTCACTTCTTCACTTTCATAATTTATGTTCAGATTTACCTGGGAGAGAAATTAAACATGATTTTGCAGCACTAGGCTAAATTCATCCTTGATATAATCAATCCAAGTAGAATTACACAAAGAATGTGGTCTGGACTTTCTAAACTTATTGAGAGAAAACCCAGTCTAACCTGAAAGGAAAGCATGGAAAAATCTTTTATCAGAAGGAGCACACCATTGCCAACAGCCTTTCTAAGACACTGTCTTCCCTTCCAATCATTTTACTCTGATTATACTTCTGCTAATTACACATATTCCCTGCTTTCCTGAAAACTAACCATTGCAGGAGAAATGTATTTTCACACAAATATACTTACGATATAAAAACCTATAGTCCTGTTAAACGACAAACCTAAGCATTGCTGATAACTACAGATATATACTACTAAATCAGATCTTTAATGTTTTTAAATTGAAAGGAAAAAAAAAAGCATTTTAATTACTAAGCTGGCTTTCCAAATGAGGAAGAGCTAAAACAATATAAATATGGTGGGTTGATTTGGCTTTTCTTTTAATATATATATAGAATATGTGTAGAACTGACAGTGTAGGGAGTTCACATAACTCCTCTTCTCCAAGAGACTCGGTATTGCTTACCTTTCCTCTACTGGCTTTTATGAGTTTGGGCATGTCATTTAGATTCTTGGTATATCAGGTTGTATCATCGCTGGGATCTGTAGAGTTAATATACATTTATCTTCCTGGAGGATGTTTTAAATATCTGGACCAAGCTGAAAGTCATTAGTGCCACTGTAAGCCCGTATCTGCAGGGGCCTGTTGGACAGGAACGTTCCAGAGTTTCCTTAGCATGACAGAGGAAAAACCTTTCCACTGGGCTCCAGCTAAGAACTGGTGGATCTGATTTGCCTTCCATTGTCTCTATTTTATAATAGTGTTACCTCTGTGGAGTAACGGCAGTATAAAACTGGTGTTATAAAAGGATGTCTATGCCATAGAGTGCTTCTTATTGGCAGTATGTATGTTCACTTTGGCTTGGCCAACTAGTAGTACTGAAGTTGGACATTCCAGAACAGAGCTGTGGATGTCAGCTGCTCTCCTTGCATAGTGGTCCTAGCCTTCACAAGCTCAACAGCGGCTGTGTCCTCTTAGCAGGTCAAACTGCACTCACAAGCATTGGAAATTCTTCAGCCAAAACAGACCCTACCACAAACAAGAAAACCTGCCAACAAGTAAATCTGGACTTTGACAGTTAAAATGTTTGAGTAATAAAGTCTTTACCACTTGAAATAAACCATCTATCTGTTAATAAGAATTTAGCCATGCAAGGAATTGATGGTTTTGGGGACCTCTCAGAAGCATTGCTTACACTGTCATCCAGTTTAGCTAAGCTAAACCAAACTGAATCAAGATATTCTTGTTCCACAGGGGAATAACCACAATTACAGTTCTTCAGGATCAACAGTGGTGCTTTAGTTCCTTGTCCTACCTTAATGTGAATTAACATTCAAGTTCAGGCTAGTCCTTTAGTTGGAGGAAACAAACTTTGTTAAAGTAGACAGAAAACCAGTCCTTTGCTGTATGTGATTAAGCTTCAGTTAATTTCAACATAAATACACCCACACACCGATCTTCCTGTAATACAGAGTTCACAAGACTTATCATTAGAAAGTGGAAATGCTGCTATCCCAGCCCTGCTTATTGAGGGACACAGCTTCATGTCTCAGGCTGATCCCAGCCCTACCCAAGGTTCTTCATGACCACAGCGAAGCCTTGGCAACAAGCACGGCCCCAGCGCACAATTGTTGATGCGACAGTGACAGCAACAAGCAGCCAGCTATCCTGCTCTCTGCAGCTGTCGCTCCTTTCTGCTGCGGGCTCCACAACAGCATTTGCACTGTCTGACTCTTGCCGAGGGTGCAAGCAATGGCCCCCCAGCAGCTGCTTGCCTCTGTAGCTGAAACTCTCCCTCCCTTTCCTCTCCCCCTCTGACACGGCATCAGAGCAAGCTGCAACACTGCTCTGAACTTGTTCTATCCAGTTTAGGCAGCCAGCCTGTTCCTAGAGATACATTCCTGTGGCTGCCTGAAGCTTCATGGGAAGGAAAAAACCTTCTTGAGCTCTCCCTCACCCCTCCCAAGCTGTTTACAGGCAAAGGTCAGATCATCTTTTCTGTTGCCTGTTCCTCAGTCACACCATCTCTTGTGGCACAGCTCTGGAAAGGGAAAAAAAAAAAACCAAAACCAACAACACAACACTTTTATCTAAGTGTGTTTATAGGGGAAACTGTGGAATGCGACAGGGCAGAATTTGTCTTCCTAGTTTTTAAAAAGCTTCTTTTACTCTCCATGCTTCCCTAGTTAAACATTTTTACATAACAAAAACAAATGGTCACAGGAATGGAAGGGAGAGTTAAGCAAAAGGTTTTACAACTCTGTCTATAAGTTCATTTAAGAATCCCAGAATTTCTGTAGAGCTCTGTTCTGTGAGGAACTTCAACCGAGGTTGCTGATGAAAGCAAAGTGTATTTATAGCACCTGATCCAGGCTAAACAAATGACAGCACTATTAACAAGCAGCACAAATGGCCCAGGGTGCCAGTAACCAACAAGGGATCATCTTTCCTGTTAACCCTTCTGGAGGGAGTGCTGCTGGAAGAAGTAACACTGACCAGATTAGTCAGGAAGCAGAGCAGGGGACAGTCTTGTCCTTAACCCTTCATTGTTCATTCAAGGGAAGCACCCCTCCTTCCTTCATGTTATTCTTCTGGTCTATGCTGCTGTGCAACTGCTTACACCATACTCATGGTGGGCTGTGAAAATTTATGCTGACAGAAAAATTAAGGTAGTGACTCGGCAGGCCTTGCTTGGTGCAGATTGTTGGGAAGATTATGTATCATGTTCACACTCCATGTGAAAAATTGGTTAGAGAGCTGTCTGTATCCCAAAATTAGGGTGTTTCAAGTCAACCACAGGCAGGTAGCAGGAAATACTTGTTCAGGGAGATTGGGAACGAAGGTCAGTCTGGGTTGATGAACGAGTATTGTTAAAGTGGTGACAGCCATGTTCTCTAGTGGGTAAGCTGCTGTGAATGGTAATTGTAGAAATTATATACAGATGCACAATTCTGTGGCATAACCTTTCTCTGAATCAGTCAGAATTCAGGTTCTGCTCCTGAACATGGTCCTGCACGTGGCTAATTTTCTTTATAAAAAGTACTTCATTGAGGGGCCAAATCCTGTCCCCTCTTGCTCGCTGACCTGGCAGCAATGAGGAGGTAGAGAGAAGGCTCTGGGAGTTGCTGCACTGTAAGGAGTTGGAAGTACAGGGGTCAGATGTGATATACAGCTCAGCTGGCAGTTCACCCTCTCAGGCACGGAAGAATTTAGGCTTCAGGACAGCGTTATCTGGGCTGGAACAGACTCGGCTCTGTGGCAAAGGGAGGGGAGCTATATGAGCCCTCCTACGCTTCCTTGCCCAGCTGTCCTGGGGCAAGCTCCGGTCTGTGGTGCTAGGCACTAGAGGGAGATGTCAAGACATGATCTGGCTTGAGGCTGCTCCAGTAGCGTGCACATTCCCAGGTACCTGATACCTTTCCAAATCATCCATGGGAGTTCCAGTACAACAAGAAGGGTTATTTGGTAAAAAACTGTAAATGCTTGCCCGTTCAGACATAAGCTTGGCAGCGTCTGGCTCAGAAACTTTCCTTATAAAGCGTCTTCAACATTTGGGCTGAAAGAGCACAGGTCTAGGAATGTTAAGAGGCCTTCTCTTTCTGGGTGATCCTCCATCTTGCTATCTGGGTCTGGATTCCCCCTCTACAATAGAGAGGGCACTCTACTTGGTCAAAAAGACCAATAAGGTATGTTGGCCACTAGCTCCTATCTCTGTGAGATGGCAGTCCACATTTTGCTTAACAGCTCTTCCAGATTGACAGCACCCCTGAGTAACAGTAAGCAGGGTACTGAAAAGCAAACTCATGCCCTGCTATTACAAAACAAAGACTGCCTAGCAACCGGGCTCCTTGCAGCAAGGGAAGATGTCGTGCGAGCCCACGGCCCCTGCTCTTTCAAGGAATAAAACCAAGATGTCAAAGGAAGTTGCCCTTTCAGTATCAATCACATACCTAGGGTCTCACCTTTACACAGGCCTTGTAGTTATCAGAGCAGCTTAACGTACCACTCAGTTGTACCTTTGCCCTTTTGCAGCTCACGTGCCATCTTTCCCAGCGCAGGCCCAGCATAAAACCGAGTCAAGCAGTTCTGTCCTGAGGCATATCAGTGCTGGAAGCAGCTCAGCCACAGCAACTGAAAGTTTCCCCAGGAAATAGATTGGATGCTTAACAAGCAGGTGTTTTATGAGCCGATAAAAATGATCTCAAAGGCCAAGAATCAACCTCACAAGTTGGGAGGATAGAAATCATCAGTGGCTGTTTCTCCTGCTGTTACAAGTCTCAAATCAAACTGAGGGTTTTGTGCAAAGAGGGTTAAAACACTAGTAATTCAGTGCCTACCAGCTGGGCAGAATAATAAAGCCTGCATTTCTGTGTTGTTACGGGGCGAATGCTGCAGAAACAGGAATTTTATTACATAATTATGCCTCCTACATAAAGCTTTAAGGGGGGGGGAAGCTCGCAGGGCTGTGTGTCATTAAAATGACATGAAATATGCCTCCATGTTCAGAGTCCTATGTGTGCTTAAGACTGTATGATACATGCACGCTCTTAGTGGCCTTGCTGCATTCATGAAATTCAGTTCCCTCTGTTCACAGCTGGGAGAGAGGCATTTAATCAAAACGTGCTGTACTTTCTGCCATAGAAAGGGAAGATGGGAGGATGGGGGTGTTTGTTGTTTGTTATTGTTTTAACAAAGATTTAATTAAGGGAATGAAAGGAAAAAGAGGAGAAAATGCTGATTTGAGCACATTCCCTTTTAAAGGCGGCGAGTCTCAGGACTGCTGCAGGATCCATGAAGTCTTTCTGAATCATCTGTGGTTGCTTTCTGGTGCAACCTTTGCCTTCTGTAGGAGTGTTGCTCACAGGCACTGGTGGAAGTTGCACTCAGCCGTTGTCAGGAGGAGGTAGTCCACCCACAGTCAGAGGCCATAAACAACACTTGGAGATTCGGGGTTGGGGGGGGGAGAAGAGGTTTGGGTAATTGTAGTATTGGCATAAAGAGGGCTCTATATCTCAAAGCACTGGGAAAGCAACAAATCCTAGTAATGTATCTGAGAATGGATCAAGCAGCACTTTTCCTGTTGTGCAAGTGAAGACTCTGACGTTGAATGATTGTAATTCTATTCCAGAAATGGCAGCTCCATGGACTTTCTCTGAGCAAATGCTTAGTGGTCTGTCTGATGAGATTTGTACGTGTTTTCTGTTGTCTGCTCCTTTTTTAACATCCAAAGCACAAAGCTGAAAGGAAGCAAGAGGATACTTCCTTTTTTTATGTGTGTGTATGTCAGCAAGCCACTGATGCAGCCATGAAAAGCATTCTTCTATCCGATTTTTCAATTCTGTGTAAGCCAAACAAAACTAAAGCATTCTTTCTGTCCTGAACAGCTTACAGTTAAAAGAGTTTCACTTGGGAAAGTATTTAAATTATCAGTATTAATGACAGTGTTTAAGTAGTTGTTTGGATTGTATCCTAATAAGGATGCTTTGTTGGATGGGGCTGAAATAGAAAATCTGAAGGTAAGGTATATTGTGTATTAGTGAAGCACCCGGTGATACCTAGCAAGTATTTTGCTGCTTCATCTTCTGCTTTATTTTAATGGATTCCATTGTTGTTGTTTAGTGGGTTGGACAGGGTTGGAGGGAGGCACGCAGATATGTGGCACCTGTGGCATAGGGAAGACAGAGGAAGCAAGAGTGATGTAGGTGGCATAGCCAGAGATATTCTGTATGGGAATGGCAGAGATGTGAATGAAAACCATCATTTCCTAGCTTCTTTTTTACATACGAAGTAAAGATAACAACTATGTTAGTTCTCCTCTAGAAGAGAGGCATGAAAAGCTGGGTCTCTTTTAATATCAGGTTTCTTTGGGTGTTCACTTGGCTGTCACTTGGTGCCTTGTGGGATAATCATGTGTGACTTTTGGCAGCACTGGAAAAAGAAAGCCAACTCGGAAATACTGGCTTAAATTCTGACTCTTATCAGTCTAAGCAAAGTTAATGGGCTTTCATTACTCTAATGAGGAATGCAAAGGTTTAGAGGTTGCTTAGTTACTGGGCCTGCAGAGATTTCAGACAGTAGGACATAACTCATATATCCCCCAGATATATTTTTATCACCACAGTCATGATAACATAATATGTCATGCTGCCAGTCTGCCACTGTACACGAAACATTTCAGCTGGTGATCTGTATGTTGCACAAGACCCATAGCATGATTCTGTGTGACCTCCCACTTCTTCCAAAACATGTGGGAACGCCTCCTCTCGTATTTTCTGTATTGAAAGGCAACGTTTATGGTGCCATCTTTATGTTTGAGGATCTTTTTATTCTCATTTATGTGGGCAAGGCCTCACAGATGAGTATATCAGAGCTCTAGTACAACATGCAAGATTTCCAGACTGGAACACAGCTGCTCTCTAGGTGAAGTCACCTGGTCAATTCCCTTTGTTTCCACAGATCCTTTCCCAGCACGTCCAGCAAGTCCTAACTATTAATTTCAATGACACAACCAAGATTTTAGTCCTGTTATCATTGCTATATCAGTGGAACAGCAATGCCAGGCCTCTTTTGCCTGAATAAAATTGTCAGATGGTTCTAACACTGCAAAGTCCTTGGTAGTGGCTGTAATGTATGAGGCAGAGAAAAGCAAACTTGACAGTGGATCTGTGCTGAGCTGACAATAGCAGAGGTTGGAATCGATCGAAAATCATTGAGAGAGAACAGAACGGCTGACTTAGTTTTAACCCCATTCTTCAAGTGCTCTCTCTGCCTGACTCAACATGCAAAATCCCAGCAGCCCAACTGAGGTCAGGGAACAGGAGAGGATACAACTGTTTTATCTGCCTTATCCACAGAGAACATTTTATGCCTCAGTGATTTGGGTAAGCCATGAACAAGTTATTCGATTATAAACCGAACATATAAGAAGCAGTGATGTTTTACAAATCTCCCTCTAAGTCTGCAGTTAACTTAAGCAAGAGGTCAGCAAAATTTCTTAACAGCTGAATGGTTTGCACTGCCTGCCCAAGTATAAGCTGCCTTAACAAAGTCTCTGCCTACACAAGGCAGGCATAAGAGGCCTGATCCACATTCGTAACATTCATTGAGCCTTTCGAAAGTAGTGCTAAATACTGAAATTAGCTTGCATTATTTTAAAGCCTTAGTTAAAACCAGCATGGCTGGTATGATGTAAGTGCCTGGATAAAGGCAAGCAACATGTGCACAGGTAAAATTCTGGCACTACTGAAGAAAGTGGGCAGGCCTTGTGGTGATTGCAGTGAAATGCAACTTCACCTGTAGTGTTTAGCAAGTTGAGAGTCAGGCCTGGACTGATTTTTCCCTTTCCCCCTCCCCCCCCCATTTCTCCTCACTTTTATTGTGAGGAGACAGATATGGCTTTATTTTTCTTGCAGTTACCAGGAGGTGAGAGGAACAACAGGGACCTGAGGATAAATGAAAAGAGCCTCTAAGTGGTCTGTGCAGTTACATGTAACATGCAAAAAACCCATGGCAGACACACGATTTACATGTTGAACTGCAACATATGATGGCTACTAGCTATTAGAAACTATATAACTCTGTATAACAAACATCTTTAATTACTCTTAGCTAAAGATTATAATGCTGAAAACACAAATTTTCACTGGATACCCTTGCAGGTGAAAGGCTGGAGGAAGAAAGAAAGGAGGGGGGAAAAAATGACAGTGAATAAGCCACAAACCACAAAGCATTTGCCATCTAGCTTTATACAAGTCCAGTTGGGTGTACTCTATTGCAGACAGACCATGTCCTGTGCTCTGCCTGAGACTGCCGTGCTGGTACACATGACACAGCACTCCTGGGTACAGCCTAACAGGGCATGGTCTCTTCTCAAAGCATTTACTTCCCTTTTGGTGAGTATTAAGTTTCAGTCACTAGTCTTTCAAGTGAGTGACTTTCCCAATAGCAAACTTATTCCCTTCCTCTGAATTATGGAATGAGAGCAATATTTATGCCACAGATATTAAACAGTGAGGGAGGTTAGGCAGTTCTCAGCTCTGAGACAAGTGTTCCAGTATTTCCAGCAGTCATGGGAGAGTTCAGAGGCCTACAGTGTGAGGGAAGGTAACTTCTGAACTCAGCTTATCTTCCTGCTCAGCACTGACTGCTTTCTGTTGCTCTTTTTCCTGTTTGAGAATGCCATGTGTCAAGGAGTCTATTTCCATTCCATCTCCTGCAATTTTCTGGTGGCCAGGACACAGCCAAACTCTTGAAGTGCAATTAAGGGGACAAGGCAGATAAGAAATCCTGAAGACATGGATAGAAGACAAGAATACCACTGGGCAGAAAAAGGGGATTCAAGTTCACAGTTTTCATGGACCAGAGATGCTAGTGAAGCTGAAAAGCTGATTCCGTTTTGCGTTATCACCACCCACTTTTTCCAGAGATGTTCTACTTTTCTCAGCGGCCTCCCTATTGCTGTAGCTATAAATAAGTATATATCTGATGCGTGAGAGATTCACGTTTAAGTTTATATTTAAGCTGCAAGGTTATATATAATGCAGTCCTGTTAATGATGATAAAAGCCTCATTGTTCTGTTCATGCACGTTACACTGGGATAAAACACGTTCATGCGTATGTGTGCATACAGACATATATTAATATATCTAGTCAGGCATAGAACAAAAAAGAAGATCCAAATTCTCTACTTCATATCTGTAACTGGGTGTTGGTGTAATTAACTTGCATGATGTAATGGGAATAGTTCTGTTATAAGACTGGAGCAACAGCATGGCAAAGCCCTATCTGTTTGCACACACAGACTAAGGTTTCAAACGGTTGCCGAAGTGGGCTGTGGAGTCTCCTCTGGAGACATTCAGAACCCATCTGGATAAATTCCTGTGTGACTTACTCTAGGTGGTCCTGCTCTGGCAGGGGGGTTGGACTAGATGAGACCTTTCAAGGTCCCTTCTAACCCTTAACATTCTGTGATTCTATGGTAAAATATGCAATTACTAAGTTTGGTCATTCCAGGTTCACTTGTAAGAATCTCCCTTTCTAAACCTTGCTAAAGCATTTCTGAAGCTGGTTTCCTCATGGTGTTTAAAAAGTGACTGTGTTTTATCTTTCCAGCAAACTTCATGGTGCTTTTTTTTTTTTAAATTAATTAGTAAGCTTTGCTTCAGTCGTTCTATAGAGTGGCAATCCTTTACTGGACATGGAAATGTTCGTTAAGTTTATATAGAAGAAGTGGCTAGCCTTAAGGAGCAAGAAGGAGTTATTGGCATGGTAACCAGCAAATATTTAGATGGTATGGATCACTTGCCAAAAAGAGTATGAATCTGGGATGCCAATCCTTTCTTCAAATGAGGCTCTGTTAACTTGACAAAAATATTCCTGATTTTCTAGTTGTGGAGCATGTTAATGATATAAATCTATAGGAGACTGTAGTACCTGTAGTTCTTTAGACTGGTTATAAAGAGATCAACACATTGGTTTTGGAGTGTAGCTTCACTGCTCATGTTTTCTGCAGACTTTGAGGGAGCAAATTAAACCAGCTAGAAACTGGACATTCACCTCTCCAAAATTGTTGGAGGACATCCACCCCTCCATGTTAACTCAGTCTCTATTTCAGACTGCTCCAGCCAACTTGGTTGTCAGAGGTTCAGAGTTAGGTGGAATGGGGGTATTCAAATGCCCATAACAGTGCTGGCTGGCACAGAGCTGTGCGGGCAGGCTCTGCTCTTACGCTACACTGCACAGCAGTGGCTGCCAGCAAGGGATTTTCCAAATGGAGGAGGCTTTTGCCTGTGAACATGGGGTTGATTATTAGCCACTTAGCTTAGGGGTCCCATGCTTGAGGGAAATTCATGGCTTTGCAAGCCACCCAGCCTCAGATGAAGAGTTAAATTACTATGTGCAAGCTCTTAGAAAGTACCAAGTACAATGTGTTAGTTTATACCTCAGTGGGAAAGTTCTAAGTTAATCAGCCTTTACCTCATATTTGCTATGATCTTAGAGTGCACAAACAGTTACTTACTGTAGCTCATCTGATTCCTGGTAATTTGTTATGCTTGTAAACTTGGTTACTTCAGTAATCTCACGGACACTAGTGTAGTCCACAGCATGCCTGATTCTGTGCGTTTTAAAAGACTTTAAAAAAACATTTTTAACTAATTTGACATCTGTTTGTTAATCAAATGTATGGTTTTTAGTTGCAGTTGGGCAAGCCAATTTCAAATAACTTTTTTAGGTACTTACAGAACTCAGGAAAGGATTCTGTTATTTCTCTAAAGTTACAGCTAGTAAATGCATCTTCTACTGAGCATAAGTAATAGCTGATTACACAACTGCTTACATGAAGGAGTCTCATTTTGTCCTCCATTTCTGGAGCCTGAATGGCAAAGACAGAGGTCTTAGTCCCTGTGTATTTGCACAACACTGGATTTCCAGGGGCGTTTCTTTTTTGTTAGTGCTGTTAGCGCATTCTTTTCAAATGAACAAGAATGGAAGTATTAGTGAATGAAATCCAGCAAAGAATTCACCAACAGCCACTCGATAGCATGAGGCAGAGGAGCAGTAGGAAAGTGTCCTCACAAGCATGCTGAGGGGATCAGCTGAAGGATGACAGGCTTTCAGTATTCTGCCTGAGTGTCAAGTCTGCAAATGGGATTACAAACCAGTGACAACTGTGATGGCTGGTATTATGTGGACACCTGTTCACCCAATGCTGGACTCGGACTAGTGTCCACATAGGATGTTGAACAGTCACCAGATGGTAATGGCTTTCGGTTACTATGCATTTTTTCTGGATTTGATCCAGCAATTTAGACAAGATGCACTTTGCTAGCAAAACAGCATTAGAAGTGATGTGCTCTCAAAGGCATTCAAATAAAAAGGTTTGTTACTGAACTACAAAACTCCCTGTGTGAAGTGAGTTCAGATTTGTGTCAGTAAAGTTTAACCAAGTGCCAGGGTCTAAAGTAGCCACTCAGTAACAAATGGTTCCACAATCTAGTAATTAATGAGAGCTGCTGCATAACTCAGAAACTTACAGAACTGACTGACATCTGGCTGAATAGTGTGCCCAGGTGGCCAAGAAAGCTGATGGTATCCTGGCCTGTATAAAAAATAGTGTGACCAGCAGGGCCAAGGAGTTGATTGTCCCTCCGTATGTGGCACTGGTGAGGCCGCATCTCAAATACTATGTCGAGTTCTGGGCTCCTCGCTACAAGAAGGACATGGAGATGCTGGAGCGTGTCCAGAGATGGGCAACAAAGCTGGTGAAAGGTCTAGAGAATAGTTCTTAGGAGGAGTGGCTGAGGGAGCTGGGGATGTTTAGCCTAGAGAAGAGGAGGCTGAGAGGAGATATGATCACTCTCTACAACTAACTACCTGAAGGGAAGTTGTAGTGAGGTGGGGGTCAATCTCTTCTCTCCAGTAATGAATGATAGAACATGAGAAAACGGGTTCAAGTTGCTCCAGGGGAGGTTTAGATTGGACATTAGGAAGAACTTTTTCTCTTTCATTAAGCATTGGAATCAGCTGCCCAGGGAGGTGGTGGAGTCACCATCCCTACAGGTACTGAAAAGATGTGTAGATGAGGTGCTGAGGGATATGGTTTAGTTTAGTAATGAGCTTGGCAGTGTGAGATTAGTGGTTGAACTTGATGATCTTAAAGGTCTTTTCCAACTTTAATGATGCTATGATTCTGTGATCTTATGTCAGTAAAGGTATGACTGAAATGTTGCTACTGTCTGAATAACTTACAGTCAGTGCAATGGTTGAAAGTTTGGGTGTAGATACAAAAGTATGCTCTGAGGAGGGGGACATCCTGTACGCTGTACAGCATTTCTCCATCTATTCTTTTGCTTAAATTGTGTAAGATTGTGTGTCACTGTGTTCCAGCTACTTTAGTTGGTGTATTTTACAAGTTGTTTCTTTCAAATCTAGTGGGAATTATTTTTCTTGCCAGAAGCCTGTGTTTATTTTACTGGACAAAATTTGGACCAGCAGAGCAAGGGGAGTGGGGATCAGTTTGAGTATGAAAAAAGTACTTTGTTGACTTTTCTTCTTCCAGGACTTAGTCTGTCTGTATGGCCCCATTCTGGACACTCAGCTGCTTACTGTTCAGGGAAGTCCCAGAGTTCAAACCTGCAAACTGACTGGGGAAGGTGGAGAGAGGAGGAAGCCCCTCAAGTGATCTAGGCTTAGCAGGGCCCCTCCAAAGTCACTGGAGCAGCCCTTTGCTGGCATAAAATGCGTTCACTTCATCAGCATCGTACACCATTGTGCTCAGAGATGTAGATAAGCATAGGTCTTTCTGGCCCTAAGAGTGTTTCAGATCACTGTGAAGTCTGAAATGCTTTGGTGAAGTGGTGATGACTTATGATAGCCAAAATGGTGAAGAGGTACTGATTTCTAATAGCCAAAACAGAACACTGATCTCCATGCTGCCCATAAATCCCTGCTGCTTAGGTACAATGGTAACACTTGTGTTATGTCTCTCTGTTCTTGAATTGTTCCATTTGGCACTCAGTTCACAATAATTCTCTTGAACACATTACTGTTTCTCATGACACCATAAATCCTGTTTTAATTTTGGCCATTTATTGCACTCTAAGTTCCTGTTTCAGGTTTTCTTTTGGTTTCTTCATGATTTGATCATAGATTTGCTACTTCAGTGTCTATGTTTCTTGGTATCATGCGATTAGCACATTAAGGTAGATATCTGTTGCGATGTGCTTCAAAAGGATTTGTTATGTGGGGAGCTTCTTATTATTCTGTCTTTCAATCATCTTACAAGCTTTCTTTTAGTTGTTTTATGGGCTTTTTTCCTTAGTAGCCACATTTTTTTTTTTCATTTGAACTTTCTCTGCATGTAGATGACATCTTAAACTCTTACATCATGTCATCTGTTTGATGCAGAAGGTTCTTGGGACCAGTCAAGCTTGATAAGAAAATGTTGAGCTCTTGGAATGTCACACACAAGATCAGCACTGCAGTTGTGTGTATCCTTTATATATCAATGGTTTATCCCTGTCTAGAGAAAGGGTTAACAGCTGTGCTTGTGTGGCTAAAGAGAATTACTGGCCTGGCATCTAATTATCTTCTCTGGAGGGTCAGCTATTCCAAGAATCAGGTTATTAAAATGAGAACTGACTGTCTCTCATTTTGAGTTCGGATTTTTTTTTTTTCCCCCCATAAAAAAAAAATCCTGCACAGGGCATGAAAAATTAGGAACATTGTTTGAAGTAGATGAATATTTTTTTGAATTACAGGTAAAAAATACTCTGTGAAATTCTCTTTTGGGTTTATTAACAGTATTTTTTACCTGTATAGATAAAATAGACATATAAGAATGTTACCTGGCTGATTGGCCCTCTTGTTGCACTGTATTTCTGCTGGAAACTGAAGTTCTTCCTGCTTCTTACCTGGGATAGTTTTCAGCTAATGATACACTGTGAGGTCTTTGAGCCTATTACTAGTTCCTGCATCCATAGTTTGTGTGAGTTTCTTGTTTGTTCCTCTGTATTACCTCTATTTGATAGTAAATTGTGAGAAGAAATTTTCAGTGACTATGATATTGTTAGGTAGTAGAGGGCAGAGTCATTAAAGTTCTTTTTTTGGTTTATTGTAGCCAAGAATATGGCTGTTCCTGCATACTTTGCCATCTATCTGTTGGTTTAGATTTTCTAGTTTCAGTTACTTCTCAGGAATATTACGCTAGTGAAATGTGTAATTGTAAATACTATTTGGGTGCTCTTGTTAGTTCTTGCCTTTCCAAACTCAAAAGGTTGACTATTGAATAGTTGGTACTTTACTAGAATCACCTATCAGGCTTGCAGGAAGATACCATGTGTGACTCCTTACAAGAGTTACATTTTCTTTATCTGCTGTTTGCAAGTGTCATTTTGCTCCAGTTGAAGTTGATTTCAGGGGCACATCCTTTGGTTTGCATGCTGCTACGGGTGTCAGAATCCCAAGCAGGGCTGCCTGGGGTAGCTGCATCTCTGTGGCCAGATCTTCCCCCTCGGTTTCTCACAGGGAGGACCCTGGCTGTGAGGCCCAACCTCAGGTGGACAAAACACTTTTGGGTGGTAGAGAATGTCACACTGTCTAGTGCCCTGATTTATTGTTTTGGTTCCCCTGCAGTACTTAGACTGTTTCACATCCTGACTTTTATTATCTGAGGAATATTATTGGCAACAGATAATTTCCCTCAGTCATAGAGAGAGATTTTAATTCATGCTTTCTTGAGTTTGAGACTGGGTTATTTGATTTTATCTGGTTTCAGTCTTTAACTCTTGTAAGCAAAGTTGAAAAGCTGCAGGAAGGCTGATGCCAGAAAAAAAAAAAAAAAGGTTTTCAGAACAGGAGAAGTCTTTAGTGTTTTCTCTTCAGTGGTGTGTCAGTTGCAAACTCTTCATACTGATTTATAAAGCTTTGCATGGCCTTCGACTGTCTGATGAAACTGTCTTGATAACCACCTACTGCTTCTGCCTTCCTGACAGTGGGACTGAATTTCACTCTGCCAGTCACAGAGCATTTTGCCATTATTCTTCTGCTTTGTGAAATTCTCTTTCCATGATAAGAGCCGTCATTCCACTGAGACTTTGAAAAAAGAAGTCTGGGTTTTGGTGCACCCACTTGACACTAGCAGCGAGATGCTCAGCTGGTGTTCTGTTACTTGTGATGCGAGTGACATGAAGCAGCAGTTTCACCAAATAGCTCACGTTTGCTTGGAATCCCCCTCCCTCAGAAAATACATCATCCATGTAGAACATATAAGACTTTAAAAAAATTTTAAAGAGGTAATTAATGATCTAATCAGAATGAGTTTAAGGCCAGGAGTTGACTAGTTGAGCTTTTTGTAGTTATGCTGCTAGTTACATATTTTCTGATTTAGTGGAGTTACATCAGCTGCCTCATTTCTCACCTTTAGAGAAAAGAGAATATCCTTTCCCCTTATTGCGCTGCAAACGTGCTACCAGAGTTTGTGAAACAGTAAAATGATGTGGACTGTATAGGGTCTGGTGATCTACCCTGTGAAAGAAGAGTTTGACCCACACTGAAATGTCTAGAGTTGCTTTGATAAAATGAGGCAGAGGAAAGGCCTCTGCTGATGAAGTAAGAAAGTCCATTAAAAAAAGCAAAAAGCTAGTGGTTTAGCACCAGGTCATGTTTACTGAGAAGTCCTCAGTGACAGAGAGTGCCAGTTAGCAGGATCACATGATGTTTTGCCTTCCAGCTGTCTACTACTCTGTGTGTATTTGTTTAATTTCTGTTATCAAAACTAGGATGGACATTTTAAAAGCAAGCTGTTGCTTAAAGAAAACCTATAGAAAACATCATTAAACCTCAGATTTAGAAGCAGCGAAGAATCCCTTTGCATGGAATGCAAGATTATTTATGCTAAGAAAACCTTTACGTAAACTTTTCTGGTTAGTGTACAAAAAACAAGTTGTACTAAACTGAGTCAATGGAAAGGTGGGAGCTTAGAGCCAGCTGTCATGTTTGTCACAGGCAGAAAGATTGTGTTAGCAACATGGTATGGACATGAGAAGGACTAGGGATTGGGTAAACAGCAATATCCTTACTACCACCACCTCAAAAAATAAACCCCTCCCAAAACACAACTGAAATCGAATCCCATGCACAGAGAGAATGTGTACTTCAGTTGTCTTATCATGGTGTCCTGTTGGCTTGAGCTGTTCCTCCGTGGCTGCTAAGGAAGGACAGAATATAGATGGGTTTTGAGAGAGAGATCCGGATTGTTTCTAAAATGGTTTTGTCCTTTAGGCTTTTTCTTGTTCTCAGCATACATATCTGCTTTTTATTCGATGTATTGAAAGGAGCAAGCTTTATGAAAATCTTGTCTGTAAAGAAAACCCCTTTCCTCTAGTGTGCTTAATTTTTATCAACAAAAGTGGAAACTAGACTAAAGGAAGGTGGTGTGGTTTTTGTGGTTTTGGTTTGGGTTTTGTTTTTTTGTGGTTTTTTGTGTGTTTTTTTGTTGTTGTTGTTGTTTTGTTTTTGTTAAGGCAAATCCCCTATTCTCCCCTACCAAATAAAAGTCTTAAATCAATACACTTATCTTTGCAGTTAATCTCCTACAGTGAAACTGGTGAAGCATATAGGGAATGTGATGTTTGTGGTGTTTTATTTAAAAAAAAAAAAAAAAAAAAGGCTTAATGACTCCCTTTCTTCCTGCTTATTCCAGTAACTTAAAGTACAAATTAAACGGTGGGCTGTTTGTTAGCAGACACAGTTCTTCCTCAGGTCGTGCCAATTCAGAGTTGAGCATGCAACTCAATCCTGAAAGTGTGAGCTTTTAAATTGTCTATGTGCAATGAGGAAATCATGGGACAGCCTGAGCCTGTGGAGAGACACTGTGTGATATGGTTGGTGACTCTGCAACATCCTTTCTGAGTGGGTGAGAGCATGCTTGCTGCATCCCTGTTTCGAACAGTGTCTGCTATGTTGTTGCCATCCCAAGGTTCAGCAAATGGGCTCTGCCTGTCCTGGGGTCTCAATGCCTCTCTGAGGATAGCTGTGTGAGTTCAGTCAGCTGGAGTGGGGGGGAGGGTGTCAGTCTGCAGGTTGTTCATCCAGACTGTCTTGCTGTGATCAGGGTTGTTGGAATACAGGAAAGATTGTGACCGTGTTGCTCACGATAGCTGTCAAACAAATGAAGCCACTCCTCATGGTATGAGCAAAGTGGATGAATGTTATAGTACAGTCCTTTTGGCATTGCTTGGCCTGGGGGCACAAAGCTCTTGGCAAAGAAAAGCAACTCAAGGGGTAAACCAGATTACCTCAGTATGCAGTGGTTTACCCTAATATACTAGGCCACCCTTTTTTTTTTTTTCTTTTTTTACATTGAGGCACTGCTGCTGTCAGGAGACGAGAAAGGGGTTAGAGACCAGTAATGACCTGCTATGCTTGAAGTACATTCAATACCATCATTTCTGCAAGCACTGTGAAGCAGGCTGCTTTGGGAGATGCTACATCTTGCAAGGCAGGATACTACTCTTGGCTCTGGGCTTTTCTTGAGTTTAGAGCTCAGCAATAAATAAGAGAGGATGCCTTCAGCAGAAGTAAGTCCTTGCCTTTTGCAGGGCTATTGCTGTTGGCTCCCAGGACTTCAGTACTCTGCGTAAAGTGGGCACTGGGTCTCTGAAAGCAGTTGTTACTTCCAACTCCTTGCTGCTGCAAAGAAATGAGACAATAGGAAAAGGCCTCAGATGTACTGACAGGCAGAGGGTCCCAGAGCCTCCAGGTTTGGAGCCCCTATATAGCAGCAATTTTTGTTCTTCACTTAAAGCATTATGTGCAGACAGATGAAAATGGGATGTCAAAAGTCTAAATATATTACTGGGTCTGGGCTTTCATCTTGGCTAACTGCATTGATATTGCAAACAGATTTCACATTCATGAGATTATAACAATGTCCATGACTTCATTTAAAGTTATGAATGTATCCCATTGGGAATCCTCAAAGCCATCTAATGCCTAAGTTTACATTTTCAGTCAGTTCTTTAGGCACTAGTAGAAGACAACTGCAAATTCAAACACCTCAAGTAACCTCCTTGCAAAAAAATATTGAAAGGCACCTTCTGAAAAGTTAATCACAAGTAGACTTTTCTGCAGTCTTCAAATCTCTGCTCCTTTTCCTGGAATTTGGCAGTTTTGCCCATGGTGCCACACATTAATGCATTCCCAGAACAGCTCTGCAGAGAGCAAGCCAGGAAAACCCCTGAGGATATCCTCAACTACCACTGTAGTTGGCAAGAAGATGTCAGGTTGCAGCCTGAGTTGTAGGTGATGTTATAGAACTGAGGCCCAGGAGAATCTGAGGAAGTGGAATACGATTCTTGGTGTCACTTGATGCAGGTTATCACATTCACATGACGGCAGACCAACAGAATGCAAATTTTAGATGCACACAACATCTTTGGGTTAATACCCAAGCAATGCTTGTCAACGTGTTATGTATTTTTCTGTATTTCATCTGAGTCCAAGGTTAGTGTCGATGTGACTTCCATTATGCCTTTCATATTACCGGTAAAGAGAATGAGTATGTCTTCAGATGAGAAAATGAAGCAGTTTTCAATATGGGAGCATTCACTTTTGCACAGGTTTTGGTAAGAGTTTGACTGAAGCACAGGAAATGTGACAATGCCAGGGCTTCACTTCTGTTGGGCTCTTTCAGTCTTGGAGCTGTGAAAAGGAGGATTGGTCTAAGGCAAGCAAATGCATAAATTTTAGGAACAACAAGAAGCAAAGTGAGAGGATCATAGATGTTTACATTTTCGGGATAAATGTTCATACTTCTTCCCACATTGCCTTCAATTTATTTGTGTATATTAGCAATGATTCAAAAACTAATAAAGGTTAAAACTTATAATTACTGCAAGAATCTAGGGAAACCTGCGTGTTTGAGTAAGCCCCTGCGCTGCCTCTACACCAATACATGCAGCCTGGGGAATAAGCAGGAGGAACTGGAGATGTGGATGCAGATGTGGGGTTATGACCTCATTGCAGTCACAGAGACGTTGTGGGACAGCTGCCATGACTGGAGCACAGCCATGGAGGGCTATTGATTGTTTACCTGCTCGGGCAGGTAAACCTCTCAGTCTTTTTTCTTTTTATTGTATTAATTTATTTATACCAGGCTGCTTCTCATAGTACCAATGGGTTACTCTCAATAGCCAACTTTTTCCACCTCTATCCAGTTGCAGTAAGCCGCAAGTTTTGTTGGCAAGCTGAAATCCTTCTATGGAAGGATTAGGATGTTTTTCCGTCAAAAACATAGGTTCCTCTTTAACAAATACATATACATTTTGGATATATTGAATCTAGGGAAGTACCGTTTCCTTTCCTTTTATTATATACCCATTGTATTGTTGAATATAAGGAAAACATAATAGAATCGTCACACAAAAGAGGTGGAAAGGATAACACAACATACTCAGTCACTTTCAAGCCCCCCATTCTAAATAGCAAGAGGGTTCTGGTTGGTTTTTTTGACCCCATCTGTTTAGAGCTGTGAGGAACTGAAACAGTTGTTCAGCTACTGCAAAGTGAGTTTGATTTCAGAGGTTAGGTGTTCAGAGTTGGAAAGCCTAGCAGTGATATGCTCCATGGGTAGAGGAAGTTAAATTTAGCTTTAAAACTGGATGGAAATGTAGAGCAGTTGGGAAAAATAAACCCACTAGGGTCAGTTACATTGACTTCACAATTAATTTACTTGAGAATGGGGTGGGAAGGAGTGACATATGCCATATATGTAAGAAAATTTTTCTTTCCCCGCTCTTTGCTCAGGGATACAGCCACAACAGTGATGGGTAGGAAAATACCTGATGGCAGTCGCATGGGAGGCTTGCAGATTTTGTGTTCCCTGTGGAATGATGTGCATGAAATCTCTTACGTCACTCTGAATGGCAGCATGAAATAATCTCTCTACCCAGTAATCTCTCAACACAAGTCTCTTGTGTTTCATAAAGGAACTAAGATCTACAAAATAGCTGTTTCTCCTATCTATACCTTCCTCTGCTACTTCTTTCCCTTTCAGTAAGAAACTGCTGTTTAGAAATAGCTGGGATATAAGCTTGTCTTCTGGTGGTTGAAGAATGTTACAGACAGCATCTTAATAAAGTTTGTTAAGTTGCGGGGGTGGAGGGGGAGTGCATGTTAACAGATAATGAGAGAAAAGGTAGATAGAAGTAAAAACTCATGTCCTTTCTGCATAACCTTAGCTCTAGCTTCATTCCTTTCTCATCTTTTTCCTTATAACACATTGCATTTTATATGCTTATTGTTTCAGGCACAGAAGATGCTTTTTATGACTTGCATTAAATACAGGCTTTATTGAGATTGCCTGTTGTCGTTGTTAGTAGGCTCTAATTAAGCTCTTATATTAAAAACCACAATATGCTGAGCACTTGAGCTGCTTTCTGTGGGTGGGAGCCAGTGGGATGCAGAGCACTGGCACCTGTTGGCTGCCATCTCTGAGGGGTGTATTGCACTTCTGCAGAGGGGACCCTCTACACACAGCAGCAGCACAGTACCTCGTCTAAACCCTTCTTTCTCTGTCTCTCCCCTTCTCTCTCACACAGGCACACACACACGTAGCTAGTTTTGCTGTCTGCCGCTTCTGCTTTCTGTTGCTAAGTGAACAGCTCTAGCTCACACACAGTGAAGAGCCAATAGCATCCTGACCTTCAAAGGCTGGTAAAAGCCGAAGAAAAGGAATCCAACGGTGCTGTCTTTTCTTTGCTCTCCGCCCACCCTCCCCTTTCACAGGGAAGTGAGGAGGGGAGAGGGAGAACACAGGATGGTGAGGATAACTCATAATAGCCATTCATGTTCTGGAGATAAACACAGTAATACAGAGGGAAAGAAAGAGAATATGATGCTCCTTTGTATTTATATGCACACAGAGGCAAAAATATTTTTCCTTGTGCTGTGAGCTCCAAGCTGTGATTAGGAAATGAGTTAACATGGTGAAGTTATTTTACTGTGGTCTTAATGGTTGTTAATCTTCTACTAATCACTGATACTGGAATGTATTGTGAGGCTCATCTTTCTCTCAATCAGAGAAACACTTCAGGAAGGCTTCAGCCTTCTCATTCAGCCTTCACCTTACAACTGTTGTTTCCCCTGCTCTCCTTCATGAGTATTTGGGGAGGGTAAGGTTGCTCAGCAGCCTGCAGACACTTGTGTGATTGTTGCAGTCAGAAGAAGCAAACAGGCAGGCAGTCAACAACTGTAGGAATTGGCCATCTTGTAGTCATAGTTTTTAAAAAAGAAATAGGTTTTCTTTCCCTTCACACAAATTGAGCACAGGATTCTTTTGCAATTCAAGTGATAAGCTAAAGCACATTCATTGTAGCTTGGCATTAACCAACTGTGAAGTCTTTCCATAGTTTTTTTTCCTTGTGTTTGAAGTTCTCCCTGTTTAAATATGTTTGTATCTTGATAAAAGTTTTTTAAGCACAAAAAAGAAGTGAGTAAATTTTGTCTGTAAACCATTAGTGCCTTTGACAAAGTGACAGCGTGAAGTACTTGTGTTTGTCCAATTGCTGGCTTGAATCTGCTCTTGTACGTGGGGAATATAACACTCACCTCTGCAGCTATGTGGATAATTGCAGTTAGTTCTGGACCTTGAAGGAAATGACATAATTTCTTGTTAAGTGTAAAAGAAAGGAGCATGTTTAGCAATCATTCTTTGGATACCACAGCCACCAAGTTTCTACAGCTGCAAATCAAGTTAAAAGGTGGGTAGATAACTACTGTGCCACCACAGATACCATTTGAGTGAATTGCCCCTGAGAACTGGTAGTTGAACCTGATGAGCAGACTAAAGTCTGTGAAACTCAAAATGTGCCATTAAGAAATAAGGTGGGGTTTTTTTCCACAAGTATTCTAGCCATAAATGACAATTGATCCACTTAAACCACATAATGATTGTTAACCGTTTATTGACAGCTCTGAGCAGTAGCACTGAAGGTTTTCCTTATAACCTAAAAGGATCAGCATAGACCTCTCCTTTTTTTCATCTATCACCAGAAGACAATGAGCAAACAGTGAAGTCCACAGCAGATCACAGTGCATAACATAACCTACAGGCTATGGGTAATGTATTAAAATGTGCAAATAGGACCAAAGGACAATCGACGTGTCCCTGTGGTGCTGGAGTGGATCTGCTTTAGCATCTCTGCCTGCAGTGGCATGTGGTAAGGATGTCTATGTCAAGTCCAAGGATTTAGAGGCGAAGACTGTTCTCCTGTCTGCTAAGGAAGAAAAGCCTGAAATTTGACTGAATCCATGTGATGCAATAGTTTAACATAGGGTCAGGAGTGCTTTGTGGCGCATTGCTTTAAACCAAAGGTTGCTCTGTTTACAGTCAGGTACAATGTGAATCACTCATGTCTTTTGCCTTGATGTGTCACAGCTGCTGCTGAGCAGGGACAGGACACTGGCCTTTTCAGGCCTATAGAAACCATCTGTTAGTATGTCTCTGGCAAATTTGTTTAGTGCTTTGCAGAACTAATACCACACTTGCCTCTTTAACCCTATTGGCTGCTGTAAAGGAGTGATAGAACTTTGAAGAGCCTGCCACAGTCAATAATTTCACATTGTACAACGAAATACAATGTTACAGCTGTCACCTTTAATTAAAAAATGACACGTTGTCAATCCACAATTGTCAATCCAATTTTAATTTCCAGTTTTGAACAACTCCCTTTGCAGTATTACCAGATTAACTGGCCTTACATAAAAAAATATTCCCATAAAAGCACAGAAGGGTACTTGATAAAAATATAGTTCTGATCGATTTGTTTCAGGAAAACAGAACAACAGAACAACTTGGGGTGATGTCTTGTTTGCGTCTCTGCTCAGAGGCTCTGCTCTCAGAAGCATCTGTCTTTCCTCATGCAGAGGCTCAGCCAATGGTGAAGAGTGTAACAGGTACCTCAGCTTAGGGAGTCTTTTTCCATGGATGTGTTCCTTTCTCTCATGGAGCTTGGCAGCAAAGACTGGGGGCACTGGGCTCTTCTGACCCTGGGTTGCCTGCAGCCATGTGCCTCCATTGTTTGCTGGCCCTGCAGGGCAGCTGCTAGGCAAGCTGGTGCAGAGCAGGTGCTTGGCATCTATCTCTCTTCTGGGTGGAACTTGGTCACTGTCCCTTACTATTCCTCTGCCCCAGAGCAACCATCAGTATACAGGTGGGGCTGGCACAGGAAAGCTCATGTGCTTCTGAAAGCGTTTTTTTTTTTTTTTTTCTCCCTTTAAGTCACTGAGATGTCTGTATAATGCTGCATGAGAGTATTTCTTTCTGCTCTGGTTTGTTCACTCACTAAGGTGTGAATTGGCATGGTTATGTTTTGCTGCCTTTATAAAATTCCCATAAAGACCTCCCCCCCACCCCTTTTGCAGATCTGTTTTAATTCTCTTGAACAAAATTCACTGTGTGCAAACCCATTTGTCTATCTCAGCTGTCGTGTTGTGTGGTGTTCCCAATGTGCCTATCACCATGGTATCTAAGCACTTCTTAATATATTCCATCTGAAATTTGCTGTGTGTTTCAACCTTAACAAAGCTTCAGTAAGAGGAAGGGCAGTTAGAGAAGAAAAGAGAGTAGTTAAGAGAAGAAAAATAGGTTCAGAACATCCTAGTTGGTTACATTACTCCTTCCTTCTCCACAAAGGATTTTTACAAATGAAATTTTGATATGCAAACTAAGGCCAACTTTTGTCAGTTCAGTTTACTCTCTGAACCTGGAGTTTATCGATTGCCCTGTCACCTCCCATAACTGCACCATTTGCTAATCTCTTCTGCCTTTCCCCTGTTTTTCTGCCCCAGCACAGCTCACTCAGGCTTTGTTTGTGTTAGGCAAGTCTGCAGTGTAAATAAATTGATGTATCAATAGCTACCTCATTGTAGACTTTTCTTACAAGCACCCTTCTGGCACAACAGGAAGCTCAAATTGTGTAAGTTGGTTTGGCAATTAACTCCAATTAGGCTAATCTAGAATATAGCCTTGCAGTGTGCCAATTTAAAGATTTCTCTTTTTTGTGTGTGTGTTTTCTGCTGGTGTAACTAATCAGTTCAGGTGCCTGTATAGTTGGAGGTTTTTGGTTTATTTTTCTTTCTTGTAGCACAAATAAGCTGTTGTGCAATCCAGCAATAGAGACATGCAGTCTACAGTTTAGGGCATCAGATTGTTTGGTCCATCAGTTCAGGCGGCTGGCATTTGGCAGTGCCCTTGCAGTGTCTGAAAGACGACTCAATGGTGCCTGTGGCTGGTGGTACAGCCCTGGGTGTGATGGTCCTCGAATCCCCTCCTCCATGATGCCACAGTCCAGATCAGGGTACGTGGCTCCCCTTGCGTTATGGTTGGTATGAAGTGCTTTGGGGTTCAGTCCCTTTGAGATCAGAGCACATTTGCATGTGTACACGTGTGTTCACATAGAAAGTACTCCCTGTCCCAAAAATCTTTCTGGGAAAACAAATATTGACTTCCCCTTGCCTTGCAAGTTACACAGGTGGTTGTTTCTGACCCTGCTGGCTTGGAAGTTAGCTCTGTAGAGTCAGAAGAATACACTTAAGGTGAAAGTGGCAAAACAGGCTGACTTAGTTTTGCCCTGCTAGTGTTCAAACCCACACTGTATAAAGAAGAATCTGTCGTTCTGTAACTGCTGCTGCCGAATGCTTGAATTTATACAATTCCTATTGTCTAGAGAAGTCCAAATGATCTAAAAACTATTCTTGGTGTGGGAGAGTTAATTTCAAGACACAAAATAAGTGTATGTATTAGAATGTAATATAAAATCATCTGTGACTCTTAAAATATTTAACAGCATGAAGTGGATCATTCCTGCCTGATTTTACACAACTGTGTAGAATTCCTATAGTGTCATACGCTTGCTATTAATCATACAGATAGAACTGTCATCTTTGTGGGCTCTGCTGGAATTGCTAAGGTGCCCTCTGCAGAGGATACTGTGGCTAATGTTCTCATTAGCAACTAATTGGCTAAAGAGACTTCTCTCACATTGCATTTAGTCTGATTGATAGTTTTCTATCACCTGATGGGTGGAATGGACAGCCAAACCAATTATCACAGCAAAGAGTGCTATATACCCAAAGAGTTCAGGCAGAGACAAAAGATCCTTATAAGATTATGTCTAGTCAGTGCCAGCTGAGATTTTGTTAAACTATTAAATGGTTTTGGGTTTGTTTTTTTGATGGTGTGGGGTGGGGTTGGTTGTTTTGGCTTTTTTTTTTTTTTGTAAAATCACAATTGAGAACACCTTGAAACTTGTGTATGTCAGGCAACCCCTGTACTGATTTTGGATTGTGGTGATAGTGCTTTGACATTAAGTGACCTTAAGTTGGTGTGGAAGGTTAAAAACAAACTGAGGCATCCTCAGGTGTTAACAGACAGTATTCTGGAGAGATGTATACTCAATTGAGCCTTGTGATTTATAAGTGCTGGGGTATGTGTTATTTGGGCAGTAACCCTTATACATGCACATTATTCAAATTCTTTTTGTGCTTATTTTCTTTTTGTGTAGCTCTAACAGCTTTGAAGGAATGTTTGTGCAGTAATTGAGATGGAAAATTGGGGGGTTTTTTGGTGTGTTTGAGGGTTTTTTTTTTTTTTCTATTGTAGTTAGGGCTTTATTTTTTTTAAATCTTTGCTTGAAGTGAAACAGTTTTTTGGAGAAAGGGAAGAACATGTTGTACAAACCTCACAGGCCTAGTTTCCGGTACTTTGGGAACTTTCACTACTTTTCCAGCATCAATGACAAAGCTACAATTCCTTGTCTCTCTGCCCAGGAAGCTGGTGTGGGCTCTGGAGCATGGCCTCTGCCCCATGTGCGGCCCTTGCTCCTCAGCATGCAGAGCCTGTAGAACAGCACTGCCTCTGCTGCTGCCCTGCCAAGCAGAGCGTGGCACTGCTGCAGATGGAGCCATGCTGGGAGCTGCACAGCTCTTCCTCTGGGAATCCTTGTGCTCATGACAATGTCCTGAACTGGTAAAAGAAAGGAGAGATTTGGCCACCTCTGTAGGAATTTTGATGAAGAATGCCAAAGAGAACATGAGAATTGGTAAGAATCAATGACGATGGCAAAAGATGCCAAGAAGGCCAATGCCACTCTGTAGGGTTGCTCCCACCATTATGCTCCTCCCAGTTTTGTCTCTGGATTGGTCACAGTGTTTCAGGTTCTGGTTTAACTACCTCAGATTAATGCTGATGCTGTGATACTGTTATTCATATATATCATCCAAATCTATCAGCCTGTTGCATTTCCCTGTCATATTTTTAATCTCTGTGTTATCACTTAATTTCAACTGTTGTTCACCTGTTCAGCCAATAAATGACTGTTTCACTCAAGTGGAGGCTCTTTTCCAACTAGAAACTAAAACAGTTTCTGCTTATCTCCTCATGATGTCCTCTCCTGCTCTGGCACTACCTGGCCCTGCAGCCCTCAGCATAGTTTGGTGCAGAGCTGCCCTCTGCTTCCTCTAGTGCAAGAGAAGCAAGGCAGTCCTGTCAGGCTCTCTGTGATGCTCAAGTGTCCCCTGGAAGCAGAGATCTGTCTCCTTGGTACTGTACTCTCTCTCTCCATGGATTTTGGAAAAACAAAACAAAAGCCCACTGTCATAGAGAGTTAGCTAGGAAGCCCACCCCTAGTAATGTGTCACTGTTTAAGTCAGCTCATTTATAGCAGAATTATTTTAAATAAGCTTTCTTTGCTTCATTAAAGTTATCATGAGAACTAGAAGAAAAGAAATGTCTCAGATAAGGGCAGGTGACACATGAGGATGTGGATTCCTTTTCATAAAATGGAAAGCACATGCATGCTGTATTCCCTTTTTTTCTTTTTACTGTATGTTCTTCCCCCTTCATAGGGGTGACTGCAGAGGATGTCAAATAGTTTGGGCTCTGTCCCCCTGAGCCTGTAAACTATGAATGGATCAGGAGAAAAAGAGAAATGGGAGAAAAGCGGAGGAAAAGAAAGGAGGGGGTTACCATGACAAAGTCACGTGGCTGCTGTGTGCATTGCAGGTGCATGGATTGTGGTTTCTTTAAGCGTTTAGTTATTGAGAATGTATAACCCAATGCTCTTAAACAGCACTCCAAGAAGGCTGAATAGAGCTAAGGGAAAATGTATTGGAGCATTGAATCTTTAAATCTCATCATGTACTTTGGCTCTGCATGGCTGGCCCACAAATTATGTCTTTGGGCCATTGCAGTTGTGAAGTAAAAGAAGCACTGGGCACTGCTATCTACAGCTATTTTGAGAAAGACAAGTTTTAAGCTAAGCGTTTCTTTCATCCTCAGTTGTTATTGACTGACAAGGACGGTGCAAGCTGGAAGCATTCTTGACCCGTTTTTTGGGTAGCAGTAGCTTTGTTGAGTGTCTGCACCCTCCCACATGCTGGGAAAAGCCAGAAAACATGTAACTCAACGTGACACAGGGCTTGTTTGTGTTGCAGAATGTGTCCTCTTGCATTAGTATGTAGATTAATCGAGAGCTGGTCTAGGAAACATCACGAGTTTGCATGCTAAGTGTTGATGCTTTGTTATTTAATGAACACACAAAGACCAAAGGGGTAAGTGTAGTTAGTAGCCCCAAGAACAACAAAATACTGCTATATTACAGTGACAAACCACTTAGAAATGCAGTAAGCTTCATCTCTTAATTCCTCATGCAGTTTGCTCCCTTGCATAGACAGGCTTTGTTTCTGGCTTCAAAGTTCATTTCAGTTCATTCTTGAATATAATGCAGCTCCTCATAGACTTCTCAATAAATACATAAGAATAAAACTTAAATGAAAAAAAATAGTGTTCTGATCAGAATTGGACCAAAGCCTTTGCTTTCCAACTCAAATGGGGGAAATTCGGTGTTAAACTTTATTGTTCTATTAGCATTTTAATGAAAAGATTTCCCAGGCATTCCCTAAAGGTAAAGAAATGAGATGTCTCTTAAAAGCATATTTTTATTAAGAGATGCAACCCAGGATGCAATAATTGCACTTCTGGCTAAGGTAAAGGATGGTTTGGGCCAAGGTTGAAATTACAGTCAGCAATGAAGTTTCTCTTTCCTTCTTTTATCTGCTCTTAAGATGTGATTTTAAAATTTTTTTTTAAAAAACTTTCCCCCCCACACATACTATGCATAGCCAGCCCAAGTGGGGCTTTGTTTAGGGTGAACATCTGCTTCTTGTTGTTCTCTGTGAGCCACCTCAACTTTTTTCTTTATTTTGAACTCGATTTTCGAAGTTTCAGTGCAAGTTTCTCTCTAGCCTGCCTTGATTCTACCATATGTAGCCCTTCACTGTAGATAGGGTTATGCTGCATGTGAAGAATCATTCCGAGATTTCATGACACAAATCTTCTGGGAGACCTTGAAGTGCCAGTATCAGTGTGATGCCCTTTCCCTTCAGGCAAAGACAAAATGACATGTGTCTCTAGCCTCAGTGCAGTGCTGGGGCTTTGGCTCGTGGGGCAGCTGCAGACTGCTGCTGCAGCATCCCCTCTGCCAGGTGCAGAGGAAACTGCTGCCTGACAGTTAAACAAACGCAGTTTAGAGAGGTATTGCTAAGGCCGAATTACCTTTTGCCACATGCTCTCCGTTTGTCCAAATGAGAATAGAACAGGGTGGCTTTTTTGTCGTATAATTGTTAATTATGTGTATTTTCTCACACAACTAAAAATTGGAATTATTGGACAAGATAATTATGTACTCTTTTGAGACATCTGGGCTCTCATTCAGACCTATGAACTCTACCATTTATTTCACTGTTCCAGCTTGTACTTGATTTCAGATATGTTTATTGATGTCTGGACTTTATTTTGTTATACAAACTGAATGCCTATAGGATGTGCCAGTGCCATAGGATGGGGTTCTGTGCTCTCAGCACCTGTGCCAGGTACTTAACATTCCTGGAATAATGCTCCTCCTTGGGATGCACAGCTGATGTCTCCAGTAATCTCGGAATGAGCAAATATTGTCTGTGATTATTTAGTCAAATCAGGTGACAAAAGACCCAGGAGAAGCAGGCATGTGGGGAGCTAGAACATATTAGTAGTGAAAATGACTTCAAAATAATTCTCTCTCTTTCAAAATATTTATGTAAGAATTAGATTATCCTCCTTTCATGTTTGCTGTCAGGTTTTCCTGTCCTTTTCTTCAGTACAAGCTTACAACAGTGTCCTTGACTGCAAGGCAAGTTCCTTGGGGTTTTGACTGCATTGCTGTTTCATCTTGTACGAATCTGCACTGCTGCCAATAGCAGAGGTCACACTTTTCAGCACTTGCTACCATCTTATGCCAGCCACAAGTTTCCTACAGCCACTTAGGAAACTGCTGGTTGATCTGATCCAGCAGAAAATAAACTGATAAAAACAAAATTCAGACTTCTGCCATACTTGTAACAACATGGTCTCATAATGGGCTAAAGTGATTGTATAATGGTATGTGCACACTGTGAAAATACAGATCTATATCTATGTCCCAGTCTCTGCTTTTAAAAACTTAACAGTAGTTCAAGGATTGGCATCTCATTCTCCAAGTAAACCCCAGACAGAAAGTTCCCTTCCTCAGTAAGCTGTCCATCTGAGTTACAAAGTCAGTCAAAAAGTGCAAGTAATTGGATATAGTCAGAGACCATGCAAATATGTAGATAACACTTGTGTAAACACAGGACATTCTTATTTTGCTTCCTCTTCAATTTTAATAATACCTTGAGTTGTGGCAGGTATTTCCTTGTAGGAAAGAGGTGAGTTGAAAATGGATAACTATGGAAAACTAATCAAGAAAGCAGAATATTAGCGTGGCTTCAAAATCAAGTAAAGGATAGCCAATAAAAAGACACTAAGTTAAATATTTTGCTGTCATAAGAAGGGTGTTCTGTTGAAGAACTGCAGAAATGACAGCAGGTAAACAGAAAATGTGGATACACTTGTAGGACAGGCACCTCTCTAGTAATGGAGCCTGGTATCTCAATAGCAGTTAAAGCAACACTTACAGTTCAAAGTGGATGCAAGAGGGATGCTCAAAGTGTATTTGTGGTTGCAGTGAAACAAATCTTAGAGGTCCTGAATGTCAGGTCAGGGTGAGAGGGATTTGAAGATGATCTTGGTAATAGACAGAAAATACAAGCGGATCTCCACAACTATTTAAGAAGTAAAATAGAAAAGATGGAGGTAAAAAGTTAGGGCTTAGGCCGTAACCAAATATACAATTTTGTGGGGTGGGAAGGTAGAGCATTTATTATTTGATGAGTTAAATGATAATATTTCAGTAGAAGACAGCTCCTGTTCTGGGCAGGTGTGGAAGAGTTCTCCCTTTGGTGTTCAGATGTTTAGTGTTCAATACCTAGCTACTTTATGTCGAATATCACCCATGTTTGGTTACCAGGGTGCATATCCCTCCCAGAGGATTTCCAGGATAAGGCAGCAGTTTGAGTGTCACTGAGAATGAAATATTGTTTGGTAATTGCTAAACAAGAGCCCAAATACCCTCAGAGGGGTATTTGAGCAGGAGGCTGCTGCCAGAAGTCTGGCTAGCTGAGCAGGAAGATGCTTTGAGTGTGGGACCCCTCTCTCCTTGCCATGCCTAATGTACCAAAACAGAACAGAAAGCAGAGGTGGTGGCTGGGACACAGCTTGTGAGGCTGAGAATGTTGTAAAGGGTTACAGAGGAGCTGAGGCTCCCAGCTGATCTGAGGGGGAAGGCAAGAGAAGCAGCTATGAGGAGGACAGCACGTCTCTAAAAAATGTCTGGGGCTCATTGCTTTGTTCTTGTGACTTTTTGGAGAGGGCTGTGGTAAGCTGTGAGAGAAGAGCCAGTCTGAAGGCTGATCTTTGTGTTCTTGGTTCCAGTTAATACACTTCCAGCACAAGAGCTAGGTAAGCTAACAGGCTGGCAACTGGCCGTAGGCTGCTGGGTCACTGGTAGACTATTGGCAGTGGTGAAAGTTGCGTTGCAGTAGCCTTCCCAAGGGATAGGTATGCATTTTTTTCTTCACTTCTCTGTCACTTAAGCTGGTGCTGTGTATTGAACAAGAAGTGAATCACAGTGCTGTGGCAGCTCACAAACTTATTTTAGTCTTCAAATTTTTTTCTGATTAAAATATCATCAAATTTAGTAATTAGTTTTACTACAGTTTTTGGTAAAAAGTAATCATCTGAAATAGGGATTTATCACTGCTCTTTGTGCAGAGGGTGATGGAAAAAAGTGTTTGCTAGCAGGGACTGTCTGTGAGAGCTTCTGCATCACTATTTCAAAAGGCTTTTGTTGCTGTATTGGGGGAGAAAAAATAGATTATGTTTTACATGAGGCTTAAACCTTGAAAAGCACAGGAAGGGAAATTATATGTGGTGGGAGAGAGTATTTAGACCACAGCTACGTCTTCACCAAACTCAAATATACAGTAGCAAACCAGTACCTCTAAAGATCAGGCTTGCTCGACATCATCTGCTAGGCTTTGGGAAAGTTGTCTCCTCTCTTCGTGCTTCCATTTATTTATCCATGAAGTCTGCAACTAAAGTCCAGGGTCTGTAAAGCTCTCTGATGCTTTTATGGGAATGGGAAAGTATTTCTAGCAGTGATGAGGCAGAAAAGGTCTGAAAAGAAAGCTAGAAGGGAGGGAAAGAACAAAGAAGATAGCAAATACCTGGGCATAAGGGACACAGAATAGTTACAAAATGGAGGGTCCCTGGAGCATGGCCCACACTGCCTTAGGGTGAGCTGCAAACACATGGCACAGACAGGTTCTACTCTAGGGCTGATGAGGTAAAGGGGCTGGCCAGCCTCTGCTCCTGCTCTCTCCAGACAAAGGAAGCGAGTCCCTGGGCTGCAAACGTCACCTCCCATGTTTCTCACAGCTAAAGAAGCAAGAGGCAAAGGGCAGTGTGACAGAAAAGAGGAGAGTGGAGCAGATAGCATTCAAGGGGCTCTAAGAAAGAGCTTCACAAAAGGCCAAATAGAAGAAAAGGGAGGAAAAGGGCTAAAACACAGCCTTAGCAAGTGAGTTAAACAAGCCTTTTTTACGTCACTTTTCCCTCTGAGCTTCTTTAGACTGAACAGAATGAGAGAGGAAAAAGCCTTCCCTAAAAGAGGAGATGGAAGGGAATTGAATGTTTTCCGCTGCTTGTGCTGTTCAAAGAAAACAAGAATTCTGAGTTAAAAATCAAATCCGTTGCAAAAGAGACATTTAGATTGATTTATCTGTAATTTACAGAAAATAATAAATTGGTGGTTTGCTTATTGCATTTTGTGAAGAATGTGCCCAACTGTTGGGCTAGTGTAAAAACTGCATTTCAGTAATAATTACGGATATCTTGCTTCAGCCTCATTTAGAAACATGTAATTGAAGTGATAGATAGACAGATGTAGTGCTTATAAATAGTTGAGGTTTGCTAATGTAATAATGAGCAGTTCTCTCATTCTCTTTCCCTAGTTTTTCCTTCTCCTACATGTTTTGGCTTCTGAAGTGGTGGTTTGGGTTTTTTTTTTTTTCCTCACTTACCCTTCCTGGCTGCTGACCAGGAGCCTTCCCAGGGCATGCTCTACTACATTTCTATGTGGTTTATGCCCTAGGAGTACTGGAAGTGTCTCTTGTTGCTGGGTGGGTGTCATGAGAGTGTAGAGGCTAAATGGAGCAGATGTACCAAAACAATACGGAGTTGTAACAGGCTGGGGAAGACTGTGCGTGGACATGTGCTGGCTGCCTAGTGAGTGGGTGGGTGGAAGTACTTGCAGCTGGGTGAGGGGCTCCTCACTGATGGGGAATCAGCAGCAGGGGATTCAGGCTGTGGAGAAAGGAGGATGAGGAAGCAATGCAGTGTGTCGTGAATTAGTAACGTCAGTGTAGCAGATGTTGATAGTGAAGGGAGTAGTGAGAAATGGTACAGAAGAGGAGGAATAAATGTGCATCATGTATGCTTAGGTACTAAAGAAGTCCAGGGAAGGAGGAGAACTAGGAATGAGAAACTGGGTACAGTGGTGCTATACGTGCCTGCAAACAAACTTCTTCAGACAGATGACTTTGCATGTATAAGTTCTGCTACTCGTATTTCCTTACAAATGAAAACCCCCCAAGTTCATTAGCTTTTGTACTTGTAAAGGAAGGGTAGGTCAATACAGGCTTGCCAGTGCTATGTACCGAAAGAGTAAGTTGAGACCATCTTATGGAAGAAGGCACAATTTGGGCTGGGATGCTGCTGAAAAAGACTGTTCTGTAGGTTGTCTGCAGCATTGTCTAGAGGATAACATCTGAAGATTTTGCTAGTGTTTTTCTGGTGATTTAAGAGTAGCTGATGTCTTTTTAAAAATCTGCTTAGAGATATATCAAGGAAGCTTGCAGCCTCCAACTTCCTGCTTTTTTAAACATCTGTCAGGCAATGACCAGTTGTCAGGTAGCCGTAACCTGTAGTATTGATACTGCATGGACAGGCCTTAAAAATTCCTAGAGGCTTTTGTTCAAAAAATTGTTTCTTTTGCTCTCATAAAGTTCTGATAGAGGAGTGTGTTACCATTCATCTTACAGAAACTTTCACCCCTCCTCAGCATCTTTCATTTTGTTTTCTTTTGCTTAGGCAGGCTAAGGTCTCAGTGGTTCTTATTTGGTTGTAACTGAACAAATGTAAACAGGGTCCAAATATTAAACTGAAGAACAGAGAGGAGCTAAACAAGCTTAGAATGCCTGGAAACTAATACTTGTCTTCATCTGTTAGTAGCAAAATGGTTGCAGGTGGAATCTGCCATGTGACAATACACTCTTTGTAGCAGTGGCTTCTCCTATTATGTCTGTAAAGAAGATGAAAAATCTTATTCAGAACTAAGGACAAAGTACAAGTGACATAACAGCAATGCATTTCCTTTTCTTGATGTTGAAAGCATTTGTTAATGTGACTTTTGCTCTTTCACTGTCATTGGTGGGGAATGTTTTCAAGTATTGGCTGTGTCCTAGATGCTTTGTTTTGAAATGCAAAGCTAGTAACCTCTTGGACCTACCGATGTCAAGCACTAGCTTAGACATCTGCCAGTGAAATATTGAACATGGACTAACACAGAAAACAAGGCAGGCTTAGGGCAGTCAGTAAACAGCATTTCATGTGTAGTAGATCTTATGGGGGGGGAAGAAAATTTTAAAATACTCTTCTTAATTACAAAATTGCTAAGAAAAACCTAGTCAAAAGGATTTGTATTCTTTTCTGTGATGTCCTTTTTTGTGTTGGCTTCACCTGTAGGCTTATGGCTTAGTGACTCTGTATGTAGACAAGCCAGGATCTGACTTCTTGTGCAAGCCCTTTCTGCTCTTATTAAAGTAAATGGCAAAGAAAATTTCCAGAAGTCTCACTGAAAGTGTGGTTGAACTTGCACTGCCTTTTGAAGGGAGTGTCAAAAAAGAGGTGGTGGAAAGAGAGGTCACTGTAGATTTTCTGAAGAGATGGATAACTCTTTAATGTGCAGTAGAAGAAATAAAGTTGGGAGACAGTTGAGCATTTGACATCCAAGTAATCAAGTACAGTAAGTGTGGGAAATACTGTTTTCCTCAAGCTGTGGTTTTCCTAATGCGTCAGTTCCCCAAAACAACATTATCAATGAAAGGTTGTAGGTGGAAAAGGATGGTAAGTTAGACCATTTAAAATGGGAGGAAACTGAAAATGTCAATTCCAGAGCCCGCCATCTGCCCATAAGGATATTGTAGTTTTGTCGGGGGAAGCTACCTTAGCTCTGCTGTGTGATTTGCCAGCTTGTAACCATGGCACCTTCGTATACCCCTGATGAAGTGTGTATGCATGAAAATGATGGGTCCATGATGTGGGGATTTAGGGTTGGTTTGTTTTTAAACAACCAAGAAGGAGAAGTCCCTTGCGTTTCCTCCGCCATGGGTTATGTGCAAGGCCGCCTGCAAAATAATGACTGACCTCTTTTGTATACTGTTACAGTTTCTTTTATTCTGTGAGCAGAGCTGGTTATTCACTTTCAGTGTCCACTAAAGCAATCTCCAAAAGCAGTTAAAATAAAAACTCATTACGGTGTGTATGTGATATGGTGTGAATCCTGAGAATGTGCTGCAATAAACTTTCACCATCTTTCTCTCTCCACAGCAGCAGATAACAAAATTTACATTTCCACTGTGTATAAGAAACTGAAAAGATGAATCCCAACAGACTAGCATCTGAGGATTTTCTTTGTGTACTGAGAAGTAGTTATTTATCTGTGAGAGAAATCCAGAAGTTGCCTCCAAAGGTGAAATCATCTTTATTTCTTGAAGATGGAAATAAGCATTCTGTGATTGACAAACAGCTGAGTTTTTTTCTACAAACACAAATTTCACACACATACCACCTCCTCAGCCCCCCTCTCTGTTTTACTGCTTGATTCTTCTAAGCAGCATGAAAATACTCTCATCATCTCTTCCACGTTTCTGGGATGTTCTATCCTTCCCAGAGGCTGGGCCAATGTTTGTATAAAGCTGCTTATGCAGGCAGATCTTGCCCAGTGAAATGTGGCCGTGGCTGAGATTAGCACAGGCCTTGTCAATACTTAACGTTGTCTAAACAAGGCAGGTCATATCCATTGTTACTACTTATGTCCAAAGTAAGTGCAGCATCCTTAGCTGACAAAGGTCAGGTGAAAAAACAGGTCTGCGCTCTATAAGAGGCATTTTTCCTTAATAGTAAATTCACAAACTCTTGAGGGTTGTCTTTGTCTAAACAGAGTGTACTGCCTAACAGAGAGTCTGTATATACTAATTACTGGTCAAAGTGAGAACCCCTGGTGCCACAGTTCATTGTGGAGGCTGGCAACCAGAGGTATTTGGAAGGGGCAGAAGAGGCAAGGAAATGACCTGGTTTGATTTGATGAAAATCTTGTTTGGTTTATTTTTACAGTGCAGTTGCATCTTTATGGGTCACCTATTTTCCTGGTGCATGATAATCTTCTCCCTTATTTTGTTACCACAGGGATAAGGTTGCTGCACTTTGACATCACTTGCCTCCTAGAAATGTCAGCTTTCGTTGTCACACTTGCAGGGTTTGTGACAAATGCTCGAAAGAGAACTTTGCAGAATAAATTAACTGTCACAGGAACTTAAAGAATCTGTAGCGAAGCACCTTGGATTCAGTTTTGTTATTGCTTGTTTCAACATGTTGAAAAACATACCTCTCTAGTGCTGTATGGATCATGGCTTTGTATTAGAAATCCAATCTCATTCAGTAGAATTCATTAAAAATACAAAACAGCTGTTACTTCTACCATACTTTATTTAAGGATAGTTAGGTAAGCACCAACCCCACAACCAGAGACTTTGTCCAGACTATGGGGCAGACCAGTGGGAGAAAAACCAACAGTCTCACTCCCAAGGCTTATTAATGAAATTAGTCCTTTGTTGTAAACGTCTACCTTCACAGAGTAAAAGTTGACGTGTGTCAATGTGTGAAGCTTGTGTTAGGGTGACTCTCAGATCAGTTGGAGTTTATAAATTGAAACGTGGTTAGCTAGAGGTCTGCTGTCACAATAGCTCAGAAATACCAGACACTCCGCTTGTGTAACCTTTTCTGAGCTGCAGCACCTCACAGCACTTGCAGTCTTGACTGTAGTGTAGGATATGTCTTGCTTGAGTGTGTTTCATCAATCTCAAAATGGCCTTGAGGTGGATCGTATCGATGATGTATCCAAATGAAAGCTGTATAGCCACCAGACATGAGTAAGGAAGCGCTCTTGTTGCTTACATGTCAAAATAAGCCTCCAAACAACTCAGATCCTCACTTAGATTTTTCAAGTTGTAGATTTACTAAGTGATGAGCAGGCTCCAGTTAGTCAGCTAACACAGGCTGCACATAACTACTCTTCCAGATCACCTCTATCTAGTGCAGAGTAGGTATCAGCCACCTCACTTCCTTCGGGACTTAAGTTTTGTCCAGTGCTGAAATATTGCTGTATATTGTCAGCTGCTGGCTATGTATCAGAGGTGGAAAAAAATTTCTTCATGTATTTAGGACTTGCTTTTGCAGATGTCTGGCTTCTTCCAACTTGTAGCCCTGTCAAGGGAGAGGGTGCCTGGCAATAATTGTTCAACATCCAGCTTCTGTGTAGCAAGAACTTCAGGATCCTTTGAGATAAAGGATGCTGTGCATGATTGTTATAAATTATTTGTTTGAGTTCTGCATAAATAGAGCTAAATCAACAGTGTAATCAGGAGGTGATCTGGACTCGGTGCAGATTTTCAGAGAGCTGTTTTCTGTGCTTCCTAGCATCATTTAAAAAATGTTCCCCAGCTTGTGGTTATGAGCATAATCTTCCAAATGTGAATGGAATCTAAATTGGCACAGAGCAACTTGTCAGAATCGGCACCCAGTCTGCAGCAGGAGCTCAGGGAGAGATGTGAACCGCCTTTGTTCTTTGCAGTGGGGGGGTTAATGCTGAAGTTTATGATAATGTACTTGCCAGCATTGTTAATTATTCCACTGGAAGGAAGGAGCTGGAGACTCGGCACAATTTGCTGTCAGTAAGGGTCTTGTTTTGGCATTCCAGTGTGGCATTTCAAATAAGCAGTATCTGGGAGAGTCCTGCTTTCTTGGGGGGTCTGTGAGGGTGTGGGATGGGCTCGTTTCAGTCCCTGATTTGTGTCTTTCTCGTTCCTCTTTGACACAAAGAGAATTCTTCTGGAAACCTGGATGAGTAAGCTCTAAATGCTTATGATGTTAAATAAATTTATTTATTTCCAGTGGATCCTCACAATTGTGGAGCTCATTAACCTGAATGGCTCAATTAGCCAAATGCTAATCTGCTGTCAATGCTGCTGCTACTGTCATGTTGCCACTTCAAAAATGTTGTGTTTCACGCATATGCTTTAAATGTGTCACTTCTTCTGTTTATCTCTGGGGAAAAAGATCAAGCATATACATTAAAAAATACAGATATATATCCTTGCAGTAGTAGCTGAGGTAACACTGAGTAGTACCTGCCGTAATGCAAACAGCTTGAACAAGGATGTGTTCTTGAGGTATTTGGACTAGGAAACTTTGACTGGAGGGTGAGAGGGTTACTGTAATTAGCAGAATGAAATTCATGTGCTTCTCTTTGTCATGGTGTAATGAACATTTCACTGTTATCTGAAAATTTTAAAGCCCATTTTGAAATAGCTTTGTAGAGGTCTGGGTTAAAACCTATTAGTTTCACTCGTTTTTATCTGTCATGTGTTCCCATTCAGATCCTCAGCTGAGATGTTACATGTTGTTTTCTGTATGGTGCCTGTGCGCAGGATAGTGTTGTGTCTCGATTCAAAGGAACAAGCAGTGATAAAGAAAAGCCCTTAGTCCGGGCATAGTGCGTGACTGCAGGTTGGTCGTGAGAGTTACATTTATGTGTGGTCTGATGAAAATAGGGCTTTCTTTTATCTAGTTTCACAACGTGATTTTAATTATGGGGTTCTTGGCAATTATCATTGTTGGGAAACTGCCCAAAGCATTAATTTCTTTACTTTATCCAGTGAAGCTGTAAAATTGAGTGTATTCAGACAAACTAGCTTGTGGTTTTTAGGTTTCATGCTCTATAATTCAGGTATTTGACACGTGATTTCTCTGTACCTGACCATGGAGGCAAATGCATATGGTTTGTTTGGATTAGCTCGTCCTCTCTTTTTATTAGAAGAATAAATAAAGCTACTTCTTTTTTTGTACTTCGGAACTGTTTTGTGTCACTAGCCTCTTTCCCAAGTGTTTTAGGATCTTTCTCAATGTAAGCTTTTTGATTTAGAAAGTAAAATAAAAGCGGGAAAGCAAGTTTATGTTCCTGTGATTATGGAAATAAGAATCTAAATGTCAGTTGGTATGCTGATCTTTGGGGTTTTTTTTCCGCCCAAATGTTCAGCATGTGCCTTCACAAGTAGTAAAGTCATGTTGTATACAGCACTGTACTGTATTAAATGAAGCTTTTGCAGCCAGAGAAAGATGGCTTACTGTGAAAGTTGTCATCTGTTTATGTTCATCCACCTCTAAACATGGGGGTGGTGGATGAGTTTCTGCTTTTGCTTCCCTTTACTTTGTCAAAGCTTCACCAACTCTTCTGAAGCCTGATTCTGTTCCCGTTGTTTCTTGTGGGGAAAGAAAAAGCATAAAGGCATTTGATGTGGCCAACAAGCTTACTCTCTTTTTTTTTTTTCAGAAAGGTGAAGCTGAGTATCTGAGAGCCTTACCCAAGGAGTGTACTGTCAGTCTAAGATGTATTCAGAATCCAGACGATTTTTCTCGTTTTGAGACGAGAAGTTGTACTGACATTGAAAAAGAAATTTAAAACAAACCAAAAAACCCAAAAAAACAAACCAAGGAAGGAAATGATGCTCTGTGCGTGACAGACCAAGCTGTTAGCTAGGTAGAAGCCTGCAAGAAGAAAGCCTTTGCTTTCCCGTGCCTTTTGCTCTGGGGAGAGTACAGAGTGATAGTTGTGATACCTTAGTGTGCCTAGTTCTGTCTCCTGTCCTACGTGTAAGCCAGCAAGCCCTGTCAAGTAATCCAAGACCTTGGAAAGATCTTGCTCCTTGCCTGCAAAGCCTCGGCCCTGCCTGTGACAGCAGAGCCAGCACAGTGTGTGCCACGCAGCCCAGAGCAGGAATCCAAAGGATGTGTTTGTCTTGATGATCCCAGCCGGGTGTGCAGGCAAACCTCATGGGCTGGAAAGATTTGTGTGTGTTTAAGTGTACTGCAGCACATGCCATAGCAATGATCAGGTGCAGGAGATCACAAAAATGTATTACATGGAACCAGCCTGACCCTGCAAGTCAAAACTAAATAATGAGGGAAAGGCAAATCTCCCTTTGTGTTTTGACTTTAAAAGTCTGTAATATCTGAATTAGTCTCAGCGGTAACAAATACTTTTGTTTTTAAGTTATCCCCCTCCCCTCTTGACCTTACTCTTTTGCTCACAAGCTATGTAGTTGGCACACAGATTGGAGAAAAAAACAGCATGTTTCTGTTCAATTCTGACTCCAGCCATGCCACTATTCAGAACAGCTTATGTGGAACAACCTGTTGGCTGCTAATCTCCATTTGCTCTTTTTATGAGGCATGTCATGTAAATTTGCCTTCATCCCACTCAAACCAGGTCCTAGCATTATCGTACAGTATTATTACTGAAAATTATTTGTGTTAGCAATGCTTTATCTTAAACAAAGGATAAAAAAAGACTTCTATGATGTGTCAAAGCATGACACTTCATGTCAGCCTTCCTTCTCTGCTTCTTTTACGGGGACGCTCTTACTTAGGTTCTTTATTGCATGTATAAAGAGCAGCAGCGGGATGAACTCCCGCATGCTCAACAGTGACTCAGACCTTTGTACAATCCAGTGCAGTCACAGTGGCAAATAAGGATAGACTGAAAGCTTGCTTCTGACATGACTTGGTCCTATGTTTTATTTTCCAGTCTCAAGCAATCTGTTTTGTGGGACAAGATGGAATGTAAAGTTGAATCACAATGAAACTGTTAATATCAAACTGTCTTCTCTTCGACTCTGCTCATAATTGATGTAAGATACAGGTCTCATTTGTTTTTTTCCCCAACTTTTATAAGCTGAAAGAAATGAGATGGAGATTTTTTGCTGTGTATTTATCTTGAGTTTGCTTCTTTCAAGTCCAGAGGACATGCTGACCCCCAAAACACTCATGTCTCCAGAGAATAGATGGACAAAGCTGACAGCACTGGGATGCAGCATTGCTCTCTGCGCCAGGTGTAGCTCCCACTATTTTCTGGAACTGCTGTGAAAGGCCACTGGCTACTAGTTCGGAGACAGGGAGCCACTCAGGGCAGGGAGTCCTCTCTCCCCAGAGGCAGCTTGGGACTCCATGAAAACTGGCGTTAGCCTAAATCTTGAAGAAGGTTATCTGTGATGTTTTGCACAGGTTCCTGCCCACACCAATCCCTTTTGTCATGTGCTGCTTTTGAAATGATCCCGTTGAGTGCCAAAGCTCTGCCCCATTCCTTGGGAGGTACATGCAGCACTGGGCACAGCTTGGGTCTTGTGGTGGGTTTTGGTGAGGAGAGCTGGGTGCTGGTCACCTGCAGGATCTCAGACTGAATCTATCAAACATAGTTCATTTCTGTGTGTTTTCCATGCATCTCCACTCATTTACACCCCACATATTTTTCCACTTTATCTCACCTCCTCCAGTAATTGATCTAATCAGTTAAAAAAAAAAAGAATTGGAAAAGATACAATGCTTTGTATTTTCTGAACAAAGATGGAGACGTCCATAGTAGAGCTCTGAACGTCACATACGGCAAAGTAAAATAAAGGCAGGCAGATGTCCACCTCTTCTCTCAAACTGTAGATTATAAATTGAGCTAAAAGAAAATGAGTAAGTTCCTTGTCTGGTGGACAGCTCTGATTTGTTGTAAAGCTATGCACAGAAATGTTGTAGCTAAGAGCGTGCCAGGCTTTATTTGCTGGTTGGCTGGATATTTATGTCAGGTTGCCAGGCAAATTCATATACTGCTATGCTGCAGGCAAGGTCTTTGGGGGTGGGGGAGATGGCTAAACATCTTAGAAGGATCTAAAGGTATAGGAAGAAGTTTGGAAGAAAAGAATTGAAGAGCTGCGTTTGCAAGTTGTAAAACTTGCACCTATTTTTGTCCCTTGTCACTGAAGCAGAGGTATATGGGGCTGAAGGGCTCTGCAGCACTGTCAGGTCAGTATCCATGCAGTTCTGTATACTTGTGCTGTGAGCAGTCAATGTGTAAAGGAAAACTTCAAAAACAAGTCAGTCCCTGTGATGTGATTGGAGCTTGTGTCACTGCTTGGACATTTGGATGTTTATGGAGTCCTACATACTTAAAACCTTTAATATTTTCAGTTAAAGTCTCTTCTGCCAGGGCAGACCACAAGAAGTAATTCAAAGATAATAAATCTATCTATGATGTATGCAATAGTTGCCTTTTTCACCCTCAGCTGCCTTCCTTCTACAGCCTGTGTATTTCTCATCAGGTTCAGACCTGCAGTTTATGATACAGGATGATTTTCTAATCACCATCTGAGTGCCTGGGAAAAGCTGGAGACTCCCTTTGTGTTTGTAAGTGCATGCTGTGATTTACTGGAAGACAAAGTATGTAAGCCAAAGCAGTAATGTTCTGAAACAAAAGTTAAATAGGTATCAGAAATAAAGGCCAATATCAATCTTTTATATATTTAGTTACCAAGCCACATCTCCTTTGTCAGCAGCACATGTAGCAACCACAAAATAGAGCTGTCCCTCTCTTTTAGTTACTGTATATGCCAGGGCATTCTGTTCTTGTACAGGCTCTCAGAAATAGCTGAAATGATTATAAATGTGTTTCAGCAAACAGCAGCTTTTTTTTTTTTTTTTTAGCAAATGTAATTGCAAGATAAACTTGGGAGGTTGCAAAATGCTGAGGTTTAGCACTTCACTGGACAAGCTGTGTGCATTTTTGAGACAACCAGCATATGGGAGACTGTCAGCAAACCACTATGCAAGACATTTGTGACTCACAGGAGTGGAGAGTTTTGAAAGGGAAATTGTTTTAGGTAATCATAGCCTTAGCACGTCAGGGAAAGCGTGTTTTTCAGTTCTTATTCTTTTAGCCTTTCTCAAACTTGGTTGGAAATCAGTTTGCTTTCTTTCTCTTTTGATTAAGAAATTAGACAGTTGTTGTTTCGGTCTATCATTACTTTTGTTTCTCTCCTGGAAAAAGGCACTAGGAGTTTATTTGAATGGTGGGTTACGAAAAGACTCATGTTTCTCTAAGTGTGTGGGAAACAATGTTTATGTTTTGTTTAAAGTTGTGAAACGCATGAAAGCTGAATGGCTACTGAGCAGATCCTCACAGGCAGGTAGGGCAGGTATATAGAGTTAGTTAGCTTTTGGCAGAAATGAAGCAGTTGTTTCTTGTGTAGGAAGATTAGAAGGACAGGAATTTTTACTGAAACAAATTCTGGAAATAGACAGCCCAGGAGAGAGGTAGTTCTCAGTTTATTTATGGAAGCTCATAATGAAATGGTAGATAACAAGCTAGCATGATGTACAATCTGGAGGGATGAACTTGTACTTGAGATTTGACAACACTACTCTTAAAAATATTTACTGCTGCAATTTAAGCAGAGAGTACTAGGAGAAGCAATGTTTTATTTCTGTCAGTTGGCCTTCACTATAACATAAAACAAGTAATTTAAATAGTAAAGGTTCCAGTAACTATCATGTACATTAATATTCAACTTAGTGCACACCCAGACAGTGCTTAAGTCTTTTTCCTTTGCTTCAAGCAGGAGCCCCCAGTACTGCCATTGTCTTTTCCTTTCCTGCAGCTCCAAGCAGTAACCACAGAGCACTCCTTAGATGTATGGGGGAGAATGTCACTGCTTATGTTCATTAACAAACCAGGTAGACTAAAAGCAGGATTGTTCTGTACCTGGACCAAGATGCTTTCTGCTATTTTAATTCTGAAATATATGCAAATACCCAGATGTATTTGTCAGAAGGAGCAGTTCTGTCCTGGGGCATTAATTGGATTGCAATTACTGAAGTAACTGTTACATGCCTGTCTTCATATGAAAGGCAAGGTTTATATGCGTGAAAGACAGTATGAATAGCATCTCTTACTCAGACTCTGGTACTTGGAGCATCCATTGAGACCTGAAGGTCCTGATTCAATTCATACCCCCAAGTGTTGTTCAGCTCAGATTTCCATCAATGCAGTACAGGTCTGCATATTAAAGAGCAAAACTTGTCTTTGAAGGCTTTTTTTTTCTCTTTCTTCTCTCTCCTTTTTTTTTCCTTTCTGATGAAGACAATGGTAAAATTCATCAAATGGTAAAATTGGAAAACGTGTTTCCTTTATTTTTAAGCTGCTGATAAATAAAATGGTATTTTTCATGTGACCTGGAAGTGGACATTGGCAAAATTGTACACATTAGTTGCTTTTAATGACTCTTAATACTTTCTGACATTTTTTTTCTTTCCTTTTCCTCATGATTCCTCATTACTAAAGGCTGAAGAAACTATCATGCTTTGCTGACAGATCTTCTGATCTTGCAGTTTTTCTTTTGCAAGGAGGCTTACTCTGTAGCTGCTTGACATAGGGTTGCATTAGTTAATCACTAATAAGTTTGCTTTGCTTAGATCCATTTGAGCCTTGAACAGAACAAAAAGCAAGTAGTTGTGTGGGCCAAGATCAAGAACTGGAGAAATCAAAAGGTGCACCAGTCCCCAGATCCAGGTGGAGGCATGCTCAGAGACCAAGTGAAAGCATAAGGCAAGGCATTATTTGATGTTACCTCCAAGTGCCAAGAAGTCCGTTTAGAGGAGATGGCCAGGGACAGGGTATCTGGAGTGCTACTGCAGCATGAACAAGGCAACCCCTTCCCTTTGATACCCAGCTGAACCAAGCACTTGGGCACGGCATCTGCCAAGATGGTTTGTAAGCTGATAGCTGCCAGCAATGCCATGAGCTAAGGGCAGCCTGTCACAGGCTAAAAGACTGAAAGTAAGTTTCTGGTGTATAACCTGTTTTGAAACAGCTGTGAGCATGGCAAAACTTGAGTATTCTGTAGTCTTAGAGCCTATACATCTAAAGGCAAAGTTTGGGGTTGCTTCCTAAAATTATGTGAGATACTGATTTTTTTTATTATTATTATTTTTAAAAAATTCTTTTCAGGAAGAGGCATTGGAAACTAAGAGCTGACTACTTAAATTTTAGAATATGAAGCTGTGTCTTTCCATGTAGTTTCCCACCAGTAGTCCACTAATATACCAGGTCTGATTTCCAAGCTACTCCTTCAGTTTTACATGCTGAGATCAGTGCTCTCTCATCCTTCCCCCTTCCAGTCTGGCAAAGGATTTATTAAAACGGTAGCTACCTTCGTGACTTCAAGTCTGTTCTTCTTGTCACAGTTCTGCTTAATACGTCGGCATTATTAAAAATCTAATCAAGCTTGCTACTCAGTATGGCTGCCGTTACTTCAGTCTGTTTTACAGCTTTTGCTGTCTGTCCTCCCTCACAACTGTGAGCTTAGCAATCATAAAGAACAAAACTGTCACAGGAGATAGGACTGGAAAAAAGCCATCAGATGAAAATGCCCTGAAGTTTCAGCAAGGTGGTGACTCTGCAACTTCAGAAAAAAGGACAAGGTGACCGCATCTGATTTATGTTTAGGGGGAAGACTTTTCTGGACACTCTTCTCTCATATCAGTAAGATATTTTGTCAGACTGCATCCCTTTGTTTCTACTTACACAAGCAAAGAAATTCCTAGGAGTCTCCTGAATGAAACACTGCAACATATTCTGAAAGCACTGGCCTTGGAGAGAGACGACTGGCATTTATTTAATTAAAACTGAGGTTGGAGCAAATTCCATTGTAGTTTAGGTGAAGTACAGATCCATTGTGTGGAGGAGGAAACCTAGTAAAACATTCCAAAACAAATAACCCCAAAGGCATGCTTAGTTATGGGCCTCAATTTTGGAACTCCTCATCCCTTCTAGCACAACTTTCCAAGGGTCAGAGATGGAAGGATCTTCCCACCACAGTACTGAAGGGACTGCTAGGCAGCTGTATGAAGTTACTTAAAATCCATTGCCGAAACATCTTTTTATTTTTAAAAAATGCAATAAAGGCATGTGACTTGTGTAATTTCACAGCTCAAGTATCAGGAGGTGCAGATTTGTGTTCAGAGATCAGCGCAGGACAGGCAGAGGATATCTAGAGTGTCTGGGGAGTTTTGTATAGGGCCCAGATTAAGCCTGGAGTTCAAATTGTTCTTTGCAGGCTTAAGCATTTTAAGCAATGGCTGAAGGTTAGGTGTGTGAATAGCCACTCCTAGAATTGACAAGCAGATTTACTGCATTTCAAATTTACTTCCATTTCAGGGCTCTTGTGATGCCTGTTCATTTGTCCTTTCTGGTGTCAGAGAGGTTGAGGAAATAATCATTAGTTTATTGTTTATCCTGGGTAAAGCTCAAAGGGAACTTCTTGTTTGGAGTCCCTTGACATCAACAAGTGCCGTGCTGCTCCTTGGGGTATCTGGCTTAAAGTGGGAAAAGTTCTAGCACAATGGAAAAGTCATTTTAAGATGAACTGTTGGGAGTTAATTCCCTGAGTAGAGCTCTGTTTCAGAAGATGAATGGAAAAAGTGGCCACTTATGAGTTGTGCTGTTTTTGTCACCTCTGTGGCTCTTGGAGAGGACTATTTGTGTTTGTTCTTTTTGATTTGACCAGTTTAGACTTTTCAGACAACAAGTGAGGTGAGGTATTTGGAAGTGGGTGCTGAGAAAAGAGAGCACTGGGGAATGATCCTTTGGGCTTTACGTAGCCATCTGCAGGTAGTGGCTGTGCACGGGACAAGAATGCTGCCTGTGCTCAGTGCTTCTGTTTGCTTAGGGACAGGGCTTCGTGGTGGACATGGCAGTGCTGGGTTAATGGTTGGACTCCAGTCTTAAGAGTCTTTTCCTACCTAGATGATTTTGAGACTCTTAAGTTTAAGCCATGTTTACTGGCAACCTTTTGCCACCCAGAGAAAGTGAGGTGATAGATCTGGTCTGATTTGCCTTGGCTATTGCTGATAAATGAATTTAGTTAGAGCAACACTGCACCTCTGCTGCAAAATTACGCAGTAGCTTGTGTTTGAATCCCATGATACCAGCATCCATCTCTCAGCCTTCATTGTTCCCTTGTGAGTACCGGCTGTTCTTTGTCTGCAGTTGCTTTCTTGTCTCACAGGCCTACTATTTTCATTCACTTTCTAATTTCTTCCTCTCCCTTTCTTCTGTCTGTCTCCCTCCAAATCTGTGTTAGGTGATGCATATGTGCAGAAGGAGCTGTTTCTAATGAGCTCCTAGGCAGGGAGAAGGCAAGATAGATCACTTTTAAAATTGAAAGAGAAGGGTGGGGGTGTGAGTTTACGCTGAGGGGCACTGTATTTTTTAATAGATTCTTATTTAATCAAGAACACTTCTGGAGGGATGAGGGATGATGGTGTCTTTAGTAACACATTAGAGAACAGCAGAATACTTGTTTATATATTTTTTTTTCCCTAAAGCATTGTGGGAATTTTCTCTGAGAATTGCCTTTGTACTTTTACTTTATGTGCTATGGTTAATAAAGAAAAGAACACAACCATAAACTCATTGTGAAGTACCTGTGTTGTCTGAAATGCATTGAAATGAGCTCTTCTTGATGTGCATGTGAAGTCTGATGTCTGTCTGAATAGACACTAAAAATGGGGAGGAGGTTCCGGGGTTATGCTGACCTCAATTGGATCAGGTTGACTTCCTTTAATAAAGATAAAGTATTTTAAATTAAAAATTCACAAACAGAAAACTGTGATCTAAAATTATGAGAAATTGTCACTATAATAGATGCAACCAAAATGCCAGTTTGACATAATTCATTCAGGACAGGTCACAATTTAAGATGAAAGAAAAAAAATGATTAAACTTTGGGGTAAAACCCTGATTCCACTTAAGGCAGCTGTGAGACTAGTTTGATGTCGTTAATGCCAAGAGTTGTTCATCCTCAGCATCTACCATGATTTTGCAGGGTGGGTAGTCAGAAAAGGTCCTTCTAACTGTGTGCCACTCAGAAGTGAATAAGATGAAGTGAGCTTTCTAGGAAAGCTAAAATATAGTGCTTGCAACTTCAGGTATATTGCATAACCTTTAGTGGTGGAGGCAAGGTTGTTGTAAGAGTAAAGGATCAGCGAACACCTGAAAAGGAACTTGTCAGAATTTCCAGAAGAAATCAAATTTTCAGAAGAAACAGCCAAACACCCAGGACTCTCTTTTCTTATACACTGGATATGCAATATGCTGAGATGGAACAAGCAGACTCTCTTTGTACTACTGCCTATTTAATACACTCAGTTCTAGCTGTCTCTAGCATAGATTTGGGAATGGTAAAGAGGAAGAGGGTTGGCCTATGGTTCATGGTTTACCTGAAGTGTCTCATTCCAAACACTTTCCAATCCATGTGATAGCAGATTGAGTTCTCCCTCCAGCCTTTGCACACACAAGTAATTGAGCCATATCAGAGCCAGTATTTCCAAGCTCAAGGCAGGGGCAGGATCTTCAGAGAGCTGTAATCAACCCACAGTTCTCAGTACCCCTTGCAGGAGGTGAGTGCCCCTGCCAATGTTTGTTCACTGCTCACGTGAATGCTTCTGCATCTGCTTCAGTCAAAAATCAGCTGGCTTTAGTTAACTGAGTGAAGTGTTTAGGATTTACTAAGCACAAGTGGTTTTAACTGAAAAAGGGAGCTATCAAACAAAGGGGTAGTTTTCAGATCTGGTAGTGCCAGAGGGGACACCAGCAAGCTGGTATCTTGCCAAGCCAAACCATACTTGAATGCCATGTTTTCCGGGACTGAGCAGTGAAGTTGGAGACTGAGAGTATGTGGCATCACGTCATTTTGGAAGCTAGGCACACTGGTTAAACCTACTTCTTTTTATCTGCTTTGTGTCATCGCTATCAGTGGTGATTTTGCTATCTATGCTATCATGTTTTCTCTTCTTAAGAACGAAATCTTCCCACTCTCCATCGCTCCTGCATTAAATGTCAGCATAAACCAAGAGAGTGAGCAGCGAGAATGCTGTTGCAAAATACGGTCTGATCCCTTCCCACCATAGTGACACAAAACAGGCCAGTTCTTTGCGATGTCACCTCAGAACAGCATAGTTCAGCAGATGCAGTTCATGTAAAATATATGGGAGTTCCCCATAATCACTTTAGAAAAATAGGAGTTTGTTTATTTTTGAAGCAATGTTATTAGCTACAGGTCCTATTGTATCCTAGCAATTTAGCTGTGTCAAAGATATGATTAAGCTGCAGCTATGGGACTCAAGTAAAACTGCCAGATCACATTAGTAATATAATTTGTGTTTGTACAGCAGCCATTTCCAGTTTTTTCTACACAAGAGTCTGCTGCAGAGTTGCTTTTCATTCCCCACTCCTTTTCATTGGAGGGACACGAGGGATTTTAAATTAGTAGTTAAAATTCATATTACTTCGAATTTAGGAATTAAGAAGTCATTTTGAGTCTTTGCATTAATGTTTGGACTGTGGTTGATGGCAAATCTGAGTTGAGGCCAGATGTGGTACGATTTCTTGCAAGCCTTAGTTTTCAGGGCTTTGTCTGTACATGCAATTGACTTGGCATATATAGCATCTGCACTATAAACCCCATCCATGAAAAGCTGTCTTTTAAAGAGCTGATATCCATCGAATGTATTTATATGTAGTTAAATGGAAGATTTTCCAGAAGTATGTAAGGTAGGAGGGGCCTTCTTCCCTTTTTTCTTTTTTTCCCCCTTTTTATCATTCTAAAGGATCCTAGTGCTGTCTGCAGTCAAAATGTTCTCTCTGTCTAGTATTTAAGCAGCTGCTATTTTTTTCTAGTTTTGTTTTAAAAATTTCTATGGGTCTAGCTTGTTTAAATACACCAGTCCAGATCCACTAAGCACAGCAGAAACTAAACACTGCCCACTTATGCCAAAACTGCAGGTACGTGGCAAGCAACAGCTCACAAGTGTTCACACTGAACGCTTTTACTCTTTGTACAAATATACATTCAAGTCATAATTAAAGTGTAAGGTGTGGGCCTTGTAGGTGGCAATACTGCAGCTTGAAGACTTTTCACTTGATGTAATACTGCAAATAACTGAGGCCTGTTTAGCCTGGGTAAGAGTAGGCTGAAGAGGTGCAAGAGCTGTGCTAAAATCACAAATGGGTACCAAAGGTAAAAAACTGCAGGAATCCTAGGCAGTTGACGTGAATGAGAGAAGCTGTGAGACTTCACGATAGCCTGCAATAATGGGTCAAAATATAAATCATAGCAAAAGAGAAGCTGGGTAAATTCTTGGAAGAGAGGACCATGTCAGCTATGATGGTCCGAATACCATTTTTGGGCCCAAGGATGTCTGAACTCCTGAGTAGTTTACAAGAGGAAGGTATCCTCTGTGTTTGCCTTGCTTCTTGCAGTCTTTAATCAACCATTGCTAGGCACTGTCAAAGAAAGGATACCAGGCTAAGTGGATCTGTGATCTAGTAGAATGGGGCAGTTCTTACAAAAAGGCTAAGAATAGGTATTTTGAATAATTTTCTTTAATTCCTTTAAAACGTTGGTGAGATTGTCTTGGGGAACACATAAGCCAAATGTACCGCTGTCAACCAGTATGCAGTTCACAATGGCTCAGGTTTGATATGAGCATTCTATTTCTCTTCACTGGAAAGGAGGCACTGGGTAATTCTCAAGTGTCATATCCACTTGATCTTCTCACTTGTGAAGATAAAATGTCATAGCAAGGCTTAGCTATGCTGCAGTGTGTGTGTGCATGTGCATACACACAGGCTTTGGTGGCTGGTAAGAGCTAAATGCCTTGTACTGTTCTTTATAAGCTCTGACCCAAAGTACTATCATCCTTTTATGGATGTAAAGATTTTAAATGAATTGGCTTATGTTTTTACCAGAAGGTGGGCAGCACAGCCAAGTACAGCATGTTACCTATCATTGCACTCCTTGACCACCCAGCTGAAAGCCTAGCACTAAACCCTGAATGTCACTATGCTTCAGGTCTGAAGTATTAGTGAAGGAATTACTTTCTAGAGAGCTCACTATCAAGCCGTACTGTTTCTCTCAGATAATTTTAGAAGCCTGGATTGAGAAAAATCATCTTTCTTTCTCTAAGAGCGCTTTTGAAGTTAAAACACGATGCCCCGTCATCATCTGGAGGCGATTATCTTCCCCGCTCCCTTCTGTCCTATTTGGGAGCCCAGAGGAGGTAAATCTGAAGCCAAGGCGATGCTCTGAAAGCTTCCTGATACCACTTCTCTGGCAATGTGATTGAGCTGCTGATGGAGAGGAGAGGGTTGGTCTCTGTCACTGTCTCCCCATAAAGTAGGCAGAGGGAAGACAAGAAAGCTTTTTCCTGCGTGTGCCTTCAAGGGATGCATGTTGTACCTGTTGCCACTTGTGGGTTTAATCTAGTTGCCTCTGCTAATGCTTCTCAGCTGGTACATCCTGCATTTAGCTTTGGAAAATGAACACCAGCTTCCAGAGTCAGGTTTGGATACCACCAAAAGCAGTCACTATAGAAGCCCCAAACTGTTACAGGATTGTGGTTGAAGTTTAAATGAACTTTTTTTTTACTGTTTCCTTTATGCTTCCAGGATCCTAGATATGAGTACCTGCAGAATCTGAAAAGAAAAAGCAATCTCATTTTCAGAAATATTGAAATCATGTCACCGCTTCTTTCTAATTTGTTTTTCAAATGTATAATTCCCATGGAGACCAAGAGAAGTGAAAAGGCAAGAAAGGATTGGTGCTAGTGGTGAAGTGGACCTACTCATGTATCAGTTTTATTTTCAAAACTATCAATTGTAATTTTCAGGTCCCTCAGACCATGTGAGATATTTTTGACAGATTCTGCCGACTGCATCTTTTTGACATCTGAGAAAGAGGACAGTCTGGCAGTAGCTTGTGAAAGAACATTTATCCTCATCAGTAAGATATAGCTGTCAAAGGAACCCAGAGACATCCATGGAAATAAATAATGATGCAATATGCAAAACTAGTTTTCTAGTCCCAGAGAAAGGTAAGAGGGGCACATGTCTGAGAGCAGCATTTGAACATTCAGATGAAAGAAGGAAGGAAAAATTGGAATGACACAGTGAATTAAAGATTCTGGAAGACTTAAATAACAGGAATTCTTTTATTTCTGAAATGTTTGCTCAAAATAGCAATTTATCAAGGATAATCTCTTTGTGGTATTTCAAACACTTGTGTATGCATCTTAAGTATATGATGCCTAATACTATGGAGCAAAGGCTGATGTTTCTGCTATTGTGTTTTAGCTGTATATGTGGAATAGCCAGGAGAATGAGTAGCCTGAGCGTGTTACAGGAAAGAATTAGTTTATAGCATTTTTTAAGGGTTGAATTGTATACAGGAATGCAGCAACAAGTTACTAGTAATTGCCTCAAAAGAGTCCTTACATGAAACAGACGTAAGAACAAGAATAATTTAATGCATTAGCGAGTTGTGTTAAACAAGGTGTCTCTCCGGTGTGTTCTCAGAAGTTAGTGGCCAACAGCCTCCTTGGGCAATCATTCCAGCTTGCAGAATACAAACCTCATTGGTTTAATGTCTGCTCACGAGGAGGATAGGATTCATTTCCCTGGTTCCTACCTTTTAATGTACTTTAATTGAACAGAGAGTTGTGTGGTTTTTGAGGGGTGTGTTGGTTGGTTGTTTTGTTTTGCTTTTTTTGTCTTGAATTGTGTGTGTTTGACACGGTATGTTGGAGGACATTCCATACTAGTGAAAAACACCTGACTAATGTCCTTCAAGCTGGCAACAAGCTCCTGCTTGTTGTGGAAGTGTTTGCAAGCCTTACCCATGTATAAGGACCTGCTGTAACGGCTGAAGCTATCCGTACCTGGGCAGCACAGAAACAGCAGTATTCACAACCGAATTAATTAATTGAACATCAATTTGCTGTATGCCAAGATTACTGCTCATCTGTCCAGGGGTTACCTTATCAGCAAGCATCAACCTAGGACAAGAGACAGTGTATACCATACCTGCTTAACAGCAGGGGGGAGTTTAGTACCTGTTTGTCTGTTCTCACCTTCCCATAGTCTTCTATTCTGCTGTATTCCAGGGCTAAACAGCAGGAGGGGAGAAGAAATCCTCAGGGCTATGTAGGTTTTTATCCTAAAGCAAATGACTTCTCCTGGCATTGTGGAATAGGGATAATATAGTTGGAACTCTGGAGGCCATCCAGCCCAGCCTTCACTCAAAGCAGGGTCAGCTGCATCGGATCACTGAGGACTGTGCTTAGTTGGGCTTGGAATATCTCCAAGAATGGAGAACCCACAGTTTCTCTGGGCAGCCTGCTTCAGCGTCTGACTCTACTCTTGTTGAAAATCTTTTTCCTGGTATGTATTATCAGTTTGCTGTGAAGTTCATGTCTTGCCCCTCTGTCTAGCACTATGTGGTCCACCAAGAAACTAGCTGCACCCTCCCATTCACAGAAGACACTAAGAAAACTTCCCTGTTGTCTGCTATTTTTAGGGCTTAATGAACTGCATTTGCTGTCATTATTGTAGACAGTAACGGGGAAGGAGAATTTATTTGTTTATGTTGCAGGTATCCTTATTGGAACTGATGCTGCATAAGGTCATTTTGTGCAGACCAAATTGTATTTGTCCCCAAAGCCTTGCTTTATGTCATGAACTTGTCAACCTCAGTCAGCACTTACTAGAAGTCTAGTACATCTGGAGGTAGGGAAAGCTGCTGTCCTTCTGAGGTATCTTGAGACCCAGAACTGAGCTTTTGAAGACTGGCTGTTGTGAAGGATTCATGTGGCACTTTCTGCAGGAACAAGGGAGGGCAAGAAGGGATTAACCATTATTGCTGGTGTACTTGGAGCTAGCACTTTCAGTAATGAATAATTACCAACTAAGCAGGGCCCTTTAGCACGAGCTTCTTTCTTAAGAGTTTAATGAATCCTCACTGTGCATTATGGTGAGGATTCTTCTTTTCATTCTACACAATGAGCAAATTTTAGCTAAAAATCCAAATAACGAACTGCATTCTGCCAGTTAAACTCCCCCCTGCTGTTAAGCAGATATGGTATACATTGCCTCATGGCCTAGGCTGATGCTTGCTGATAAGGTAACCCCTGGACAGATGAGCAGTAATCTTGGCATACAGCAAAAAAACTTGGTGGTACAGATCTGCACTATGTTCATTTGCTGGTTTATTATTATTTCAAAAGTAAGATATTTTCTGCCATTAATTTCCTGTATTCAGAGGAAGGTCTGCCAGGGAACACAGAGTTATCTGTAGAACTAACTGTTATGAATTCTCCTCAGACAGTTCTGTTTGGTAATTTCTCCAAAATTTGTTTTTCTTCTGGTGATTAATGCAGTGTACTTGTAAAGGCATTTTTTGAGTGTATTCCTTCTTGCACGCTGATCCCTGTGGTCAGTTCAAGTGTTGCTATGGGACTGTCTGCCCTACAGCTGAAGTAAAGGCGATTCCCAAGGGATGAAAAGTTGGTTTCAGACGACCAGAATCCCTTTTCTGTGAGCTGAGAGCAAAGAACCAGTCAGGATATTAGGTTTGACTGCTTTTGTTACCAATTACAGAAGTGATTTCCTCTGTCAGTTTAGAGTACTACTATTTTTTAAAAAAAACACAAAGCAACAAATCCTTAAAAGAAGGGCATAATCCCCTAAAATTAAGAGTAAAATTTCACATGTGTAACACTGCCTGATATCACTTATATCACTGTGCAATTAATCTTTTTTTTCTGAATGGGACTAGGGAATAAATAACCTGTACAGTTAAAACAGTATAAATTTTGTGCATGAATAAGGCCTTAGTTATTAAAAAAACACAACATCATGAAACCTTTATTCCCATCTCAACCCTTAAAAGAGGAACTTGTGGTGTAGGATGCCCGAGACAAACTAAACAATGCTTGCCCTGATTTTGCACTCTTTGAAACTGTGGCAATTTTTTTACTTCACCTGGTTATAAAAGTTGGGAAGAAATGAACATCTTGAGCTGAGGATAATGAGAAGGAAGCCAATTCACCCTGGATCATAGGTCAAGCCTGGGAAGTAATGTCAGCAGCCAATCAGCCATTTACACAAACCTCTGGAAGCCAATATATATTCTGATAATAAACTTTTTTTTTTCCTCCCCCATTACAAGTCATTCTTCCAGCAGTGGTGGGATCTCTCTGTGTGAACTGACAGCCCCAACCTTTCACAAATGGTCACTGCATCTAGAAATTGTGTTGTCTTATGGGAAAGACTGTGCTTACTCCTAAGCAAATATTTTTTTTCTGTAATTTCAGGCAGGGAGGCAAAGAAGGAACAAACTGTTTTTCTTGTTGACTTTGAGGATTTTGCTGGTACCGG